>CM063509.1:86005996-86071992 GCA_032207245.1 Pardosa pseudoannulata | reverse complement strand
TTAGATAGAAAAAAAAGAATTTATTTTCACTTTACATATGTACACAAAATATTACCTCAATTGTCACTGCTTTAAAAAATAGTAAAAACAGAACTTACCCCACTGCAGAAAAAAAAAACATCTCAACTCGGCCAAAATAGTATCACTTAATAACAAGTTCAATAATAAAAGAAGAAAATTTTACTGCGAAAAATTAAAAGAGAAATCTCTTCTCCCTCTTTTTTTTTTATATCCCTCTCTATCATATATATATATATATATATATATATATATATATCCTTTACCCTTTTCCTTAGCCCCTCCTTAGTTCCGTCCCATTTGGGAAATTATCCACTCTTGAAAATTCAGGTGGTCAGTTCTCAAATTCTGATTTTTCATTGGATTAGTACCCCACGTTCGTATTTATTTATTTGCATTTTTATATTTTTATTTCTTCTAAACTCCTTTCTCGAAACATGCCCATCTTGAAAACGTGCTCTTTTTATCTCCCCCCCTTTTTTTCCTTGATTCCTTTTCTCAACATCTTTGTATACTGTCCCTTCTTTTATGTATTGAAGGGGTATAGGGAGTTATTCATAGACGCGGCTTCTTTTATGATTTTCCGAAAATACTATCTCCTATTTACTATAAGTGCGGAATATTTGTACCTATTACACCTGGTTTAAATTCTGTTCTAATCGTGTTTTTCAAAAGCTTGTGGTTTTGCGTAAGTTTTACGAGCCGGTTTTCTTTTGAAGTTTTGACCACAATTTTATATAACTTGGACCTCAAACTGTCCTTTCTTTAATTTCATAATACCTAGCTACTAACTTCTATTTCTAAGAATGTGCGAGGTATGAGCATTTCTTATAATAACTTTTGCTTTTTTTCTACCAGGTGTGGCAGACTTACACATATGCCTCATTTTCCTTCTTTTTATATAAAGCCTTAAATTTCTAAACGGGGTTTGTGATTAACATTGTAAAATTTAGCATTATACCTTACAGGTGTGGCGTGACTACTCCATAAGGCGCATATTATATATTTGCGAAGAAAACCCTAAAATATGAAAGGGGTTTTCCAGCACTATGTCCTGTAACTCTCTAGTTATGAGATCACTGCTTTTGCTGGCTGAGTTACTGTGGCACATTATTTATTGCATTATGAGAAGGATATTGAGGAGTCATATCAAACAAAACTTTTGAAAGTAGGTACAAATGTTTCAAAGTATGGAGTACAGTGATACAGTGTTCATATTGCTTTTGGGGCATTCTTGCAAATAGCAGGCAACCAGATTTGATTTTAGTACAGCCATGATGTTTTAAGAAGAAATTAAATATGTTTAGTTTCCAACAACTGTTTCATGTCTTCCATGCTTTTTGTTATAGATTAATTTTATTGCTTCATGTTTCTCTTTTAAATTAATACTGGATGGTAACTTAAAGCTAGGTTGCTAAAAGTAGGGAAATAGTCCTTGAACTGAAGTTATACTGTGAACTTGTATCTGAAGTCTTAGTGTAACCTTTGGGTAACCAAACATTTATATAAATTTTTTTTTATTACAGTATTTAACAGAAACAGTGTTATGGCGAATTAAAATACTCATTTTTTTAAGGTCCTGAAGGCCTAGGTTTAAGCATTATTGGCATGGGTGTAGGAGCAGATGCAGGTGTGGAGAAACTGGGCATTTTTGTCAAGACTGTTACAGCAAATGGTGCAGCCGATAAAGATGGAAGGTATTAAATTTATTTTAATTTTCAATCAGAAATCTTTTTTTCAATCAATAGATTTTAAAATTTACACTTAATTTACTTTGAATATCATGTATAATTAAAAATAAGTCAGGTTTTTTTCAGTATTCAAGAACTTTGTAGTTAAATATCTCAGAATGTTTGAATGAGCATATATTTACTCTAAATATGATGTCCTTTTGAAAAATTCCTTTTCCAACAGTAAAATTGATACAAAACTAATTAATATATTAACAAGCTCAAGAATCATGATTTAAAAAGTTTTAAACATAACAACTTTAGGGAAAAAAAAAAACCTTGAAATTTCAAGGCTTTGATTATGAAATTATTGTAAAAATAAACTCTTTAATATGTTAGAAGTAAATAAAATTTTTGCTTGACTCATTTTATTTACTCTGAACATGACATCCTTTTGAAAATTTCCACTTCGAAGAAGAAAATAGATACAAAACTAATAAAATTATTAACAACCTAGAAATCATGATTTAAAGCATTTTAAGCATGTTTAAAGCTAAAAATTAAAAATATATAATTCTTAATAACTACACACATTTTTAATATGTAATGTATTGAAACATACCTAAATGCAATTTAAGTATTTTTTTTTTTTCAAATTTTATTTCCATATAATTATTTAAAATTGAACCTAAACAAAAGAGTGCAATTTCTTTTGTTTTCTCATGAATAAAATAATTTTAACTTGCCTACTTTGGATACACTTTCCTATGAATAATATTAACTTGTGTTTTATATACTTTTGTCCATATCACATTTTGTGGAATTTGCATTATTAAATCTGACTCTAATTCTTGACTTTGAAATTTTTGGTATCCATATGGTCTTATTAATAGATCATAGGAATGCTAAATTTAAAAATTTGCCTGGGGAATTGCAGCTGTCTTGTTTTGGTGTTGTAAGCTGCTATCAGTGTCCTGGAAACTGTTTTTGTAGGCAAATGTGTGCTGAATGCCTTCTGAGTTTGAAGTTTTAGGGTGATAAAATAACTCAGTCATTGACTTGTGTCATTTTTGGACATTGAAGTAAAATAATGATGATATATAACTGCAAATAAGAACTTTGTTACTACTAAGTCTAACAACAGCAAAACAAATTTGGGGCAGTTTCTTAGTGTGTTTATAAGCCTATGTATGTAGTACATACTGGCAAAGCACTGGAAAAAGTTACAAAGTTAGTGCATTTTTCTCTTTCCATTTCTTTCAGAGTTTGCAGGTTCAAATGCCACTGATGGCATGGATATTCATAGCTATTAGGAATCGGCTGTAACCCCTTCCCTGTTTTGCCCATACTGTGTACGGGCAATCTGATTTCTATTTTGATTGCACTATTTCGGCCGTATTTTTTCCAATTTTAGTAACAAATTATTCGTATAGATGACGATAATTATCTAGTAAGTGATAGTTTTCAGTTTATTGTATTTTCTACTCTGACTGGTTCAAAAGCGTGGGTTTTTCGTATGTTTTGTATCAGAAGACGAATTGTTATCTTTCAGTGTATAGCTTTCTGGTTATATTTTACTAACCGCCTGATAATTTTATTGATGTAAGAGTTGAATAATATATTTTTACTTTTAAATAATGGATAATTCAGAGCGTATGGAGCTAATGTCTTGTGATTCGAACTGTGACTCGGAATCAGAAACTGAATTACCTGTAAATGATAGTAGCGAAATTTTACTAGATGACCTGGATAGTAGTAACTCTGATAGTAGTACAGATGGAATCAGTCAAGCAAGACAATTATTTTAAATTAATTGTGATAACCCTTCGGATCTGCCTCCTAGATTTGCTTTCAATGGAATTCCAAAAATTAACTTGGATGTCGATGAGACTAAAGGTAAACTTCAGTTCTATGATGCTTTCATAGAAAGAAAAAAAGTTGTAATAAATGCTTAAAAATATTAGAAATGTTAATTTTAATAACATATCTTTACTTAAAAATGTAAAATCAACAAAAAAATGCTATAAAAAATGTGACTTTTTTTTGACCGAATTCTGGAAAAAAATGAATCTGTCAAAGGGTTAAGCAGTAGGTCACAGTCTCATAAGTCTTCATGTAGTAAAGCAGTAGACTGTAGTGCTCTCATTCAGCCTTTGTCTGTTTCCAATGAGTTTGTGTTAGTCCTTTTACTGTAAAAGAATAATTGACTACAGTCTAACTGAAATAAACCATTAAATTTGTATTTTGCAAAACAATTACAATGAAAGGAATGGTATGGTATGAGAATTTACTGGAGTTTACTTTTTATTGATGCTTTGAATTATAAGCAAATTAAATGTATGCAAAGTATTAAAAGAAAATTGCTTGGAAGGGTCAGCAATATTTTAATAAAGTGTTTCATCTTTAATATCTTTATGGAGTTGTAGGCTCATTTTTGTGTTGTTAGAACTTCTTAGAAGTAAATTGCTGTTGAAATGTTTGCAAAACAAAATTCAAAATTTTGAATTTTGTTGAATTTTTATCATTAATCTTCAAAAACAATCTTCCAGTACAAATAAATAATATTAGAATTAATTTCTTGAGCCTTTTTTAAGGTTCATCAGTAAGACATACAATTAAAATCATCGGAGAAAGTATATCAATTTAGATTTTTCCTAGTGGAGGATAAAAGTGTATTCTTGTATTCTACTTTAAAAGAAGGAATATGTTCTATTGCAAATTACAAAAGAAAGAGGCTAAAGATGTGAAAATTTTTAAAGATTTGTTTTGAAAAGATAAGAAATTACAAAAATACCTATATATGAAGTGTTTAGGCATTTTAAGGCTTATAATTTTGTTTTCATTATCATTTGTTCTTTAATACAAAGCTGTGAAGATGTGGGATGAAATAAGAAGAGTGTAATATTTATGAAATATTTAATAACATGCTTTTTACCCTCTTTTTTAGAATACGCGTGAATGATCAGATTATTGAAGTAGATGGAAAATCTCTTGTGGGTGTCACACAAGCATATGCTGCAACAGTGTTGCGAAATACTTCTGGTCCAGTCAGGTATATTTTTATTTGGAAATTTAAAACTTTATTTATCATTCATAAAGAAATCAGTGTACAGGAGGTTAGGAATTCACATTAATCATATTGTTTCTATACTGCTTGTTGTTTGAACATAATTTTTTATGTATCACATGTAGTTTAAAACTATATAATAAAGATTATAGATTGAAACTTTAAAATGATGAAAAAATTTCTAAAGATTCCATTTTGATAACTTAGTGCTTTATACACAGTAGAGGAACCTCTATTAAATGCACTAAAAAAAAGGATTTGTAAAATAGGGAACTGTAATTTAGTTAAAATATGATTTATAACCTTTTAGTATTACAACAGAAAATTTTACTATTTATACTCTTTAAATTTTATGTTTCTTAAAATTTTTAATAAATCTGTATGTAGTCATCATTGAGAATTTTAAAAATTTCTACTTTAAAATTTCATCTTTTTAAAAATTTACTATATATAGATTTATGTTCCCAGAGCACTGAAATTTCTCTCTATTTCTATAGAAGAGAATATTGAGCATGTGTCATGGGATTTCCCTTTTACTTTTCTCTTAATATTTTTAAACAGAAAAAAAGAAACATTTCCAAGATAGTCCACGCAATATCAGGCTACATAGCTAGTATGAACTTAATATGTGGTATCAATTGTGCTTTTGAAGGACTTTAATTGAAATAGGTTTTTCTTAATAGATATTTCTTATATGTTGTACATATTCTTAATTAGTAGTATTCTTTAAATTTGAAGCATGTTTTTATAAAAATGTTCATATAAAATACAGTAGAACTTCTTTTTAATGACCCCATGATATAACGACCCCTTCGTTAGAACGACCTTCTTAAAAAGTGCCAATTATTTTACCATAGGAATGATGTTAATTTTGAATCATTACAATGACCCCAAGCGTATTATTTTTTGTTAGAGCGATCAGCAATTTTAATCCACAGAACTCATGAGCAAGTGGGTTATTTCAAAATTATTGTACTGTGGTGCAACTCCAAGAAACCTGTACAAAAGAAGAATTTCAGAAAGAGTTGGGAAATCAGTCAGCTGAATTCCGACCATTGCCGGAACCCTTATCGCTTAGTGCTCCTGTAGAGAACACTCCAGTCACTAATGAAATGACCCAGCTCCTCAGTGCCAAATTTCTGGATCTTCAATTACCTTTTGATGAGTTTGCTCTGGTAGACGAAACTTTACAGTGCTGCAAAGAAAATTTGAATGAGGACGATTTTATTGCCCGATTACCACAAATGAAGAAATCTGCGATTCCGACAACGGAGAAGAAATCGTCCAAGCTTATGAAAAAGAAGCCTTCAATGCAATCAATGCCTTGCATCAATATTTTGAAGGGCAATTTAATTCTGAAGATTTCCTTCAAAATCTAACAGATATGGAATCAGTGATAATGAAAAATTCCTAGATGAACTTGAAACAGGTGTCAAAGACTTTTTTTTTTTTTTTTTTTGAAAAATTCAGTAATAGAAATACAGATAAATAGACTGTTCTTTAGATATGTACTGTCGCATCATTTCTTTGCTCATTTTTTAAAATTATTTTTTGAATTCGTTACAACGACCATATGATGTTGGTCCCACAGGAGGTCATTATACCGAGGTTCTACTGTAATATCTTATGTACTTGAAACACTTTTTCATTTTTAAAAATTAACTTTTAATTCCTAATGGTAGCCTTTCTTATTTAAAATCATTAGGTCCCAAACTATTAACATTCCTGTAAAAAATTCCTTAAACAGAATTTTAAAAGTATGGTAGTTTGGTATAGCTTTATTTTAAACTTTACAACCTATTTAAATTATAAAGTATTATTTTAAGTTTTTGACATGGTGTTGGTACCTTCAATTAAATTGTATTTAGATGTCAATCATATATACATATACTTAAATAATATTTAATAAAACATAACAAATTAATTTTGTTTCAGATTTGTAATTGGGCGAGAAAAAGATGGTACAAATAGTGAAATAGCACAACTTATTTCTCAGTCAATTATTGCAGATAAAGAGCGAGAGAGTGAAAGAGAATGTGAATTTGCTTTTGAAAACAAGGTATGTGTAAAGTATTTGAAAATTATGTTGCCTGCAAAGAGGTTGGTCTGTTTTCTGCAACTCAGGTTAAAAACCTGAGTTGATTGATTTATATCACTTTGATATAAATCATATTAAATTACTGGATTTTTAAAAAATCATTCATTTGAATCAAGAATTTTTTTTCATTTTTTGAGAATTTTTTAAAACACAAATTTCTATTCCATAAATACTGTCCAACCACTGAAGCAAGGTCCCTGGAAACTGTTACGCATATGCCAGAAAAACTACTCTACTTAGAAAATAGGGGGAATTGTCATATTTTCCGATATGTTTGTTTATGAAATAAGGACAAATACATTTACAGTGTGTATTTTAGACTACTTTTGTCTTCAATTTTAAAGTTATTTTTTAAAACTTTGTTTGATTGAATATGTGAATAATAATTTCAAAATAGAAAGAAGCAAATGTATTTAAAACATAGGAGTGTTATAGAAGTGGATATTATTGATTGTGTATGTTTAAGAACTGTTAAAGAATGTTTCACCAAGTTTCTCTTTCAGAATTTTTCTTTCGATTGAATATATAAATAAAAACTGAAAAACATATTGAATAAAGGTTTCAAAAATTCCATATTTAAGTGATATATTGTAACAATTTAAATATAGTGTAATAAAAATACTATATTTGATTTGCAGTTTTACAATTTGCAGAAATAATTAAGATATGCAACTCATAATTTTCAATATTTTGTGAATAACAATAAAAAATTTAAAATAAAGATAAAACCTTGTCTCATAATTTTATAAATTATCGAAGTGTGAATATGAGATAGAAATATAATTTCAGTCTCCTATGATAATTAAAAAAAAACTCTCTTTACTAATTTAGTATATAAATGTTACAATTACATTTAGAAACTAATGCATTTTGAAAAATGGCTGTTATTGTTAATTAAATTAATTTTAAAAATGATACTTACATTTACTGTGATATTTATAAGAATAGCAGAAAAAAATGCATCAGTACTATCAAATAAAATTAATGACTAATCTAATATTCATCTGATGAAATATCCAAATCACTATCTGTGTCTGAAACATCTATTTGCCAAGGATCAACCAAATCTTCAATCTCACCATCCCTGCCTCAATACATATTTTCTAATGATACAACATGAGAGTAATATTTTCTCCAGTGTCTAGTAGTAACATTTTCAATAGCCTCATTCGAAAATGTTAATAATCTTGATAAGTTCAAATCTCCTGTGACATTAAGATTCTGAATAGGATTTTTTGTCTCTGCCCATACATATTCTTTGGCGTTAATATCACAATGATAAGTTGGGAGCCTCTGCACTGTAAATCCATTTTCATGGAGCATATTGTCAAATTTTTACAGTTTTGATGTAGGTTGATTTCTCTTAACTAAATCTAATAATTCAATTTTTTGCAAATCACTTGAGCATGAAATATTATTTGAAGCAAACTAGTCTATAGTTTCTTTTTTTTTTTTTTTTTTTTTTTTTTTTTAATGAATTTGGCATTTTATTTAGCTGGACTGAATGGTATGGAGTATTATCAATCACCACTACTAAATTTTGTGAAAGATTTAGAATTAATTTTTCTTCAACCCACTTTTCACTTTGCTGAATGATGGCCGATTGGTTAGAATGCTGGCCTTCAGTACTGGAGTTCGTGGGTTTGAATCCCACAGTTGCATGGAGGTTTGTACCTGTTCGGAATCGGCTTTAAGCTGCAGGTCCCGGTCTCATTAGCCCTCGTGTTGCAAAAAGTAGACTGTAGCACTCCAAACTAAGCCAAGTCAACCCATCTTTTCAAAAATTTTCAAATTCATTTGTCCCTGATATTCTCTGCTTGTTGAATTGGCTGTATATAAAAAATTCAAATTGGGTATAAAGCCCATATTCCCACTAGCCCTATGATTTTTCTGGATGCATTTCCAGTTTCTAAAACACCAACTGTTTCATTTGTTTTCCCGCATTTTTGATAAGTTAGATTGTTTTTAATCTATGTTTATCTAAATACACAATTGGCCTATTTTCTTCATGGTATCGTTTTATATTTCTTAAAAATTTAAGTTTGAGATAAAACAATGTTTTATTCATTCCATAATTTGTTTTGATTTATTTTGTAATTTTTTGAAACAATCCTATTTCCTGTAGAATTTTTCATAAAATGTCTTTTTGGGGATTAAAGTTGATTTTTTCTCTTAAAACTGGAAGTACTTTATAAATTGTAGGTACTATTTTATGGACAGCTTAAAATCCATGGATTGTTCTTTGAATAATATCACAATCAAAATTATCTAAAGCTATGCTTTTAAAGGTTCTTTTTTTCTGTTGTTTCTTCAAAGATTCAAATTTTGGAGTATATTTCACTTTATTTCGTCGCTATGGTGAACACACAATGGTAGTTGGAGCAACAGACAAGTTAGCAAATCCAATCAGGAGTCAAGTTTATTATCTATGAGAAGCAATTTCCTCACCTGAAAAATGTAAAGATTGCTGCAAAATTGATCATAACTGATTAATAAAAAAAAGTTCAAAATTCTTTCCTACAAAATTTTAGTACAAAATTCTTTTTGCAGTTTATATTATTTACAAAATATTAAAAGATAAAAAATATTTTAAGTGTTTTTTACTTACTTTTCAATAGTCTTATAATTGTTTCTTACTTTTTTAATAGTCACCAATGGAAGGTGGTAAACACATTTAAAAATAACACAAAGCTGTTTAATTAATTTTATCTAAAATGCTCAATGAATTTCTTAAATCAATCTCAATCTCAAAAATGTTTTATTGCGCCATGAAGGCCATTGACTTTAGACTAATAATAAAACAGTTCTCTGTAAAGAAATAGCTCAAATGCTTGTTATAACAACAATTCCATGCTATTTTATCTAATCTGTGTGTATGTTGAACACAGATTTTATTTTTTGTCAAAATATCAGTAAAAGAATTTGTTTAATATTGCCATTATATACATTTTAGTTTTGTAATGGATTGTTGTGGTGTTGGAGTACAGAGGCACTTAACTATATTAAAATGGTGCTAAATTAGATAAATGTTAGATAACTTTACATTTCTTACTGTTCCTAATTCCTAACAATACAGTTATGATCATGACTTCCAAACTTTTAACGGGTTATGTTGTTAATATTTATAATGTGATGCTGGTATTCACATTATCTTTTTTTCCCATTTTTTTTTTTTACTTATGATTATATTCTTTCCTTTTTCATGTTATAAACTATTTTTGACAACTTTGAGAATATTCTCAGTATTTACAATGACAGAGTTATGCAATTATTACACAACTTTAGTGTTATCTAGTTTTAAACATAATCTTTCTACTGCAGACTGTATTTAATGAAGGTCATTGATGCCAATAATAAAACATTTTTCTGTAAAGAAATAACACAAATGTTGTTTGTTATAATAATTTCATGTGGTGTTATCTAATATGTATCTATGCTTGAATACCAGTTTTATTTTTCGTTAAAATACCTGTTAAAGATATATATGTTTATTATCATTTATTTATATTTTACTTTTGTGACGAATTGTTGTGGTGTTCATATTGTACTAGGAAGTACATGGGGCTCTTAATACTGTTAAAATGGCACTGAAATAGATAAATGTTAAATGACTTTCTTACTGTTCCTAATTCCTAAAAAAATACCGCTACATTTATAATAAAAAATTCAAAACTTTTAATATCAAAGGAAGTATGTTGTTAATACTTATCTTGTGAGTTTGGTGTTCATGTGATATCTTTGAAAAAAGGATCTTATTTATTGTATTAGTTCTTTAAGAGTTGGGTGAGCTTTAAGTATTGTTTTAATGTTTTGTAAGTAAATTAGAAATTCTTACCTTTAGATTTTCAACTATGCATAATGTAAAATTAACCTTTGTAAAAGTTTTACTACTTTTTACTAAATTAAATTTTGTTTTTCTTCCCTGAAGATGTATCAATGACATCTATAATCAATAATTTCATTGTTAAAAGTTTTATAATAAGATCTGGAATAATATTTTTATTGGTTATTAACATTAAAAATAGTTCTGTGTATAAGCATGCTAATCAAAGATATGATATGATAACTAAGGTTTTTATATGTGAAGTTGGCAAATAAATATTATATATTTATGGTAAAACTCTTTTAGGAAATTGAAATGTTTCATGAAAAATTAGTCTCCCAAGTGTTTAAAAATTCTTTATATAATTATAAATATCTATAGTTGTGTGTATCTACCTGTATATATACAACTTTTCATTGTTATGAAATTAAAATTAATTGGTGAATATGTATCAGAAACTTCATATTTATGAATGGGTGTATATATTAAACTGTTTCATAATATATAGGCTCATTGCGCTGGTATCTTGCCTGAAGATGAATTGAAGAAAGCAAATGAAAAGGTACGAAAGGTGCTTGATTTTCCTTTTATCCTATTTGTTCCCCAGAAAAAATATATTTTCAGATGTCTTTTTTATTAATATGTGTGCCACTATGTAAAGTTAAACTGCAAAGGATGATAATTGTGATGAATTAAATCTACCTGAATAATTTGTATTTTATTTTAAGATTAATGATTGTCATTTACAGTTACGTGCAATGGAAAATATGGAATGTGATTACATAAAGTGGCTTGATGTAGCCAATTGCCAACTTGAAGAGCTTAGTCTGAACTTACAAACAACTGAACAAGAATTACTACAACACAAGAATGAATTAGAAACTCTGAGAGCCAATCACTCTGTTTTAGAGAAAAAATATAGTAAAGCAAAGAAGTATATTAAAGAGTTTAAAAGGAGGTAATAAGTCCTATATATATTATAGTACAGTTGAATCCCATTATAAGGAATTTTATCATTTGGAACTCAAGCCAGCCAAAGACCATCATGTGTGCTAATGGCAGTTAAGGCATGTAAAATATGTTTATGGCTGCAATGTCCTCGGAGTTCAAATGAAACCTCTGGAGGTGGCAGAGGTCTGGCTTGGTTCCTGTTTTAACATCATAAGGATCCTTTTTGAGCTAAAAATCCTTCTTTCACTCCTTCTTCACCTTAAATTGAGTACCCTTTGTCTCACAAGCTTGTCTCATATCCAAGTGGCTTTAGTAATTACAACAATAACAAACTTTAAGGGACTGAAGGTTTTGTTCACTAGTGGTACTCTATATCTGAACTGTAAGAAAAATGTTAGATTTCATAGAATGCCATCTGTGGCTTAGTTACAAAGAGCAATTAATAGTTATACAATTGAAAAAAACTGTTAATTATTTTTTAATGAATTAAATTCACTAAAATCAATGAAATAAAATTGATCACAATTATAAAAGAAAGAATAGTTTATTTTACCTCTAATTGCAAATTGTTCAAAGTTTAGTTTAGGATCATTAATTTTCAGCTGATTGGTAATATTCTCTTGATGTAATTGCAATTAAGAAAATGTTTTGAATAAAATTGACTAAAATTATAAGAGAAAAAAAATTAATTTTACCTTTAATTGTTGTTTACAGTTTCGTTACAGAAGGTTAATTAATTTTCACCTGATCCGTAATATTCTATTCATGTTATTGCAATTAAGAAAAAGTTTTTAAATTTATTTAATATAATAAATTACTCTTAACACTTTTTTTTTTACATAGTTTGTGTGAAATTAACTTATTACTTTTGCAAATATTTTACTATAAAATCTGAAAAGAAATATCTGTTTTCACAACTAGGGAAAAGTTTAAAAAAAAATTTAGTAGATGACTGAAAATGTTTTAAAGTAGAGAGCCTCAAATCTTGAATCATTTAGACCTCAGGATTTTCTAATTTTAGAATTCAAAGATATCAGACTTTTACAGATATTTTCTTATTTAAAGAAAAGTTATTAATACACATCTTTCACACTCAGTGAACTTGTGTATATGCTATGTTTGAAATTTGCTTGCAAGTGCTAAGTAGATATGTGTTAACTCAGGAATCTTAAGAAAGAGAATGAAGATAAGGAAATCGTCATTTTGGGTTTGGACTTACAATTACTAGTACATTAGTTTCTTAAACAATTGTTCCCTATCAGATGTGTGTTTGAATGTCTCCCTGGATGGACTTTTCATTTTTTTTCTTTCTATTTTTACAATTTAAGGTGCTGGACCTTGACATTTGATATGAATAAAGATACTGTTGAATGCAAAAGCTGCAAATCCAGTTTTAAAAATTGCAAATTACAGGATAAAAAAATAAAATAATAAATATTCTGTGTCCATAAATAAATAATATGGAAATTCCATTTTAAATTATAAGATATAAAATTTATAATTGATTTTAAAAAACTGACAGTTGGAAAAATATATGGATTTGGGGCATTCCAAATTTTAGATAACCAGATTTAAGGCTGTCTACTGTATAATATTCTTTTTTTTTTCTTCCCCCCCCTTTTTTTTTCTTTTTTTTTTATCTTCAACAACTTATTTGAGGTGTTGGAGCTTGATATTTGTTTATGAGTAAAGTTTGAAACTATTGAGAGCAAGAGCTATTAATTCAGTTTTAAAACTTGCAAATTATAACATACTAAATTTATATAATTGATAAATATTATATGTAGATAAAAAAAAAGAAAAACTGATTATTAATGAGATATAAAATTTGTAATTGATCTAAAAAAAACTGATTGTTGTGAAAATGTCCAGATTTTTGAGCATTCTGAATTTTTGATATTTGGATTTGAGGCTGTCTGTTGAATCTGATTTCTAAGATTTCTCAGGTTCTCTATAAAATGTTAAATTAGCACTAAATATATAGGAAAATAGCATGGCCAAATTTTTCATTAGTTATATCCAAGAGTCCATTATATGTTGTGTGTGCTATAATGGGGTTCCACTGTAGTCTAGTTTATAAATATAATTGTGGTAATTTAGGTATTCTTGTATGCTGTTTTACTTTTTGTATATCGCAAAGAATATCATTATGTAATTTTAAGTAAGTCGTTAGAAATAAAAACACATAACATAAATTATAATTAATTGTAATAAACAAGAGTTTCAAAGTAGGTAATAAGCTGTATATATAATAGCCTACCATACATTTTAATAAAGTTTTTTAATTGTTTATGATGGTGGTGATTTAGGAAAGTTGGTAACTTTTTGTGTCTTTTTCTTTTTGTAACAAATTCTGGCTTTTGTTATTTATTATAAACAATCTGGCTGTAGGGTTTTAATGATATAGGAAAACAAAGAAATATATAAAATTCTTCCAAAGAAAGCGATTAATATATTTATTTTTAATATATAATGTGTAATAGATAATATAAGCAAAATTAAATTTTATTTTTCCCATTTTTATTTCTAGAGAAAAAGAACTCATTGAGTGGCAGGAGTATCATGTGCAACAATTGCAAGAAAAAGATCAAGAATATAATTCTCTAGTAAAAGTTTTAAAAGACAGGGTATAGTATTTTTGTAGCTATAATGTATACGATGTGTTAATAATTCCTGTTAATTTTTCTTCTGACAGAAATTTTTATTAAAGAGATAGGGATGTAAATTAATAAATGAATAAATAAAAGTAAGTGTATATTATAAGTGTATAAAGAATTGAAAACAAACTGATTCTTAAATTATGTGATTGATATACTGTTATTTCTGGAAGAAATGATGCAATATTCATGCTTTTAAAGCTTAAACTTTCAGAATTTCTACTGAAGTTGTACTTATGCTTTATTATAAAAAAATATTTGCACCTTATTTACCCTAAAAGAGATATTGGAACTATTGTATTCTACCAGCTACAGATCTGTTGACCATTAGATTTGTCTGTAAATAAATCCTTTAAATCTGAAGTGTAAAAGTACTGGGAGTGTTGGAGGAGTGAAGAATGATTATATTCTAAAGTAACAAAATTGCATAAGGCATGAACCCCTTAGTTAGCATAACATGTTATACGTTTGGTATATTTGTCCACATACAGTCATTATCGCAAGTCATATGATAAAGAAAATAATTACATCATTCAAGGTGGATCCATCAATATTGATACTTTTCATTATATTTTGCCACTGTTTCCTGTATTTAAAAAGATAAAAGTATTTACAAGGTACTTGTGTAAAGGTACAAGGTGAAAGTTTGTGTTAGACATGTTTGTGAACTTTTCACACACATGAGGAAATAAGTTAGAACTTTTTCCAATATTCATTACTAAGATTTTTTTTTATGTTAACAAGACTATAATCTCTAAATTATTTCAAAGTAGTTTTTAAATTTATGTGAAAAGAAATGTTGTAAAGCTGTTTTTCATAGTAATGCTATAGAATCCTAACCATTTTTATGTATTTTTATTAAATTTTTTCACACAGATATTTATTTTAAGTACCTCAAAGCAGTATATTTGATAAATGTAGTATCAGAAAGTATTTTTTAATTTATAGGCTTCATTGTAAAAAAATCTGGAAATTGATGAGTGGAATATCACATATAAGACATTACACATAAAAAGAGCTAAGCAATAAAAAAAATTTTTTCCTATAACACATATTAAAAAAAGGCTTTCATTGGATCAGGAATTCAAACAAAATCTAACAGAGAAACTGTTTAAATGGGTTGGGAGTTCAGAGAAACCAGTATAAATATCATCAACAATATCAGAATTCAAACCTGAAATTATATCTCCAGACTGTGAAAGCAAGAGGTTGAATGAGACAATCTGGCAGGTTTGGATGTTCAAGTCCTAATTTAGATCAGGATTTAATAAATAATCTTAACTGAGACAGTAAAAGGATCATCAAGTTCCTGGCATAATATCATCTATAGTTTACTGTTTATATTTAATTTTAGTAATATATAATCTGTAACATAGTATAGGTTTTATGTATATGAACTTCCTTAGTAAGTAAAATTAGTATGGTATTTCTGAAGTTTTATTTTTTTAGCTATATTTTTCTTTAATGCAGCGTTTTTGCTAAAGAGGCCTTTCTTCCTGAAATTGTAGTAGTTTTAGTCTCTGAGAAGTTAAATATTTTAAAGTTCAGCTTATAAGCAGTGTTTGTTGTGCCATTTTAAAACAACTGATTTTTTAAAACTTTTAATTTTCTTTTAGCACACCTTTTTTAAGGACTATTCCAATCACACATGTAAAGCTTTATTATATCATTAAATTAGCATTTACAGATTTTTAAAGTTTTATATATTGGGTTGGCAACTAAGTAATTGCATATTTCACTCATAGATGCCATCTGTTGAATTTTTAGATTTGCAGACGTAGTACAAATGTAAAACACATGTTGTTATTTGATAGTTGGCAATTCAGCTGTCAATAAGTAAAAATAGTTTTTTGATCGGTTCCGTAGTTTTCGCTTGGCCTTTGTTGAAGAATGGAAAATCAAAAGGAACATTTTTGACATATTTTGCTTTTTTATTTCCGAAAAGGGAAAATCACATCGCAAGCTCATAAAAAGTTATGTGATGTTTATGGTAACGAAGCCTTAAAAGAACGGCAGTGTCAAAATTGGTTTGCCAAATTTCGTTCTGGTGATTTTTCACTCAAAGATGAAAAACGCTCTGGTCGTCCAGTTGAAGTTGATGACGCCCAAATCAAAGCAATAACCAATTCGGATTGCCACAGTACAACACGTGAGATTGCAGAGAAGCTTCATGTATCACATACGTGCATTGTAAATCACTTAAAACAACTTGGCTATGTTCAAAAACTCGATGTATGGGTTCCTCACAAACTGAAAGAAACGCATTTAAGGCAATGCATTAACAGCTGCGATTTGCTAAAGAAACGTAATGAAAATGTTCCAATTTTAAAACGACTGATAATTGGCGATGAAAAATGGGTTGTTTACAACAATATCAAGCAAAAAAGATTGTGGAGCAGGCCAGGTGAACACACTCAAATAACATCAAAAGCTGATATTCATCAAAAGAAGGTTTTGTTATCAGTTTGGTGGGATTACAAAGGAATTGTCTACTTTGAATTCTTACCACCCAACCAAACGATTATTTTTTATGTCTACATTAAACAACTAACGAAATTAAACAATGCAGTTGAAAAAAGCGGCCCGAATTGACAAATCGAAAAGGTGTTGTATTCCATCATGACAATGCAAGGCCACACACATCTGTCGTCACTCGGCAAAAATTCTTGGAGTTTGGTTAGGATGTTTTGTCACATCCACCATATAGTCCTGATCTTGCACCATCTGATTACTTTTTGTTTTGATCTTTACAAAACTCCTTGAATGGTAAAAATTTCAATAATGATGATGATGTCAAATCGTACTTGATTTAGTTTTTTGCTAATAAAAACCAGAAGTTTTATGAACGGGATATTATGATGCTGTCTGAAAAATGGCAAAAGGTCATTGATCAAAATGGGCAATACATTACAGAATAAAGTTATTTAGTTCCATGAAAAAATTGTCTTTGATTTTCTAAAAAAAATCTGCAATTACTTAGTTGCCAACCCAATATATGCCACAAAATATCTTTAATGTGAAATTAAATATTGAAATATCTGTACATTTTTTATATATAGTTTATAATTTCTTTCAAAATACATTTGTATGTATTCCTTTTAGAATAACTATAGTCTGTTTATAATGTTAAATATGTTTAATGTACACATGAATGTCTAATTTTATTAGAATGCATATAATTTAAAATACACACATAGAAAATCAGACTTTTACTTTCATTAATGCAGATAATGTTTTGTTGTGCAGGTGATTTTATTAGAACAAAGTTTGCTTGAAACACAAAAGCAATGTGGTCTTCCTACTGGTCTACCTTATAATACACCCTTGAAACAGTTTACACCACCATGCAGAAGCCTTATCAGTCCACCAAAATTTATTAGTAAGTATTATACTAAATTTTTTTTTTTTTTTTTTTTTGTTTATTTAATTTATTTTATTTATAAACTAGTCACTTCAGGCCCAGTTTTCAATCTGGTTAGTCAAGGCTCCCAGATGAAAGTTTTATTTATTTCAAATTCCAAATTAGTTATTAGATTTATTAAGATTTATTTGTTATTCAAATGATTTGGTAAAAAACTTAGTTGCTTTTCCATTAGTCCATGTAAAGATAAATTGCCAAATAAAATTTTTTGTATTTCTTTAGATTGTAGTTCATTGATGAGAATTAAACTAATGTATATATCTCTACTCACTTGATCAACATTTTGATTTATGATAACAATTTATGTGTGAGGGGAAGAAGGCCACTCTAATACTATCTACTTACATCTCAAGGTGCCAAATATGTAGGGCACTGCTCTGTGGTTCTTTTGAGTGTAGGCTTAAATCCCACTTCTGGAAGGATTTGGTTTGGTTAGGAACACTACGGTGTACTTTTTGCAACATGAGGGCCAATGAGACCGGGACCTACTGCTTAAAGCCGATTCCGAAAGGCTATGAACATCCATACCTTTGTAGGATTCGAACCCATGAACTCTGGTTCCGAAGGCCAGCACCCTAACCACTCAGTCAACGTTCAGCCTTCTGGAAGGAATGTTCATAGCCATTTGGAATTGGTTTTCAGGAGTAGGTCCCAGTCATTTTAGTCCTCAGATAGCAAAACAGTAGACTAGCTTTGTAAATTAAATTATGTCAAGATAATACCTGGTGCATGAGAGCTGTTTACAGAATTAAGATTAGAATTATTTTAATAGATTATTCATAAATTTGTTACTTGCAGATATTGATACATATGCTGGATTTCCCATAAGAGTATTTTATTTGCCTTACATATATATATATATATATATATATATATATATATATATATATATATATATATGTAATTTTGTGTATGTATATATATATATATATATATATATATATATATGTTTAATAAAAATTTTATATAATGCATATATATATGTGTGTGTGTGTGTGTGTATTCAAACATAATTACTAAAATGCAGTTTGCATCTCTAAAATGTACAGGATTGAGTGTTTAATAAATATTTATAGAACTTGGATGCAATATAGGCACTGATATGCAAGAACATTATTAAATTCAGGTATATACTTTTGTACTTTAGATCTAATATGCATTGTTTGTGGTTTCTTTTGTAGAAGTCCAGTGCCATGATGTTTCTGACAGTGATGTGTCAGATAGTGAGCTTCAATCCCCCTTCAGTCCTGATGATGATTATTGTTATAAAAAGGGTACTATGGAGAGAAAAACAAACCGAGAAAAGCTGTTTGACACTGCTGTTCCTCATACTGAACTACTTGATACTAGTGCTGCCAAAGCTAAGGCTGAGTTAGCAAATAAAGGCAGCTTAGCCAATCGACAGCCACCTTCCATCAAGAAGCAGTCTTCAATTGACTCAGTATGCCTTGCTTTGTTAAGAAAACATATTTTACATTTTGTGTGTTATTATACAAAAATATTAAGGATTAAATATCTTAAAATTTGGATTTGGACCATGCAGAGGATGCCCACACATTAGACATGACCGAGAAATCAGGGAATTGTCAGGGTAATTTACAATACAGAGAAATATCAGGATACATTTCAAAATTTTGCAAAATTCAAGGAATTTTTAAGCATTTACTAATTATGGAGGGAAAAGTTTTTTTTAGTCATCAAAAGAGTAATCACCATGCTAAAATTAAAATTTTAAGTATTTCAAGCTAAAAAAAAGTGCTTTTAACATGTTATTAAATACAATTTATGTATACACCATTTTAAACTATTTGTGCCTTATGGGGTTTTCACTATTTTAATTAAAAGAGTGATGAAACTATTATGTGCAATCAGTTGGAAAATTTTGTCACCATATACCTAAAATTATACCTTTTACTTATATAAATGCAAACTATTGTGAATCCCATCCTTGTTGGTATGCAGCCTCTAATGAATCAAAATTTAGCACATTTCCAAGAAATGCTGTGTGGCTGCAATGTCAGGAAATTTTGAGAAATAATGTCAGGGATTTAGCTTCTTTCCCTGAATGTTTTGGCATCATGATACATTATACAGGCTTGCATTTCCATCACTTTTCTCACTTTTAGTCACTTTTTTTACAATTGATCACTTTTAGTCACTTTTTTCACAATTGATCTCTTTTAGTCACTTTTTTCATGGTGTATCAGAGCAAAAGTCTGTTGTTAAAAAAAGAAAATCTGAATTAATAACAAAATATTTTAATAAAAGACCAAAAATGTGATGCTCTACTCTTATTTTTCTTATTAAAATGTAATGAGTCATATGGTTTCCAGAATTTAGTGATTTTAAAAAGTCGTAAAGAAGTGCCTGAAATCGACATTTGTACTGAAATGTACATTTAATACATTAAAGTAATTTACGTCAAAGCACACATTTCTCTTTTTCTTTTTCTTCACAATTTTTGTTTAGATACTCTAATCTAGCTATGTACATATTTCAAAACATCATTAATATATGCAGAAAATTGTGATTATAAAATTAATGTATTGTATATGTTCAAATCTAATTTATATATATATTCTTGAATAAAAAGCAATGTTGAGTTGTGTTAAACAAAATTTTTAACCTTTTTGTATTTGACGCTAAAATTATGTCTTGCACGAATGATTTGATTTAGAGTTAAAATGAATAGAAAAATCTTAACAAAAGCATCTGTAATCAAGAGGAGAAAAAAATCTTTTTTTTTTTATTTTCAATGTTTAGTCTCTTTTTAGTCACTTATTCTGTATTATTTGTCACTTTTCTCACCTTTTTGAAAGTACCTCAGCAGTTGCAAGCCTGATTATATAGATTTTATATCTATCAGATTGATGTACATTTATACCTAATGTTGTACAATTTTGAATGGATTTAAAAATGGATTGCTCTTTTTCAAAATAAAATAAAATATCTTAGGATTGGAAATAAAAAAGAATGTAAATATGCAGTTTAGATATTTCTGTAGTATTTTTAAGAAAATTTTTTAGTTTGCTGGTTTGTATTCATTCTCTATCATTTATATCCCTAAGGTTCTCTACTTTTGCTGTTTTATGCCTCTTGTATTTACAGGAAAGAAACTAATTCAAACTTTAAGTATTATGATCTGTGATTAAATTTCATGACAAAGTGTACTTATTAAGATTCATATATAAATATACACACACATACCTGTCAACATCTACAAATAATCCTTAAATTATATATATTTTGGTATAATTTTAAGACTTACAGATAGACTGAAAATTTTTATAGGTTTTGGTCCATTGAAATTGCAAATTTTGAAAAAATAATTTTTTTCTTTAGTAATACCTTCAAATCAAAAAATCTTTTTCGTTTTAGTAGAAATTTCATAACTGATGAAAAAAGATCTATAAATGCTCTTAATATATTTTAAAGATATTAAATTCCTGTATGAACTGGCTAAAAATAAATAGTGACATCACTGGACGAGAGGTTAGAGTTTTAAAAATGACTTTTTAAAAATTTTGGATATTTTTATATGTTGCTAATTTTATTTGTTTTGCTAAAAAGATATTTTTGAATTTTAGGTTAATTTTGTGTTTTCTAGAATCAAAAATTGAAAAAATTTGCTAATATGTTTTATTATATATAATGAATGCACAAAGATTTTATTAAATACAATTAACTTTTAGTTAAAATTTTTATGGAGAAAGGAAAAATTACAGTTAACTTTTGTCATTTAGAATTACTTATGCCACTAAAAATAACCAGTCACTATTAACTGAAAAGTTATATTGATGTCTATGGATAAAAGTTGGCAAGTATGCTAACAAATTTTCTAGTCCAAATATATATTAAACTTTTTCAATGCCTGAGATCGTAAAAATTATTAAATTGGCAAGTGGGATCTCTTCTCTGCTTCATAGCATGGCATTGTCCTAATCAAGGCCATGCCATGCCATGCTATGAAACAGAGAGGTGGCTGTATCCGGCAATAACATAAGGTAAAATCAAAACATTTAAAGAGTGGCATTTCAATGACTTGCACCATACTCAGAAAATCTATTGCAGAGTCCTGTACAAGATTAGTTTAACTTTAAATAATTTTTAGTTTGTTTTATTTTTTTAGAAACCTACTATGTTAATTTTGTAAGAAAAAAAATAATTAATGCAGAAATTAATTCGTTATAATTTTTTCAGTCACCTGATAAAGCCCCAGTGTATGATATATTCCTTACTCAAAATACACAGTAAGTATCAATTTCTGTAAAAGGTATAGTAAAATGTAAAATATCTTTATGGTTATTTTTAACTTTGTTATTTCTGTGTTAAATAAAAACTCCCTTATATATTTTCCAGTAATATCTTTTAAAAGTTTTGAATGAAACTGAATTTTGTTACTTGTTGACATTATTTCTTAAAGTACTAAAGGGTTGGTAAATCTAACAACCTACATTTTCTTCCAATATTTTTATTGATTTATAATATACTATTATTTAACTTGGTTTCTTAATCTAGACATTAGTATAGTATGATTTCTTTATTAATCCCCTCAGGATTGCTAGAAAGAGAAAGAAATGCTTCCCCAGGCCCAACCAATTTTCTCCTTTAAGCCTAATTTCATTTAAAAATTCATAAATAAAAAATAACTACACTTTAATCTGCTGAAATTTAGTTTCTAATTCCCGATAGTAACTGTATATACTATAACAAAAGTTTTGTGATAATTAAGCAATTACTTTTAATGGAAAGGGTTTCCTTTTAATAAAAATGGTTATATTTTAATATAATTTATATTCACAGTCAGAAAAAAAGGAATATTTTAAAACTTAAATTATCAGTAAAATTATATATTTCCAAAAAATTTCATAAATTTAATGAATTGAATAAATAAATTAACTCCAAGAACAACATATCTTTCATATCTGTTTGTCATTCATTTGCATTTAAATTGTTCTCAATATTTTCTAAATTATTAAGCATTTCACTGTCATTTGAATAGTCAGAAATACTGTCACTTGTTTTAAAAAAAATTAATTTCCTCCATTTCTTTATCTGTTTCATGCATCAATTAAAAAATTCTTGTTCTCACTTAAATAATTATCTCTCTTCACCTGAATGGCTAAAATGAAACTGACTCTAAATATACAAAACACTATCTAGCAAATTCCAAACTGCAAAGAACAATTGTACTCCCACCTTTAAACATAATAAATTATTTATCCATTCCCATTCTGTCAAAATATAAACACCCAGTGTTCAAAAAATCGCATTCCTGGGGAGAACTCGAACATGTATTGCTGTTTACTTGTTCAAAATTCCTATATTTAACAAAGAGACCAAAGAGGAAAAACACTGTTATTTGTGAATGATACTTCAGTAAAACAAAATCAAGGTATAAAGGCATGGATGAGGTAAGACAAATGAGAAAAGGCAAAAACTAACAAAGCAAGGCAAGTATAGCAGAATATAAAGAAAATGTTAAATTTTCGGCCAGTGGATCAGGAAAAATTTTTATAGCTTAAGGGATTTCTTTTTAGGTACTTCTTCTTATATAGCTAGGCAGGTAGCACTTACACATATGTGGAACATTTTCTTTTGACAAAATGGTCTTGTAGAATAAAATTAATAAGATACAAATTTTGTGAGTTACCACAAAGCTTTGTATTTATGGCTCTTTGAAATTTTGAAATGTGTCAAAATGGTGTTTTGTCATGTTCTTATTAAGCCATGAATGAAAAATCCATGGGGGCTAAGTTAGGAGTGTGTTGTGGGTGAGAAAGAACAAGGATGTGTTCTTACATTAGATATTCAGTCACAACCAACGTTATGTGGAGCCAAACGTTGTGGTAGACAATCCTACTGCAAATGATCAATGGGTGGATGTGGTTTACCCTTTTCTTCAAGTGTGTAAGCACTTCCAAGTAAAATTGTGTATTCATAATTCAAATTTTTAGGGGATTTTAATTAAGTTGAGCACAAGCTTAATTAGTGGTTGATGTTCAGAACATTCTTCCCTCGTTTGAAGTTTACATACATTTTTATAGTTGATGGTTGTGCTACATCTTCAATGTTCTGTTAGATGTTCCTAAACACAATGTGCCTCTTGTAGACTTGCAATTGTGTGAAAACTTCATCTTTGTAATCCTTCTGTAAAATTGTATCTTAAGCATTATGAATATGTTCACTACAAATCACTAAGATACTAGACATGCCCTTTGAATAAGGAACAGCTTCTGGAATATGTCTCTAACATTCTAATAAACATATCTAAACCAACTGTTTTCCTTGCTGATTTGCCTGAAATACACAGAAAAAAAAAATTATTTCTTCTGCAACATGCCTTGTAATAAAACAGAGAAAGTGAGTGTGTGTCACATTTTCAAACTTTCCCTTTCCTGGTTTATGTAAAACATTGCTAATCATTATTCTCCTAGTTAATTCAATAGCGAAATTGTAGGTACTATTATTAGGGTTCAAGTTTGGGTTATGTAATTCATACTGAGAATGAAATTATTATGATGATGTTTATAGTGTCTTTTCTTACAGTACAACAGAAGATGCAGGTTCTCCAACTAAAGAAACTTTGCCAAATGATTCTGCAATGTATGGGGTGGAGGATGAACAATTTTCTTCTCCACCACTAACATTGTTAGAGGAGATGAAAGCAGCTGTTGCAGCCAGGCAAGCCAGAAGTAAGATTAATAAATGTATAGCCATATTTTCAACATCTCTAAAATGTATTCATGTATTTTAGATTTAGTTTTTTGGTTCTTGATTGCTATTTCATGGAACACTAGCACTATGTGATCTTAGGGAGAATGTTCAATAAATCTATAAAGGTCAGGTATAATGTTAAATTGAGATGGGGCAAAAATCACTTGAAGAATTTTGGGTTTATTTTCAAACTGATTTTGAATGAAAGTTTAATCACTTTCATGTAAAATCAGTTTGAAAATAAACCCAAAATTCTTTAGGTGATTTTTACCCCATCTTAATATAACATTATACCTAATTTTCATATAAGTGTTATGTAATAAATCATGATGACCAATTTTAAGTTCCTTCTTATGCAGATCCAATGTTAAGTTCTTTCTTATCAGTTGGTAAGAGTAATGATTATCATTGATTAACATTTTTTATATAGCTGACACATTTTCTGGGATTACGGCTGACAATTCATCCTCTGTTGATCTTTATAAATTAATCACAGGAGAATTTGGACTGATTCATTTTATGTGTTCTTCAGACAGGAAATAACTTTGAACTTTATGAAATTCTGTAAACTGTGAATACAGTAGCATAAGATAGAACTTTGTATTTTAATATAAATTGTAGATGCTTAAAGCATTTTTGTTGATATCCTACATTAAATTCTCTTGCATTAAATATGTTTTCCTTTTTTTTTTCCCCCAGAATTTATTCTACAACAGCTAAGTTTTAATTTTTGCTGAAAATTATTGTCTGCAGGCATTAGAAAGTTAAAATTTTTATTTTTAAA
The DNA here is from genome assembly GCA_032207245.1 of Pardosa pseudoannulata. NCBI lineage: Eukaryota > Metazoa > Arthropoda > Arachnida > Araneae > Lycosidae > Pardosa > Pardosa pseudoannulata. The sequence goes on along the minus strand of CM063509.1, from coordinate 86,046,786 downwards.
GAATATATCTTTTTTTGTTCCTGTTGTCTGCCATTGTCTCAAAAATGCCAGAGCAAACTATATATAGTTTTGAGTCATAGTTATTCACGATTAAAAAATAACAAAGATTTGACAGAGTATGAGTCTGATTTGTAAGTAATCAAATGTGTTACTATGTGTAGACAGTTCACAAAATTTTGTAACAAAGTTATCTCTGCATGAAGGATGAATAAGTCAGGATCATCCTGTGATTAATTTATAAGGATTGACACTTTATGAATTGTCAGCTGTAGTCCTGGAAGCCATATGAAAAATGTTTATCAGTAGTAATTGATATACTGAACGGGAAAAAAAAGGGAATCTACCACTAAGAACTCAACAGAATCTAGTGAATCCTATAACTCGTGTAAATACATCATAATATCTTCTTTAGAGACTATTGAATATCGTATAATTAACAAATATGATATTGATAGCAAGAATTTAAATGTTCAATTTCTTATATCTATGATAGGGATTAATTATATTTCTTTAAAAAATAAAGAAAATTGTTTTTGTAGGGATATGATTAACTAAAAATGGTAGAACTATTATGTATAACTTGTTAAGTAAAAAAAACTAAAAGAAATTTAGCATTTGATTTTTTGAGCACATAACTGGTGAAAGGAATAAAATGTATTTATATTTTTTAAGTGCCCATTAGTCTAAGAAAAATTATCAATTAAAATTGTTCAAATTCAGAAGTAAAATTTTATGTCAAATTCTTTATCCTAAAATCTTTTTATTAGCTTCCTAATATTCATATAAATTAATCTTGCATTGTTTCCACTTTTTGTTGTTTATTAATAGCAAATAACTATGATCAAATTCACAATCTATTATATTGTTTATAATTTTAAAAAGCAACTTTTTAAGATGGCTAGTACCATTTATGGGAAATTTCAGCAATAATTATATCATTTTAGAATTGTTCAAGATTATAGAATTATTATTTCTTGGCATAATGTACCAAACTGATTCATAGCAAATCTCAAATTATAAATTTTCTATTGTATATACACTTGCCTTAATTATGCAGAATGAATTGGAAATCTGATATCCTGCATAACAATACTCCTAGCTAAGCCCTTATTTAAACTAAACAGTAAGATTAGGTGCATTATTTAAACTATTACTACTTATTTTTTTTTTCTGCTTCAAATAATACAGTTAACCTGCCTGCTTTGTTGATAGCTTTTAGTCACATAATACTAAGTAGATTTCTGAGGATTAATTTACCTATGAAGCTTCTGTCTTCTTGGTGTTCTGAGTAATTACGGTGAGCTGTAATATGTACTAGTGTAGAACTTTCACTTCGCTATGGTATGAGATTCTTTTCTGCTTCAGAAATTGATTTCATTTTACATGGTCTATGTCACATATTGTATAAATTTCTTCATAATTTAATGTTTCATTTTCACATACGTTTATGTCTTTGACTGTATGTTTTGTTTTACAATTAATCTTCAAATTGGGAAATTCCTCTTTTTCTGATATTTTCTGCCATGATTTTTTTGATAATTTCATTGATTTTCCAGAAGCAGTGCTGTAAATTTCTTACAGTAGTGTCAAATTCTTCAAAACTGCAAGAAAACCATTACTTCCTCTACAATAAACTTTAATATTTTGAAAATAATTTGACTTTTGGGATAGCTTGGTTAGTAAAAGCAGCAATCTCATGATCAGAGGATAGCGAAATTTAGGCTTGAGCTAGCCAAAATTCCATTATGTTAATAAAATAATGGCATAAAATAAGTATGTAAAATAGGTTTGTGGTCACAGTGTTCTACAAGTTCTCAAACAATATCTCTAGAAGTAGCAGGCCAAGCCTGCAGATGAGGGTCTTCTGCTTTGTCCCTGCTTCTAAATTAAAAGGACCCGTTATTGAGGTAAAGTCAGTTTTTAGTCCTCGTTGTTTTTCCACTTAGAGTGAAGCTGCATATAACCCTTAGCCATGGGCCAGTTGAATATTGTGATAGTCTGAGTAAAAATGAGTTATGACAACAACAACGTAGAAGTAGATTTATTTAGGATCCTGGATGATTTAGATTGTATGTTTGGAAGTTTCCCAGGTAATTGAGAGTTGACTGTAATGCATCAATAAATTCTGAAGTATTTGAAATCTGTATGTAATAAAGTGTTTAAATTGTTTGTTGATTTCAGATTGAGTTTTGCTGTATTTGTATAATTTATTTATCTTTTTCAGTTAACCAGAGTTCTTCTTCTGAAGAGCATTTTGAGTCAGAAGAAAAAATATTTATCAGCAACAGCGTAACTGTAAAACAATCTTATGAATCAGTATCCCAGTCTTCTGTTGAAAGTTTTAGCCGAGAAATTTCACACTCACGATCTTCACTGCATTCAACTTCTAGTCAAATGAATGCATCTTCAAATTCCCCAGTGCATTGTTCAGAGCCATCTATATCTGATCATTCTATTATATCTGATCACTCTATGTCTGCAAATACAAATGGTAACTATATATTCCAAAGTATTACTTAAAAGCAGTATTGCTTTTATTAATTTTTTTATGTTATTGATACTGACGGCTCTATGAGTGATGAAAAAACTGGTGCTGGTATATATTGTGGTGGATAATTTGAGGAATCTCATGCAGTTAGTATAAATGCTTCTAATTTTGACGCTGATATTTATGTCATAAATATTGCTATTTCAAACCTTTTGAATTTGTGGTCTACTCTTAGAAAGTCAGCTATTTTCATTGACTCACAAGTTACAATTGTAGCAATTGCCTCTTCCTCTCCAACAGATTCCTTCCTTGTTGAGGAAGTTAAAGCCAATCTGCCTAAGGTAATTGTCTCTGGATAGGATATAGTTCTTTAGTGGATCCCTAGCCATTGTAATATTCCTGGAAATGAAAAGGCAGATTTACTTGCCAAAAATGGTTGTAAATTGCCTCAACCACCTTTCTGTCTTTCAACAGTTTGGCTATGAGATGAAGAAAAAATTGATTTTTTCCTCAGACAGTATTATGAACAAGTTTCGTATAGTAGGAGATGGCATACCTTACTCAAATTGCCCATCCTGTTGAATTTGCCCTACTGTGTATTCGCAGCAAATTTTAGACTTGCAACAGGTCATAACTACCTTTGTGAACACCTGCACCATATTGGTGTGGCAAATGTGCCTGACTGTAACCTGTGTTCTTCTGGCAAACTCATGAACTTTTTACATTTGATGAACTACATTGCACTTTCTTTTATGACTTTTACTCCTGACAACTATACAATGGCTAATTTTTGTTGGACTGTTAGAAGGCTAATGGCCAATGCTGCCAATGCCTGATATAAGATGAAATAAAATTTTTTAATGTGCAACTTTTGGGTTCAATAAATAATCTTTAATCCAAACCAGAATATGGGATTTTGGATTCCATATTTTATAGTGCAATAAGAATTCAAATGCCTTTCATATGGTTAAAAAAGTTGTTGTATATGTTCAAATATTTTCTGCTACCAAGTCCAGTAAAAAAAAATTTCATTAATGCTTTAAAAATTTAATCTAATAAAAATCTAAATGCAGAAGTTATTTGAAAGTACACAATATATGAGAGTGGTGATAAATTAAATTTTTGTTATGATTTGAATTTGTATATCAAACTGATAAAAAAAAACTTACACAATTATTTACTCTAATAGTCTTAGTAAGTCTTATTTACTTGGACATGACTGATAGTTTTAACAATATTCAGTAAATGGCACCACCAGTTATTTTTTCACTTTCAAGCAATGTCTTTCTAATTATAGTTTCCGAATAAAAGTTCAGAATGGATTTCGTGAATTATTCCCCATTGTTTAGTAGTTTGAATGTGTTTCTGTGTTCAGCAGTTTGTGAGAAGATAGTCTCACATGCGTAATTGCATTTGTTTATGCACTAATTTTAATAGTGCAACTACAATCATAAGAGTGCTACCCTGTTGTGGTCAAGGCATATCACAAGTGAGTTTGCATCATAACAATGTCAGAAGTCACCAGAGATTAGAATTTAGTACCAGAAATTTCCCATTCTGGGGACTTCTGATATCATTATGATTTGGTAGTCACCTGTGACATATCTAAACTGCAATATTGTTGACCCTAAGTTTATAAATACCAGCAAATCTCTTATTATTTCTAATCAATGTAGGTGAGATCAGAATTTAACTTTTAAACATACCATACGCATTCAAATGACCAGTAGTAAGAATTAGGTTGGGGTAGCTCGTATGAGCACCAGCACTGCGACCCAAGGCCTATTGTACTAAAAGTCCCCCATTTCACTAGAACAAAAAATTTCATACTTTATGCAGTTTTCTAAAAATATTTGCTTTTCAAAATCAATTTTCTTTAACTATGTATTTGTTAATCTTATTTTTTCTCTCTTTTTTTAAATGAATAATTTTGAGAGTAATGAAGTACTCTTGTGGATCTAATGATAATAAATCTATTGCATATGTCCCCTAAGTTACTGTACCATTGTCTGCTTTAATGTGTACTGATTTCTTGCAAATCTACTACCACCTCCTTAAAAAGCGTCATTTACTATTTGTAGTTCATACCTCCCCTTTAGGAATAATACATTATTCCTATATATTAGTGTAACTAGAATTATTTTGTATAACATTACAGATAGTCTAGCATCTCTTCTATCTAATGAAAGTGGATCTTCTGAAGCTGCAATGCAAATGACTAGTGCAGAAAATAAACTATCTTCTCCTCCTGTAAGTAAATATTTCTCTTTAATTAATCTTAACAAAATTTTCAAAACTAAAATATTTTTAGGAAAAGCCTATCCCAATTTTTCTGTGAATTAGTTAACTTTAAAACCCTGTAGGATCTTTTTATGTGTGAATATATGTGTGCATGTAACGTTTTATACTGGTTAGCTTCAAAATAAAAAAAATTATCTCTGAAAACTGCATGTAATATGCAGTTTTCAGAGATAATTTTTTTTTATTTTGAAACCCTGTTCAGATTTTTTTATTATTATTTTAAATATGTACTTAAGGTGCTATTAAAAAGTTTTAAGATTTGTTGAAACACAGGTTTTATTGGAATTTTCTTAATGGTGGCAACCATTACTTTTGGCTGAGCGATGGCTAGATGGTACAGTATTCCTCTTCAGTATGGGAGTTCATGGGTTCAAACTCCAATGCTGGTATGGATGTTCATAACTGTTTAGAATTGGATTTAAGCAGTAGGTCTAATTTCATTAGCCCTTTTGTAGCAAAACCATATCACTTCCAACGTATCCAAACTGCCATACCTTCTAAAATAGTCACCTAGTAAACATATATGCATGGTTTCCGTGCACCTGGAAAGTCATAGAAAATCATGGATTTAGACAATGGATTAATTTTTCAAGTAAAATGAGTAAAAGTCATGGATTCGCTAAACTACCGATAAAAAAATGCATTGAAATGTTTAATTCTATATTTACTTGTCATTTGGCTGAAGTTACTGAGTTTGGTATTTATGTATTATCCTATTGACCATATTGCCAAGTAAAATTTGTTCACCAAGGAAACTCAATGCAAGAAAGCTTAATGGGTGAGTAAATATATATTATTCTGGTTTTTTCTTAAATTGTAGATTAAAATTTTGTTAATATAATAATTAATATTTTTTTTATAAAAATTAAGATTTTTGCACAAAATATAAGTTTATCTCTAGGGATACTGTATATAAACATTATACAGTTATATTTGGATATTATTCATGGTCACCTGGATAATACCAAAGTACCCTGAGTTCAAATTGGAAACATTTTGATTGAAAAATTGCTATATGATTAAACTTAGGTATGTAGATACAACAATTTATTTTTATGTATGTGAGTTTATTAACACTTATAAAGTAAGTTTATAGTTTTTTTATGATAAAATTCCTGTAATTTCTCTAAAAGCATATATTTTATTTGTATGTACATCAGAAGTTTTATTCATATATACTTTAAAGAAAGCTTTTTAAAGTCATGGAAAATGATCTGCTAAATCAGGGAAAGTCATAAAAAGTCATGGATTTGAAACATTTTATTTTGGCAGATACCCTGTATATGCTTAATCTTCTTGCTTTTTCTGCACCACAAAAGCCCTCTAGGAGTCATTCTTTCGAAAGCTTTCAAGGGTTGTCTAGGATTTTCATTGAATATCAAAGACAGTTGCAAAATGTCATTCTTTTAGTTTCATTTTAAACTTTTGGAACAATGCAAAATAAGAGGATTCTATGAATAAGCTGGATGGGCAATAACAACCATGTCATTTATGAGCTTAAAATTATCTTGTCTTCAAGGAGATGTAGGCTGATGCATTATCCCAATGAAGAAACCAGTCCATATCATCTTGAAACTTCAGGTTGTTTTTATTGTACATCTTCTCTCAAACATCTTAGAACTTCACTGTAAAAGTAATTGTAAAATTATGACTAACAAACACTTCTTGCATCAGTTTTCTAATTGGTTTCACATTTTCATCTGTTTTTACCAGTGCTCGGTAGCTTTGAATGTCTGTCTGTCTGTCTTCAAATGAATGATGACCCACCTTAGAAGGTGGTCTGTCATCCAATTGAAAGTTTCATCACCAAAAGCTGTACAAAGTTTTCCAGTAAGAAAGATAAATTTAAAGAATATGTGTTTTAAATATTGGAAGAGAATTTTATTAAACTTATGCATAGTATAAATAAAAATTAGTAATTCTTTCTTATGTGGTAAATTTTAAAGTTTGAAATGTAAAACCCAATGTTACAATCTAGACAGTAGTATCATGTTTCCTTTTTAAGTCTCTCATTATTTTTATATCTTCTGGAACAACACTACTCCATATTGTGTACAATATTAAAAATATGTTTTACCACAATACAAACCATGTATATTAACACAAAGAGCCTAACTCAGTAACTGAGCTTATATTACAAAATAAATAACAAAAATATGCATATTTGGATAGTGCTGACACTTAGTTTAATATAAACTATCTTCAAGTACATAAAATTAGTCTTATATTGCCATCTGGTGTGTAAAATGAGAAAAAAAATGCTGGGTGTAAGAAATGGATTGTTGCAATAATTTTGTTGCATTGCATTAGAATTCTCTATCCCAGAAATATCATGGGTCTGTGAAATAAAGCACAAAAGCTCATTCTGTAATTTTGACAGGTGCAAGAGGGAAAGGGTTAATCGTCACTGGAGTTAGGTTATAGTCCTAACGTTTATTTTGTCATAATATTTGATCATACCATAACTTTAATTTTTATATAGGAAGAGAAGCCTCCTAATGAAGTTCTGTCCAGTCCTGTTCATGAGTGGACTTCTGAACAAGTCGCTTTCTGGCTACAAACCCTTGGTTTTGATCACCATGTTCCTCAGTTTCTTGATTCAGATATAACTGGTCAAATCCTACTTCAAATCGACAGCTCTCGTTTAAAAGTATGCATTTATGTTTGTGATTTTCTAAAATTTATTATCGTCTTTAGATAAAATTATGTGTTTGATCTATAAGGCATTTATTTTTAAAAATATTGGCAGTCACAACCATAGGTTTAACTATGGTTGTCACCACCATGTTCCCCAGATTTTGATTCAGATATGACCATATCTATTGCAGAGTGATAATGCTTGTTCAAAAGTATATATTTGCATTTGTTATTATTTAAAATACAATCTTATCTTCAGATAGGAAATGATTGATAAATAGCCATTTATTTTCAAAATTAAATCAAACCCTTGATTTTAGTCATTGTGCTCCCCTGTTTTAATTTATATATACGAGGGTTGCTGTTTATATTTCTGGCCTAATAATGAAAAAACAAATATGTAGGATCGAAATTGGTTTTATTGTTTTTCAAAATATTCTCCATGATGATCAATACACTTTTGCATGCATTTGAACCAATTTTCAAAGCACTTTTTCTAGTCTGATTGAGGTAACTCCAAAACATGCGTTTTGAATGCATCAACCGCTTCTTCGGGGGTCAGTCATTATTTCGGGATGCTAGTCATTAGTATGACTAGCATCAATATTTTATTGATGCTAGTCATACTAATGTCCAAAGATGCCCCTATCTCACAGTATGTCACATTATGATCTTGCTTTATCAGTTCACGCACAGCATTGATCTTTTCTGGCACAACAACGGATTTTGGACGACCTGCATGGGATTCGTCCTGGATCGAACATCGACCACAATTAAATTCGTTATACCAATTATGTAGGATAGCACTTTATCGTTGTATAAAAAATTAAGTTCATCGAAGCACTCTTGTCTTGTCAATCCACGTCGAAAGTTGTATATAAAAAATAATGGCACAAAAATGTTCACGATTCAATTCCATTTTTTAAAAGAGAAGAACATTTCAATTTACTGTCAACAACACAAATAAAGCTATAATGGTAAATCGTCTGCTGAATTTATGTTTAAAATATTTTTAACTTTCAATTTAATAACTTTCAATTAAAATCGTCTGCGGTCGCCTAGCAACACTTACTGTTGCCAAGGCCAGAAATATAAATAGCAACCCTTGTAATTAGTCAAATCATATTTCAAATCATCAGCTGTTATTTTGAAAGATGATGCACATTCATGATCCTTCAACATGCATTATCATCTTTAGATAGAAAAGATATATATCTAAAGACGATTTTAGGTACACTAAAAAATCATCTTTAGATAGATTTCAAAATAAATGCCTCATTTGATAAATGAGGCAATTATTTTGAAAATTATTTCAAATCATAGGTTTCAACTTCTGTGTTTCTCATTTTTTATGTTTAGACGTAATTTGTTTTATATTAATTAATATCAAAAACTCTCATTTTAAAGTATGCACTTACATTTATGATCTTCAAAATATATTCACAGCTTGAGGTAAGAAAGTTTGATTAATGTAATATTTATTTTCAAAATTATTTAAATTTCTTGATTTTGATCGCCTTGTTTCTCAGTTTCATAATTTTATTACACCTAACAAATCCTACTGCAGATTGACAGCTTTTATTTGAAAGTTTGCATTCACACTTATGATGCTTCATAATGCATATACACCTTGAGACAGTGCATGCTGGATAAATGTGCCATCTATTTTCAACATTATTTATTTAAGACCATATGTAAGTCAAATATTTTAAAAATGACATAATAATAAGAAAGATCTGCCTTTTTATCTGAAATAAGCTGGTGCACTTAGGTTTTCTCTGGATTAATTTTAGTATTTATATCAAACAGGAAACTATATTATATTATTAAAATGTAATTTATTCACAGTGGTATTTTCATGGGTAATGTGGGTTATTACATTAACTCTAGAGAGAAGTGGTAGCTCAGTTGGTAAAGGCAGCAATCTTGTAATTGGTTTGCAGGTTTGGGGCTCGTGGTGGCCAAAGATCCATTATGTTCACATTATCTGGGGCACATACAATAGGTTCACAGTTGCAATATCCTCAAAGTTTAAATTATACCTCTGAAGGTAATAGACCAATCTTGGGGTCTTCTGCCTGGTCCTTGCTTCTAAATTATGAAGATCCACTTTGTTTATTTGTTTTTATCTTAGGGTGTAATGCTGCCATTTGTATGGCGCTCCCATAATAAAGTAGTCAACAAAATAAGTGTTGTGTGGGCAAAAGCTTAATAGGAGAGTGCTCTTGTATAAGTCCTTGAGAATCAGCACATAAATGCTATAACGGGTAACCATTGCCGTTTAGTGCCATCTAGCATTTAAAAATTAAAATAAAAAGTTCAGATCTCCTATTATGCATACGCGACTCTGGTTTCTCAATATCAACTGGAGATCATCGTGTGGAGGCAATACTGGTCTTATAAGAGTGAAATCACTGTGTCATGTATACGAGATGTTGGTTGTGAAGGGGTTAATTTAAAAAATATGTGTATATATATATATATATATATATATATAATCATAAGATTAGAATGTCAGATTCCAACCTCGTAGGTACAAGCAGTTGCTTGGGGGGGGGGTGCGAGTTGAAGAGTGTTAACTTATTTCAAACTAATTATGAGTGATCTTTAGTTTGAGGAACATTATGTACTATTGTCACTGCTCGACTATTCATAAATTTCATTAGGGATTTGTTTAATAATTTCTTTATTTTTTTATTGTCTTTACATGAAATAGTAATTCAAAAGTACTTGTTACTGGCTAATTTTGAATGAAAATAGTGTGATATCTGGACAGATGCAGTATTAATTCAAATTTTTAATGTAGGTTCTTGGTGTACTAAGTAGTGCTGAGAGAAGCACAATCAAGAAAAAAGTGAAAGAAATGCGGCTGCAGCTGGAAAAATTGCAAAAAAGCCTTGAAAAAGAACAAAAAGCTAAAGAAAAACTATGGAAAAAAAGATCTAGCAAAAAATAGTATTTTTTGAAAGATTTCTTTTTAAGCTTGCTTTTATGTAAATAGACTGTGCATATATATACTTAATATACATACTTTTTTTTTCGTAATACAATGGTGAATACAGTCATTTCACAGTTCAGCTATTATGTGATCAAAGCATTCCACTTTTGTTTTTCTTATGCGTGTGATAGAATTTTGAACAATTCTTCCAGGGTCTTATAAGGCTCTAATTTTTAGATTGTTGATAACAATTTAAAATTAAAGTAATTTTTTTCTAAAGCACTGAAAAATTACTTTATTTTTAAAATTTATTTATTGCTTTTCTTCACTAAAAAGTTTACAATAGAATATAAAGTCATTGTGTAAACTTTGTTCAACATACATTGAATTTTTTAAAAAATGTGTTCAAACAAGGCATTTTTGCTTTATTTTGATAATGGAATTATTTAATTTTACAATTAATTGAAAAATTTGTAGGATAAATTTATTTGGTTTTCCAGTTGAAAACATTCAAAATTTCAAATGATCAGTAATTTTTTATTTATTAAAATGTGTTTTGTGTTTGCATATTGTAATTTATAATTATATTATATAATTGTCACATTTACATGAATTTAAATTAACATTTATTATAACCGATTTCATGTTAAACAATTTTTTAGATTGTGTTAGAGTTGTTTTTAATAGTGTTTTATAAAGAAATATCTTTGACTGTACTATGTAGTTTAGAACTTTGAGTTCTGAACTTGAAAGAAAGTTGAGTGAACCTGTAAAATAGTGTTTTGTGTTCTGCATCATGAATGAAATCATTGTTGAATTGTAGGACTACTAATTATTTTTCAATAGAATAATATTTTTTGTGTGAAAATATTTTTATACTGTTTCAAAAACTGTAATGCTACATATTCAGCCTTTTTTATTCTTTATATTGATGTAACAGAGTTCCTTTCAACAAACTGGTGTCTTTATTTTCTGTGATTTTTCAGTTAGTTTGTATTTTATGACGATTTTTTATATGGTGTAATTTTGTGTTTAAATGTTAATTATTTTGTGATTAAAAGTGATTTTATTTTTATCTATTTAAAAAATTTTGGAAATTTTAGATTTTTCTCTTGTGATATATTTTTTTTTCTGACACATTTATCGTTTTTCAAGCAGATAGGTCAAAAGTGAATAGCAGTCCATACTTTTAAAGGTGCTCTGCAAGTAGTGATGTAGGGAGGAAAGTTTTCGTCTATTTTTCCATAAAATTGTCCTTTGTCTCAAAACATTTTTTTAATGAAATATTTTTTTAACATGCTTGAACATTCCATGTTTTCTTTCTTATTAATCAAGCTCTATACTATTTGAACAATAATTGAAAGATATAGTTATAATTTTAATTATATGGGTAAAATAAAATTTTACTTTGTTTCACTTAGTGTATGTTATATTTAAGCTTATCTATCTTAAATATTGTGGACATGGGGAAAAGTATTAAAATTTTTCGAGATACAGAGGTTTTAAAATATTGTTGGTTATTTCAAATGAGGATAGTGTGTTTCAAGCCATATCAAGTCAAGTTTAGTAAATAAAATAATGCAGTACAATAATATATTTAAATAAATTCTGTTAATAATACTGTTTGATGTGCAAAATTTTTTGATTAATCTATAATTCTTATTTTGGCAGTGGTAAAGGAACCTGACCAACATCCTCATATGATTCCAGAAAGCTGTTTAGGGTATCAGTTGCATTTTTTTAATACAGTGGAACCCATTTAAGAAGATTTTGTTCAAAAATTTTTCCCACTTACAGCATTATGTCTTTGGTCCCAATATTTTTTCATATATTGATATTAGTAAATTTCCACATTTAAGAAGTTTCATTTTTAAACATTTTTCTACTTAAGAAGTTTTAATTATTCCAAACCTCCTTTTGTATTTAAGAATGTGGCATAGTTAATTTTTTTTTTGGATTTTATTTTTAATTTTTTCTGCTGCATTGGTTTTGAACACTCTAGACCAGAAATTTCAAGGGAATGTTAAACCTCTTTTCATATTTTGACTGGAGCTAGAAGGAAAGGGGGCTATATGGAATTATATATATATATATATATATATATATATATATATATAGCACAATAGTTAAAAAGTTTTTATTTTTTAACTTTCATGGTTTCCGTGCACCTGGAAAATCATGGATTTAGACAATGGATTAATTTTGTCATGGAAAGTCATGATTTTTCAAGTAAATTGAGTAAAAGTCATGGAAAGTCATGGATCCGCTAAACTACCGATTAAAAAAAATGCATTGAATTGTTTAATTCTATTTTTACTTGTCATTTGGCTGAAGTTTCTCAAAAACTGTTTGGTATGTATGTATTATCCTATTGACCATATTGCCAAGTAAAATTTGTTCGCCAAGGAAACTCAAAGCAAGAAAGCTTAATGGATGGGTAAATGTATATTATTCTGGTTTTTTCTTAAATTGTAGATTAAAATTTTATTAATATAGTAATAATTATTTTTTAATAAAAATTAGTTAAGATTTTTGCACAAAATATAAGTTTATCTGTAGGGATATTGTATATAAACATTATAGAGTTATATTTGGCTATTATTCATGGTCAACTGGATAATACCAAAGTACCCTGAATTCATATTGGAAACATTTTGATTGAAAAATTGCTATATGATTAAACTTAGGTATGTAGATACAACAATTTATTTTTATGTATGTGAGTTTATTAACACTTATAAAGTAAGTTTATAGTTTTTTATGATAAAATTCCTGTAATTTCTCTAAAAGCATATATTTTATTTGTATGTACATCAGAAGTTTTATTCATATATACTTTAACGAAAGCTTTTTAAAGTCATGGAAAATGATCTGCTAAATCAGGGAAAGTCATGAAAAGTCATGGATTTGAAAAATTTTATTTTGCCAGATACCCTGAACTTAGTATGTGTTTAAAACCCTTTAAATCATGATTTCTAGGCTTGTTATTAATTCATTTTTGTATATACTTTTTTTATTTTAGTTGAAGGGGAGATTTTCAAAAGACATCATTTTTAAGATGAATTGGAATTCTCTGTCTAGATCTGTGGTTCTCAAACTTTTTCTTGTAGCATCCCTGGAGCGTCGGTCACACATTAAGATAAATACTAGGACAGTTCTTAGCTTGTTTCAACAGTGGTACATTGATGAGAAAACACCACTTAGTTTAAATTTATCTCCACACCTTCTTTGATTTCATAAATTTTAGCTGGTTTTCTATATTACCATGGCACCCAGTTTAAGAACAATAGATCTAGAGCTTTGTTTATCTGTAGTGCATTAAAGAGATTAATTGTAAATTCACTTCATCATTTAAAGCATCAGAAATTATTTTCAGGAAATATTCTTTTTAGAAAATTTCTGAAAAATCCTCATCTATACCTGTAAGCATTGACTACCCTTGAGTTATACAAAGTGCTAACCAAGATTTTAGAAGTAAATCAAGAAAACATATAATACAAATTAGCTTATTCTTGAATTTCAGTAATAAGTGCTAGTATATTTGTTATTGTTTAGAAAGGGATATTTTTGTAAAAAAGGTTCGACTTATATATTTCTAGTTTAGTATGTGTGCTTTTGATAATTTTCTTATGTATTGATTTACTTCATATTTTGCATCAATTACACAGAAAAATCATTTTTAAAATAACATTTCTGCCTACTTTTTATGTTATTGTAAAGCCTTTAATATACTAAAATAAGTTAATATTTTGTTGAATATATAAGTACATGATTAAATAATCATGTACTAAAAATAAAACTTGAAAAAAAAAGTTGCACATATTGCCTTCCTTAATTAAAAATAAGTTAGAAAACAATGTTGATTTACTTCATATTTTGCATCAATTACATAGAAAAATCATTTTTAAAATAACATTTCTGCCTACTTTTTATGTTATTGTAAAGCCTTTAATATACTAAAATAAGTTAATATTTTGGTGAATATATAAGTACAAGATTAAATAATCATGTATTAAAAATAAAACTTGAAAAAACAAGTTGCATATATTGCCTTCCTTAATTAAAAATAAGTTAGAAAACAATGCATTTATTTGTGACTAATTCTAATAGATAGCATCTAATTCAGGGAATAATATACATTTATCCTGTAATATGTAGTTAAACTGTGATGAACTTGCTGTATATTTTGTACCTAAATGTATTGCAATAATTTTCTTAGTAGTCTTTGTACTATCACATAATTGAAAAGTATGTTTTCTATATAGTTTGTCTATTACTTGCTGTACTGAACTTAGTACAAGTGCTTATGGCATCTAACTGCACTATTTGTGCCTCTTTTTATTTTTTCCTTTCTTTATTTCAGACCATTACATAATGTTTGTAATACATGTAATTAGTTGAAGTAGATATTTTTGCTATAATGTGATTTGATGAACAACAGCTTTCATACTGATTTATAAATTAATATATTATGTGTCATTGTGTACCACAGTCTTTTGAAACTTGTACAATAAGAAAAGCCATTTTATTTCATAATTTATTTGTTAAAATTACTATTGTGAATTAATATATTACCTTTGCTATTTTAAAAGTTATAAAATGGCATTTTATAAGGAATATTTTTTAAAGAGAAAACAATTTTCTCTTATTTTGAATGTGTATTTAAAATACTATCAATTAAAATTTTTGTAGATTTTCTAAATTGTAGCAGCACCTAGTTTAAGAACCATGGATTGAATCTGATAAATTGGCAGATAAAGAATTATGTATAAAAGTAAAATTAATCATATTTACAAAACTCATTTTTGATTTTTGTTAGAGAAAATCTAAACTTCCTTTGTGTTTTAATTTTTTTATTTTAAGTGAATGTTTTACTATAATCTGAGTATTCTATTATATTTTTTGTGACAGCAAAATTTGTCAAAATAAGTATTCAAATTCTTTCAAATCAATCAAAAAAAGGTTAAATGTAGCACACAAATCTGTTAAATTGCTGTCATTTAGACATGAAATATTTAATACTGTGTCTCCTTTTGATATAAAATAAAAAGAGAGTTTTTGGTAGTAAGCATTTTTGAATTATTAAATAAGGCTAATTATCATGAAATGTAGGACAAGTTTGTACCTGTAATTAATGTGAAACATTTTCATACTATCTATGTAATTAAATGCAATGTGATATATAATTCAGTGTGAAACTAGTTTATAGAAATTCTTTAGTCAGTTTATTATCCCTAGGGTGTGTGGATATACAAAGTCATTAATTTTGTAGAAAGATATTTATATTAGAATTTTATATCCCAAAACAGGTAGAAATTAAATCAATCTTGAAAACTTGTAAGTATCTATTAAAGTTCTTTCAGTGATTAAGTGCAACTAATTATTAATGACTCAATTAGTAGCATAAAATATTAAATATAAAAAAAATTTGTTTAAAATAGTCTACAATTCAATTATTTAATAATAATTAGCTTTTTGTCTAACATTCATAGAATTAGCTGTATATTATAATATATGCTAAAATAAGAAGTCAAGCATTTTAAAAAATTAATTAGTGATAGTGAGAATACTAAAAATGAATTAATAGACCCAGTTACCACATGAAAGAACCTAACATGTGATGATCAGTTTTCTCATTTGGTATTTAACCCTTTCGCGACGGAAAGCGCAAATGCGCACTTTATTCTGAGGCCGGCAGTCACTTTCACGAGTGAGTATCCTGGGCCGGAGGGTTTTTTGCTATTAAGCCTAAATTTATGAAATTAACGAAGTAGCAACACGTTATTTAATAATGCTGCGTAAAGTATTTCAACGGAATGGGATTTGTATATGTTTATAGATACTTTATTAACTTAAGCTATTTCTTATTTAAATATATATTTTACACTTTACTTTTATTTCATTTTTTACTTAGTATTTAATGACTTTTAACATTGCAAAACTGAATACTATGTTATTTAAACTTTTTTTGTATGAAAAATTTTGAAAACAGGGATCTTCAAACAATCCTACGTTACAGTCCTTGCACTCGTAGTAACACATTTGCCGTTTTGGAGGATTTTTCCGAAATGTGAAAAAACAAAGCATTATCATCATCTTCGTTAGAAATGTCCTCCTCATCATTAGAATCGCTAGATCCATTATGAAGATAAAGAACAATCAGAATATATTATAGTGTCACTATTACTAATATCTTAATCTATTTCAGAATCAAAATCTGAGATATTTCAAGTTCAGTTAAACACTTTCAATACTTCAAAAATCTAACAATGTAAAAAAAAAATCTGTCAGATCTAATTCTGTACTAAAAACTGGACTGCAAACCGAAATACACAATGCTTTAGCAAAAATAAAACTCCCCTGCTTACATAAACAAACACCACGTGGGAATTTAAAGAGTGTCATAAAACATGTCAATCGGAAACATTCCTTTTCCCTCATGTATCTAAATCCATATGGACATACAATGTCATCTTGTGTCAAAACTTATAGTTTTTAAAATGTTCCACAACACTGGCACACATATGCGACGGTCGGAGGTGAACGAGAAAACGCTCTGGCACGCCAGTGTGTCGGCCGGGAAGTGAGTGCGTTTCTTGCTGGCACGTATTTGTGACAGTAGGCTACAAAGGGTTAAGCTTTTATCCTTTCTCTAAGCTGTTATTATGTTTATGTAATAGAAAGAAATATTATCTCCTTACTCATTGGCTGACTAGAACTATTTAGATGAGTTAACCACCAGAGAAAATTGTCTTTTTATAATGCTTGACTTTTTATACTGCAAATAGAGAATACTATATAGTCATAGATATTTCCTGTTTCACCTAGCCGAATCTATTATTATAAACTTGATTTATGTTTCGAAAATATGAAAAAAAAAATTAAGACAGTAAAGCAATATTACAAAGCAAGTTGTTTTTTAGTTTTGCTGTAATCATGATTGTTCTTTATATTATTTAGTAGACTATGGCAAAGACTTTGTCTTCACTAGTAGTTTTGTACAGTTACTGTTGAAAGAAATGTTTACATCCCCTCTGTAGAATTTTCAAATTTTCCCTTAAGGTTGTTTTTTTGTGTTTGGGAATCAGCCACAGAGGAAATTGTTACTTTTCTAAAGGGTGTAAATAGTTAAATTTCTTAGCTATTGCTCAATTCTAGAAAGAGAAAAAAATGTACCTCAGTTTGCAGATATTTTTGTGAAATGTCTTCGAGTGGCACAAGACTGCAAGGAAAATATATTTTTTATAAAAGTTTGATGCATATACAATTTTTTTTTTTTTACTGAATTTATTATTTTTTATTATAACATACTAAATTCAAAATATTTTTCTGCCGTATCATTGAATGCCTTAATATTCTAAAAAGTTCTTTTAAACATATCCATGACAATCATTTATATTTTTATATTATCATGTTTGATTTAGTTATGATTTTATCTTATTTTCTAGTTACATTTCTATAATTACATCTGTTAGATTATTTTTATAAAAGTTTTTTGAAGTTACACTGTATTTAGTTTCTTGAAAAATAAAGTCTAAGTATTTATTTTATATATTTTTTTAAATTGTTTTATACAAACTGATATTAATGTTGTAGGTAAATTTTGTTTTGGGTAGATAAGTATGTTGTGAAAGGATAAATTAGAGTTATTAAGTAGTTTGGTATGAGTGTGTCTGTTCTACTTAATAAAAAGCAAAATTAAACAATTTTATAAATGTTTATAATTGCATACTATTCCATGCCCGCCAACTACTTTTGAATATGCATTGTACACATTTTAATAACTCTTAAAGGTTATTTTTCTGTACTACAACTGTAATATTTTGAACTATCTCAATAACAAATAACAGTTGGGAACTATATATGATAAATACAATACTTTTTCTACTCTAAGTAAATTGTATTCATACCACATATGCATACACAAAATAATTTAATACTTAAAGATTTTGCATAGTTATGCCTAGATTTCATCTTGAAATGTTATGTAGTGGGGTTCAACTACTAGCTATATTTTTAATTTATAAATTTTGTTCTTTCAATGTGCAAAATTGCAAGATTTTCAAAAATGATATGTTGGCAGGTATGTTACTTCATATCAAGTTTTTAATTGTGTTGAATTAATTTATACTTTTGAATTATTTAATACTCCATGTAAAACTTTAGCATTGTATTTGTAAATATTTCTTTTCTTTATCTAATCAGTTGTATGCAACTAGTTTTATAATATCTGATTATGCAGCTTTGATGCACTGAATAATTAAGCATTGCATAAGAAAAGTTCTTTTTAAATTTTGTTAGTTTTAGAGTAATATGTTTTTAGAAGGAGGTAATGTTAATGTACTTTAATAGATATATACTGTCATTTTGCTATTATAATTCACATTCAATAAAAATGTTAGCATTAACTCAATCCCAAGGGTGAAATTGTTCTAAATACTTTACTAATATAAGTGTTCAAGCTATGAAAACCTGTGGGATTTAAGAGGACCTATAGCTAGATTTACTGTAGTCTGTTCATTAGGGCTAGAGACCAGAAGTAAACAATAAAGTCCAGATTTTGAATGAAATTTATCTCTTATTATTAAGAGTTAGTAAATCTGGGTCATCATTTCCTACATTAGAAACATATTTTATTTTGAAAGAAATATTCATGAATTTTTCCTCTAATGGCATTGCTATCAAAACTGTCCACATCTTTAAATAATCTTTGGTTAATGTAATACACTCTCACACTTGGTCTCCTAAATAGAGTAACAGAAACTTTGCTTACACAAATAGTACACCTGTTTTTGTGCGATGGATAGGGACCGCATAAAAAACTCAAAACCTTATGAAATAACTAGTACATACCTGAAATTTGGCCAAACGTTTTGGAATCTGATTTAAAAAATACACTTGCGAAGATTTTTAAATTTACATATGTGATTATTTTACACATACAAAACTTTTCAAAACGTATAAACATTATCTTTTGCAGTCTGACAATACACGAACTTTCCTGTGTGATAAACTGGTTCAAAATCGCTTTCGTCACTTGAAGATACTATCTCGCACTCGTTTAGAGTTGACTTTTTTTCAGGTACCATATAGTCAGTGATTAGTTTTTGCGATGACTGTTGTTTCACTAAACGCTTGTATATGTCCCGGTAGTCAGATATGCACAACTGAAGCTCCTTTTGGAATTTTGAAGTTCTTTCAGCATTGGCATCGATATCAAGGAAATGACATTCTAATTTATGACAGAGTTGGAGTCCTGCACAGATTTTATCTGCTGTCATATGATCGGGTTCTTCTTGCCCATCAGTAACATCTGTTACGTAATTTATAATTTCATCCTGAATCATTTCGACAAGATCATTGTCACTAAAACTATTAAACCCATCTCCGCCGATGTCATGTGCTAACGTCACCATTTCTGCTGTTAACATTGATGTGTTTTTGGTTGCACTTCTATTAATGACTTATTCTTGTAATTGGCTGACGAAATACTTATGTATTGGGTTGAAATACATTTGCATATGAGTCTGAGAGAGAGCTTGCATATGACATAATTATTTTGTTTTTTTTTTAAATGTCGAATAGAGAGTTTTGGAAATTGACTACTCATATAAAAAATCGAAAAAACTAAATGACCGATCAGTCCTATTGATTTTTTTATTGATAACTTCGTCAATTACGTTCAATTTGATTGAAATTTTTATTTACCGCACAAAAACAGGTTTGAGTGTATGTACTTCATATTTGGCTACATCCATTATTCTAGCATTAGTATTCAAATTGAGTTTTACTTTGCAAATAATCAAAATTATCTCCATTTCAGTCTTGCTTAAAGGCAATTTCTTCTGTCTTTTTTTTTGAAAAGAATGATGATCTTATTGCTTTCATTCTCTATTTTTGTTCTTCAACATATAAAAATTTAAAACAGCACAGACTGCAGTCAATTGATAACATGTTAAAAAGCAGGAGTTTTATGTTAGCTATAAGCTATGGCAACAGTTTTCAAATTTTTTTAGATGCAGCACCTCAGTATACCTTGAAAACCACAGAAATAAGAGAATTAGTTGCACTTCAAGATAAATGCAAGGATAATTCTTAGTTTGTTTTTACAGTGACATAGTGAAGAGGGAATACAACTGAAATTTTAACTTTTAAGTATTTGTATGACTTCTTTAATGATTTCATAGTTTTTAACCTAATTTTCTTGGTGATTGCTGTAGCAGCCTTGATGTACTCTGGCACCCAATTTGAAAACCATAGAGTTACTGGATAGCTGTAAACCGAATGCTGGCCGCTTGGTTAGGGTGCTGATCGTCTGTACCAGAATTCGTGGGTTCAAATCCCACTATGCCATGGTTGTTCGTAGCCGTTCGGAATCGGCTTTAAGCTGTAGGTTCTGGTCTCATTAGCCCTCGTGTGCAAAACAGTAGACCGTAGCGCTCCAAACCAAACTATATAGCTATAAGGTAAAGGAATTATAATCTATTCATCTATTCATGTACACTGCACTATAGGATTGAAGTCAACACATTATCATAGTTGCCAGTTATCCTTTTACTTACTTTTAGTCTCTTGTCGTCATAAACAGACTATAGGTTTGTATTTGTTTTTCACTGAGTGTGGATAGGCTCTATGTAACTTGACTTTGTTATATGCAGTTACATTACGCGGCTGTTTATTTTTTTATGAGTAATCAATCTTTTTAAATTACAGTTAAATTTTTGTCCTTAATTAACTTATTCTTAATATTTCCTTATAATTTTAATACTTAGTGGTTTTGTTTGAATATTGTTTGAGATGCATGTAGTTATAAACCATTGCTAAATGCTTTAACTTTTAAACCTTTTTATATCAAAACATAATCATAGTTTACTAATTAATTAGCTAACTTCATTTATTAATTACTTCCAGAAATATTTGCATAATATATACTTCAGCTATTCAAGTTTCATACTTAATATCATATTTTTCCTAGTTTAGTATTTTTACTGTAGTATATTATCATACATGTACATAATAATTCCTGTTTCAGACAAAGTCAGGAGTATGCTTTTTGCATTCTGAAAGAATAGTTTTATATACCTAATTTGTTAAAAATTACTCATGGATAGTATACACTTCTCAATATTAAGAAGTTGTATTCTTTGAATTACTTTTAGTCTGAACATTTTAAAATGTAAAGCATCTTGTATATATGTATGCCATTACAATTTTCTTAAATCTGTTTTACATTTATGTTTTTCCTTTTGATATCATCTCAGTCCATGTGAAATGAATGTATCAAGCATTTTTTTTTTTCACAAGACTTCTTAAATCTTTTTATAAATTAGTTTTCTTAATAGCATGTTTCTTTCTGTTGAACACCAACGCTAATTATAGCTTCCTCCCCCCACTATATTTTTATTAAATTTCTTATATATCAAGATAAGTATAGTTAGCATATCAGTGCTTTTATTTAAAAACTACATTTCTTGTGTGAAATAACATTGTATTTTGGTATGTTGCAAATATTTTGAAATATATATATTTATGTAACATTCTTTTAAAAAGCAGGGGAAATAAATTATATTATAATTTGCACATAATAACAGTTAAGTTTATTGTATCATTTATGCTTTTATTAAAGTATCTGCCTATATTTAAAATAGGATTTTTTTTTTTTTAATATTTATGACATAATTTTAATCTACATAAAAAATCTAATCTTTTTTTTCTTGCAAATTCTGTTGAAATTTTGATTGTATCTAATTCAGAATGGGACTCATAGCTGTTTTTATATTTCTCCATAGCTAAACTTAAGCACTAGGAATTAACTAAAACCTTTATTTAGTGACTGTTCTTTTTAATTTTAACATTAAATATTTTATTGTATCTTAAAATTATCATTTATAAATATACCTTGAGTGTATATTTAGTACCACTTTCATGATTTGAAATGATATTCTTCTATTAAAGTGTAGAAAAATAAAAGCTGTGGTTTGATTAAAAAAAAAAAAATTAACTGTTTTAGATTGAAAGAGGATGCATTAAATAAGTTTGGTGCATTTTTATATACTATGAGTATAAATGTAATTATCAAGTGTATGAAGTTCTTTTCCTGTTTTTCTTTGTGTCAATATTTTAACTTTTTTTTTCTTTAAACACAAAATTTTATAGTTCAAAATTTTGGAGATTAAATGCTTTGAAATTTAGAGCATCTTGGTAGTATTACAGGGTTCCCACGGTCGTGAAAAATGCTTAAATTTTCTTTTTTTTTTTAAGGCCTTAAAAGTTTTTGAATTTTCTTTGAGGTCATTGAATTTGAGGTCTGGTGCTTGATTTTTCTTTTTCAAGTCCCTGTAAAATGTTAATTCATGTCTGCACCGGAAAAATAAGAAGGATCGTTATCGGCAATTGTGGGCGTTTCACGGGACTCATCTTTCATGCACTGCAAACTGCACTAACTACTGTCGCCGGCTTGGAGGGAGGGGGAGACAAGCTCAGAGTTCAATGTCATCCTGAATTAGAAATTCTTACTTTTCATTCAAGGAAAGAAAGATAAGGGCTTTGAAAGAGATTTTTTAAAGGCCCCTCCATACTATGGTCCACTGCAAGCCATTACTACCGTCTGGAAGGGCTTTGGCTTATCGTGGCCGATGGCAACAGACAATTTAAATACCTTGACAGATGATGGCTTCCAAGGCGGTTTTTCTCCAAAGATCAAAGGTAGCCAGCACAACTAAAATGAGCAGTAGACCCTATGGACAATCAATGCGCTCGGCTCATTTAGTGGCCCAGCGTGTGGATGCAACCCGTGAACCATTGTTTGAGGTTACCATCAGGAAGTGGTGAACAATTGGCCATAGTGTTTAGGCTACATTAGTGTTGTTTTGGTTTTTTTTTTTTTTTTTTTTTTTTTGCCATTTTGTATCTGGATGCCTGAGTAGCGAAGCAAAGTTTGACTATTTTCTTTTGCTTATTTCTGTACAGTAAAATTATCCTGTTTATTCGAAATATGTTTTTTTTATAACAGAGCGTATATATAATCTGATATTCAAAAACATACCCAGTTTAATGGTATACATCAATAGAGAATCTCAGAAGTTTTGAATAAGAAATACATAAAACATTTTCAAATTATTCAAGTTTGAAATTCTTTAAAAAGAAACTGCATATTTTTAAACCAGTATTCGTGTG
Source organism: Pardosa pseudoannulata (assembly GCA_032207245.1). Classification (NCBI taxonomy): domain Eukaryota; kingdom Metazoa; phylum Arthropoda; class Arachnida; order Araneae; family Lycosidae; genus Pardosa; species Pardosa pseudoannulata. The sequence continues at coordinate 86,023,246 of CM063509.1, read as the reverse complement.
CTTATAGCCCTTTCTTTTTTTTGTGTGTGATTAATGAAAGATTTTGGATGATGTTGCTTTCAGTTTCCTCCAGTTTCACAGGCATCTACATAATCATCCTGAAAATAATCTGTTCATTGCAGAATACCTTTAGAAACATTATCAGATTGAAAAATTGTTGCTATAAGATTTATTTTGGAGAAATTGATTTGCGTATAGTTTAATTTTGAGGGGCATTTTTACTTTATTTCGTATACAAAAATTAATAACTTATTAAAAACAAGTTTTTTTTTCTATAGTTTTAAGGTATTGAATAATGAAATTTTATTAGAAATAAGAAAAGGCAGGCAGATACTTTAAGTGTAAATGCTTACAAAATTTATTCTGGGCCTATAGTTATTAAGATAGTATATTAATTAGCATACTTATATTAATTTAGTGTTTAGAGTTAGTTATTTTTGTATCATCTTATTTACATAACTTTTACATAAAATTACTTGGAAATAATATAATTTGTGATAGTTATTAGTTGTAACAAGAAATGGGATACATGTGTTATTGATTATGAATGTATATATTATAGGTGATATTTTCCCAGAACTTATTTTATCTTTTGCATTATTTTTCTACCTTTTTTTTCTGTCTCTGAATGTTTTTAGCATTCTTCTTTCCATCAGCATTGAATATTGTATAGATATCACAAAGTATTGGTGATGTCAAATTGTTAAAATACATATTAAAAAAAGTTCAAGATGTTATTACATTTAGTTATTTTTAACACTAGAATTATGGTGTTTCATTTCTTCAGCTTTTTTTTTTTGGGGGAGATTTAGCTACTTTGTACTACTAGAGGCCACACTGTATTTATAATTTTGTCATTTGTATCAACATTTTAAGATTTTTTCAGACTTTCACAGGATTTTAGTTTTCAGCAGGTAAATCTAGAAAAATTGGGATAAATAGCTACGTTTGCTATAAACTTCACTTTATAATACTGTATTTACATGTGACAGTAAATACATGTTTTACTACATTTTTCTTTATAAACATATATTACTGACAGCATATTACTGATGAAAATAGGCTGTAATATTCAAAGACTTTCAAACTTCTTATTTTTTTAGTCTTAGCTGTCTGCTGCTGAATAATAATTATGAATAACTTAGATTTAAGATGTTCAGCAAAAATGATTTAGGTGTTAATGTGCTAATAAAAATTTAATGCATTGATGTAAGAAAAGTGCCAATAAGAAAATATATTTTTAAACAAAAGTTACTACAGACATCGAAATTACCCCTTCCATGATTCTAGTGTTAATAAGCTCTTTAGAATATAGTAGTAAATTCAAAGCCAACTTAAGTAAGACATAAATAGTAAAAGATTGAATGCTAAATAAATAACATTAAACTGTATGTATAGTACTGTGCAGCTATATATATAGAATACAGCTGTTTTGCAGCTATTCTATTTATGCTTTACTTTGGTTTTGCACTTATTTCTATATTCAACTACTAAGGTTTTATCTTGTCATATGCTCTTGAAAATGTTGATTATTATTAGCTGATCTCAAATGATGTATATTTTAAGTGAGGAAATTCTTTTTGTTTTGCATATCTGTGTGGTAAAGACTCAAATGGATATTTGTGAATTTAGTTTTACAGTTAAATGTCTTTTGTGAATATTATTTCACTTTTAAAAAATTATATTGTTAGTTTAAAAACAACTATTCTTAGATGTATTCTTAACTCACCATTTGCAACTTTGTTATAGCTTTCATTTTGTTGGGCTGGACCCATGAACTTTTTGATTTTCTTTAAAGGAATGTGTTAACAGTTTTATTTTTGAACAATTTGTTGCAGCGATGTGCGTTGTAAATGGCTGTACATACAACAAAAATTACCATAACTTATCTTTGTGTTTTTTCAGTATTAAATAAAACAAGTATTTTATAATGTTATTTTATTTCTTTGTATCCTTTCATATGATTCCATTAGAAGTCCTACGACCAGTATTTCAGGTGTCCTGCAACCTGGAAAGTCAGAAAAAGGGATCCGGTCTTATTTTTTTTCTAAGATGCTTGCTAAAGATGATTACCAGTGTATTTTGTATCAATTTTATAAAAATAAATCAAAAAACTATTAAAATATACTACCGTAGAACCCCAATAATATGAGCTAATTGGGATCACTTTTACAGTGAATATCAAAAATTTCTGTTAATAAAAACTAAAAAAAAAATTATTTAATTATACGTACTAAGTTAAATAAGGAAAATTGTACTATTGGTAGCGGTTTAAAATAAATTACTATTTTTAAAAGCAAAAAAGAACACACAAAATATCACCAGCTCATTTTTATCCGAGAACAATTTTTACGTTAATTTTATCACAACAAAAAAGTTGTCAGAAAACTAAAACAAAATACAAAACAGACGATATTAAAAAATGAATTAATTAAAATACATGGAGTTTTATGTACATAGAGTAAATGTATAAATGCACATGTTAAATATTTATGAACCCCTACATGTACTTTCAGAAATAACACATCTCAAGAAAGTATTTTATTTTTTAAATTTAATATACATTAATTTGTTAACTCAATGTTTCTTAAAACTTTCAATGTTTGTGACCGATTTTCAATCTTAATTTTCATCACGTTCCCCACTCCCCGTACAATAACAATGCATTGAATGTAGTAATAATGTATTTTCAAACTAAAGCTACATTACAGCGTTAATTATAAACCGTGCAAATTATCACGATAAGTATTAAATTTATTAACACTAGATTTACGGATGTTGATCATATACCTATTTTTACTGAAGTGAGCCAATTGGACTCATACAAGAAAATTGAAGTTTTTTGCAAAGAAAATAGTTCCAAATTAATTTAAATGAAGTGTTATCCAAAAATTAATGGAAAACATTTTTACTCATAAAATCTGTTTTTGAAACACATTTCTGCAAACATTTCTATCACATTTAGCACAATGGTTTCTACATCTGTTTCTTTTGCATGATTGTTGAACTTGACTTCCGTGCGTCAGTAGCATGAATTTCTGTCATTGGAATGGAAGTGTTCTCGACTTCTTCTCTATATTTACTTTATACTATACTTTATATTTATTACTATATTTATTTATTTTCATATACATTCTATGGGTCAAATTGGCTCACAACCATGAAAATATGTGTACCACATTTGATAATACGAAATGAAGGGGTCTGCGGGGAAGAGGAATTGAAAGTTTACATATATTTTATTACTTAAAACCAACGTATGTTTTTGAAAAGTGATATTAAAATTATATATATATATATATATATATATATATATATATATATATATATATATATATATATATAGTGATCAAATATTTAATGAGTCAAATTGGCTCGGCTCATAAATCTAGTGTTAATATTGATCTCAGCTAAATATAGAAAAAGAACTGAAAAGAAAGTGTTTTAATTTTGTAACATTAAACCTTCTTTTGAAAAGGTTTGTTCTGCAAGAGAAGCCCATGGGAGTCGCAAGCAATTATTAAACTTGTTCTTAAATTTAGTATTGACAAATTATCAAATACATTTATAAATATATTATTGTAAATGTTTTTTATTTTGTCTTGCGTATGTATTTTGTTTTGCGTCCTTTTTAAAAATTAATAATTATTTTAACTAAACTTTATTTTCGATTTTCGATATGTTCGCCATCCCCTCCCCCCACATGTATGTTGCCAGGCCTCCTACGGAAGTGTTCATCTCAGTTTGAGAATAGCTGTGTTAACATAATACCTCTTTAAATAAAAACTGATTATATATGGCAAATAGAACTGTTTATGAGCTAAGAAGCTTTGTTAAATCCAGGTTCCTTTCTAGAAAGATTGAAGTTTTTAATTTACAAATTTCTGTCTGTCTGTCTGTCTGTCTCTCTCTCTGTCTATCTATCTATCTCTCTCACTCTCTGTCTATGTCTCTCTATCTCTCTGTAGAGTTGTGAGCAGTGGAAAAAAACGGGTTTTTGGGGAAGAAAATCTTGAAAATTTCCAAAACATGGGAATTTTGTAGTATTTTGAAGTCTGAATACAATGAAAGCCACCATTTTTTTCTGCACTTGTGTAGACCTCAAAAGTTTTGTAGTCCTCAAAAGTTGATATTTTCACAAAATTTAACTATTATATGCCATGGAAAAAAATTGAATAATTTGGATTAACTAACTCTATTTGGCAAGGTATCATGTTTAGCATGAAAGTATGAGTATATTTTTCCTTTGAGAAATACCCAATATTTTTGTTATTACATAAATATTAGGCAATAATCTGTAGTGTCACAAAACCGTTAAATCTTTATTTTTCTTGGATAACATCTCTCTCTCTCTCTCAATATATATATATATATATATATATATATATATATATATATATATATATATAGTGTGTGTGTGTGTGTGTGTTTGTAGGAATTGGACACAGAATGCATCATTGTCATTTAATGACACCTTTAAATGATATATGCATTACAAAAAAATAATAAATTTATTTTAAATATAAAGATATTTATTTTTATATTATAAAAGGAGGGGAAAAAGTTTAGCAAAAAGCAATTTGCGTAATAAATAATGATAAAAAAATAATGTATATAATTATTAAATTAGCAATTGAAATTGAAGCAACCAGTTGTGTGTTTGATAAGACTAACAGGGTAATTAATTACATAAGTACTGCTATAAAAGCATTTAAATGCTCATTTCTATTATTTCTTGAATATATATATATATATATATATATATATATATAGCCAAAAGAAAAAAATCTCTTAGAAATAATATGCTAGTTTTTAAATAGCCGCAGTTGAAAAAATAAATGTAATTATTGTTAAAATTATTTCTTTCCGAAGTTCTCAAAATTCCGGGTTTATTTCCCCCAAAATTCCCGGGTTTATTCCCACCTCTTCAAAATTCCGGGTTTTTCACATCTCTTTCATTTCTCTCTCTCTCTTTCACACACACACACACACACACACACACACACATATAGAATATTTTTAACCTAAAAAACTAACCAACGTAATTATAAGTCTAACTTAATAATTTTCGGGTGATTCTATGCTTTTAAGGCAAAACTTGGCGGCTTTTGTTCTTTCTATCGAGTTGGCGAGTCCGAAAACACCAAAATTAATTCCTGCTTCAGTCAGCATTTCTTATATAACTCTTTATATAATTAGTTTCGCTTCCTCTGCATTATCATGTAACTAACCACTAAAATCCAGATTGGCTGACTCACACACCTATAAATTGTGATGTACAAATTTATTTCACCCCAGAAGCCCTCGGGAGATGATGCTATAATAAATTTCATTTCTCTTTTCCAAAATTTCTTTGTTATCTCTTTCGGCTACTCTTTTACTTACGACTGCATACAAGCCTATATGGATTCTTTTACTTCACGCGCGCACGTACATACGCGCTCGCACACACTCACTGTCTACCATTAAGTATTTGGACACCTGTGATAGAAAAGAAAAACTAACTTTATTCAAAATCAATAGTTGGTAAAGCCTCCACGAGAGGCAATTACAACGTGAATCCTCCGTGGCATACTTTCCACAAGTCTTTGTATTACAGCTAGTGGCATTGTCTTCCACTCGGCTTGGAGTTGACATACAAGTTCCTTCCCCAATTTTGAACGGGTAGTGCCTCCCTTAATTCACCGATCCAACCCATTCCAGAGGTTCTCGGTAGGGTTCATGTCTGGGCTTTGGGCAGTCCAGTCCATTCGATGAACTCCATTGGCACCATACCAAGCCTTGGTTAACCTTGAAACATGACAACTGGCATTGTCGTCCTGAAAGTAACAGGGACCCAACCCGTAAAACTGCCACAAAGTAGGAAGCACATTGTCATCACAAATAGTGCAGTAGGCATCGGCGCTGAGCTTACCATGAATAGGGACCAAGGGTCCCAGTCCATACCAGGAGAAACACCCCCAGACCATAATTCCACCTCCGCCGAACTTGATTGTTGGTACAATGCATTATAGCAGAAGACATTCTCCAGCCCGACCCAGACCCTGCCATCCTAACGGTAAAGGGTGAACCTTGATTCGTCGCTCCAAAGAATCCGTTTCCACTGATCTATGGTCCAATTTCGATGTGCTTTGCACTACATTAACCGAGCAGGGCAGTTGGACTTTGTGATCAAAGGTTTATAGTCAGCAGCACGACCATGAAAACCAAGCAGATATGCTTCCTTGCGGATGGTATTCATTGAAACAATACTCCCGGATGCCTGTTGAAACTCCGCGCGAATGAGGGCCAACGGTTGGGTGCGGTTACGAATTTCTCTGGACAGCACTGTGGCCCTTACTCTGGGAGTTGCGGTTCGTACCGCAAGTGCGGTATGACGTAGTCGCGGAAACTTGGCCTAACGATACCTAGTTGCCGCAACTAAGCTCAAACCGTACTCTGGGAGCACGGAAACGAAGGTGCGGTAACTAGCTTACTATCGAGTTTGAGAAATAAATCCCGCCTTTGGGCTGGGCTTATTTTAGAGGCGGAGTTTAATGGGATCTTCTACTTTGCACCATTTAAACCAATCAGAAATTTAGAATTATAATTCTGATTTTCAGTTTCGGCAACAGCAATGTTTGTAAATATAAACAAATAAATAATTCGCATTTTTCTTTTCATGCGTACGGTATTGATAAAAGTGGCATCCAAATCTCAAGAGTTTAAATCGAAGAGATTGTCTCACGGAAACTTTTACCCATGATTAGTTTTATGGAGCATTATTATATACAGTATGGAATTTTATTAAGCATATAGAGGCGCTTTCCATAGGTTTGGTTTGGAGTGCTACGGTCTACTTTCTGCAACACGAGTGCTAATGAGACCGGGACCTGCAGCTTAATTGACCTGCAGTTGAATTTTCTGGGTTTCTGCAAGTTACATTCTCTTACAGATATATTTTATACATTACAATTATGATGGAATGCATAAAAATGATGTAACTGAAGAATATTATGATGTAAATATTACTGCATTGAGATCATTGATAAAAAACTTGATAAAAAGTTATATTTGTACTGAAAAAAACTGTAAAATGATAGTTATTTCATCAAAATTTATCATATTACTACTATATATCAATACCTAAAATCTAAACATCAATGTTTTGTTTTGAACACAGTTATTAAAATATATAAAATGCAAGAAATTAAAATTTGAAAATCACAATATGAAAATTATGGTTATGATGAAAATAAAAGATATAAATATGATGAAAATTAAAGATAAATAATATTTAAATCATACTTTGATAGTATTTTAAAAACAGTTTTATTATATGTAAACACAAATTTTGGGTTCAGACTAACATCACAGGTATCCATGAAGATTGTAAATTTTGTGCTTAAAATATGTAAAATAAAAGCCGAAAGTTATAAAGGCTTCGATCTTTTTATTACTTAGCATTGTTAACAAGATTTCTACAAGTATGAAAAACATAAAATATAAGATCAAAACTGACGATACACAATATTTACATCATACTTTTATACTGCTCTAAATTCAGCATTAATATATTTAAAAACAACTTTTTAGTTCATACTTTTAATATCAGTGATATCCGTGGAGATGGCATGGAATTTTCTACATTTTGGCAAAACAGGCATACTTTTCCTAACTGAGCTATATATTCGTAACTCAAATAAGCCGCCATGTTTTCTTACTATCGGGAAGTTCTCTCTACCAAATTTGCTGCCGGAAAGTTTCCGCAACCTGCAGCTATCGGTAACTTTCCGCATGTAACCCCAGAGTACCGAAGTATCGTTTGCTCTCAAAATTTCCGCGAGCTGACGTCAACGTGACGTCATACCGCACTTGCGGTACGAACCGCAACTCCCAGAGTAAGGCCCTCTATCTCCCAGTTTCGTTGGTCTGCCGACTCGGGGCGCATTCCGACAATCACCGCTCACTTTCCACTTCTTAATCACTTAGGCCACTGTCGATTTGGGGTACTTCAGATCGCTAGATATGTATGTCCCTTAAGGGTTGGCCACATTTGTGATACCCGATAATTATACTTTCTCAAAATCAGAGAGCTCCGAACTGCGCGGTATCTAATGCCGATGCTGTTTCCTACACGATGTATACCGGCGGAGGCCGTGACGTACCTCAGGACCGCAGATATTGTCATTTGCATAGGTGTTGAAATACTTATTGGTAGACAGTGTATATATATATATGTATATATATATATATATATATATATATGTGTGTGTGTGTGTGTGTGTGTGTGTGTGTGTGTGTGTGTGTGTGTGTGTGTGTGTAGGTAATGTCAAATATTACCCTGAACAATTTTCAAACTTATTTACTTTTTCCTCTTAATCGCTATATAAAGTTATTTATAGGCATAGCGGTAACTCGAAATCATTCCAGAATATTTATAATCAACTTTGGAATTGTGGTTTTACACATGTAATACCAAATAATCAGTGCAGGAATGTTACAGTAATGCTAGTTATGAGTGCTATGATATTGCTGTCGAGATATGTCACAGGCAACTTTCGCATCATAGTGACGTCAGATGTCGCTAAGAGATGTGAATTTGGTAACCTAAATTCCCCTCTCTGGCGAAGTCTGAAGTGATTATGACGACCTCTGACTCGAAAGTCGCCTGTGACGTATCTCGACCACAATATGGTAGCACCCTTGTTTAAGCTTGAATGTAGGTGCGAGATTCTCTTACGCACATGACTCTTGAATTAACAGTTTGAGTTCCAAGAAGCGAGATCTCACTGTTTAGTTTTTATGTCGAGAAAATCCAGCAAATTCCGAGTATTGTAGACCACTGATGGTGCTCTATCGGCTGTTATGCGTGCTCAGATTTCCTAACGCAAGTACATCCCAACTCTTTTCTTATGTAAATAATACATTTTACAATAAGGCGATTTCAAGCAGTAGGGCAAATTCTCAAATTATGACAATTCTGGCGTTAGTTTCAAACGGAAGGGCAGTTTATTGTTTGTCGATTGGCTTTGTAAACATGAAAATGAATGGGAAGGGCATTATAGTAGTTCATGACGTTGCGATAAATGCCGTATAGGCACATTACTATAATAACAGTGCAATATTGAAGCATATATGTTTAGAATATAAAATAGAAGAAGTGCTATCGGACCGCTTGGGATTTATCGACATAATAAAAGAAGCGCTATTGCTCTGCTTGGGTCTATTCATACCCATGTAGGTAAAACGTGGTTGCTCTGTTCGGTATTCTTCGACAGTGTTTTTCAAAACTCCCTGGGACCCAAACAGTTAAGATGAAATAAGTACCTTACCGCTATTCTGACTGAGTTTATGAAAATGGCGAGAGATCATACTTTAATATTAGTAGTTAATTACTTAATGATGATCATCGCACAATGAAATGAAGGATTTTTTCTTTTTATAGGCTGTGGAAATCTTCAATGTTTTAGATATTCATTTGATTTTGATTTTATGCTTGGATATATATTTCATGAAAAAAAATTATTCTTTGATAAACACCACCTTCAATTTCTTATAGATGATATGGCGTGCACTCCGTATGTAACATAAAATGAATAATATATGTTTATATAATCATCGTAGAAACTTGGACACTATATCCAGTTATCTTTATCCCAGTTTTATTTTATGCCTAGAATTTTATCGTTAACTGTATATTTTCTTTGAAAACTTAATGTGGATCCATGTCAAAAAATCGTTCAGTTTGAAAACACAATATTTCACACTACATTTCCACGTACACGGTGTGATAATACAACCAAGAAGAATTTTTTTCAGAAGAGTAAATTTGTTTATGCTAGTAGAAGACATTACAGTTCTATTTTGCTTTATTTTAAATTTGAGAATATGTTCTAGCAATTTAGTCTTACAAATATGATGATATGATTTGATATAGAATATAAATGCATACACACATACGTACACCCACCCACCCACCCACCCGTGTATATATATATATATATATATATATATATATATATATATATATATATATATATATATATATATATATATCAGTGGCGTGCGGTCCATATGTGCAGGGTGTGCACTGCACACCCTGGCAAAATTAAGAGGGACAATAATTTTCTGCACCTATGTCTACCTATCTTTATATGGTATATAATAAATATTATTTATAATATATTAAAATATTATGTTGATTTGCTTGCTTGTATTCCTGCAGTGCGTGCGGTACTAAGTGCTGCACTACGTAACGTGCAAACGAACATAGGAAGTTCTGATGTGTACGCACTGTGCTCTAAATTGAAAATCAATCTTTATATGTATGGGATACTGGAAAAGGTACTGAGACAAGTGCAGCTGTTTCCCTGCACTTGGCATTCAGAATCATCCGAAGGTGCGGTTTATTAAGCGTTGTATTAGAGCGGGGACTTACGTGCTGAAGCGCTTTTGGTTTTTTAACTGATTAACTGGACATACGATTTTGCAGACCGTTAATGTTTAAATTTATATATTGTAAGATTTTGTTTTCATGGAAATATAAAAACAGTATTTCATCAATATAAAATGAAATGTTTTAGTGTAGTAAAATAATTTTGGTGATGTATTCTATTTATTGAAATAATTAGCTGAAAAACAATGTTGTTTTGTTTTAAAGAAACGAATTTTAACAGAACAGTCCAAATTTTACCATTCATTGTGTCTTACAGACAGTATATAAGTTATATCTGTAACACCATATCCCTGGTTTTGTTTTTAAAAATTGTCAAGATGTTTTTCGCAGACTATATGATTTTAAAATGTCAAAACAATTAACAAATACAATTTAATCCACTGGCCGAACAAGAAATAGTTCGTTCTATTGTTCCAGCGTGCAGCGAAATCCTCTGCACGTGGAATAGGCGTTCGGTTTGTCGGCACCAATGAGCATCCGGATGAGGCACCCAGCGGCGGGCGCCATGTGGTGCTACGTTTGCTGAACATATAGTTTTTCGTGGAAGCCCGAAGCGTTGTCGATATGAAACCATACAACAAAAGACATGATTTTTGCTTCAGTGCTAGTAGAATTCTCATAAGTTTAGCTGTTTTTATAGTTATAACTCGATTACTCGTAGGTAAATATTTTATTTATTGTATTCTTTAAATTTATATTCATAATAAATAACCCGTTTCAGAATAGAGAACTCAAATGTCTCAATAATTAATGATTTATTGGAAAATCCATGTTCTCTGCACACCCTGCATGAAAACCTACCGCTCGCCACTGATATATATATATATATATATATATATATATATATATATATATATATATATATATATATATATATATATATATATATATATATATATATATATATATATATATATATATATTAGTGTTTATTTAATTATAAATAACTTTTTCAATCGATTTTTGCTTTGCCATTTTTCTAAAATAATTCAGAGCGAAAAAAATATTTATATTTTTCTTGCTTCGTATTTTTTTTTTTATGAGTACATACTTCTGTTTTTGCTCAAATGCCCATCTGCGTTCCAATAACTTTTTTTTCTTCTAAAAAAACCTGTTTATTTTTTTCCCTTTTGGTTTTAAGATTTTTTTTACAGACTTGCCGCTCCTGGCCACAGTTGATATAACCCAAAAGGTTAAAAAATATATTGATTTTGTCAGCATTTAATTAATTTTTTTCTCTTTCTTGAGGCAAATTGATTAGAACACCGTAATTTATGAGGAAAGGGTACTCACTATTCTTGTTGTATACTTTTTAAGCTACAACAAATTTTCAGGGTTTTAAATGCAGTTACATTTTAGTTTATAATAATAAACTTAATTTGTTGATGTTTGATGCCGATTTTTTTTTCTTGTTAATAATATAGGATTCAAACGACGGTTAAACTTCACTTAATAAAATTTTCAAGTAATGTTTACGTAAGAGGGATATCATTTATTAATTACTTATCTTTGTGTTTCATGAGTTTGCACTGTGATGAGGCGATTTAGATCAATTATATAATTGATTCATTCATACAAGAAGTAAAATGCTCGGGATCTAAATCTGACCTCATCACATCTTTGTAAAAGATAGAGAACCATAAATTTATATTCAACGGATATTGTTGTCTTGTACGGTGGTCTCGGAAGGGGTTCTGATCCCAGTCCCAGATTAAAATCCCGTCTCCGTACTTGACACTAAATAAGAATGTACCTTTGTGGAGTCCCTAAGGGACAGTGGCCAATTAGAAGGGATAAGGTTTTCCACGTTGGCGGTCTCAAGGCGGGGTTTAAGCAGACAAATTGGATTCTTTCAACCATCCCAATTGGAGGATAAGAAGGAAGAGGGGACAAGGATGAAATTAATAAAATAAGAAAGATCGAAAAAAAATGAAAAGGTGAAGGTGTTCGATAGTCGAGACGAAGAGAGGAGTCCGACAGAAGAGATTCGGAAGTCGAGACGAGGAGAGAGTCCAACAGAAGGTGTTCGATAGTCCAGACGAAGAGAGGAGTCCGACGGAACGAGTTCGAGAGACCAGCCAAGTCCGACAGGAAGTGTTACTGCATCAAATAGCACGGCCGCACCCCAAAAACTAAGGAGGAAGCCCCTGACCAGACCGACGAAAGATCCATAGATACCCATCAACCAACAGTGTTCCGGGCACACCATTTTAACTCCCCAAAGGTACCCCCTTTTACATACATTTTGAAATTGAGATTAGGTCCTCTCTCTTATATTTACATAATAGCTTAAGTATTAAAAAATTATTGTCAGAACTAATTTAGAAGATGTTGATAAAACATATTTTATGAAAATTAGCATCAGTTTTGTAATGTACATAGATGTATATGTATTATAATAAATTTATTTTTTTTATATTAAGCTAGTTTCGGATGCTGTTAATTTAGCTTTTAGTTTAGTTTCATTTCTTATGTCTGTAGTTTCTCAGAACCTGTGGTTAAATATAGTACTAAAATACTTTTACACAACGTAATCAAAATAAAATCCCACTATACATTTGATCACAGGTTAATACTCAAATAAAAATGAGGACTACACGACATGCATTTCTTAAACAATTATACTGCCACAATTAGATAAAGTCTAACTTTTGGAATTGTTTTTTATTTTTAAAAAACCGGAGTAAGTTTCCTTTCTTGTATAATCATAGAAAAGAAAAACAACTAATTTTTGTTAGTTTTCTTTTTGTGATTATAAGTCATATTTCTATTTTTACTTTTACAAAACTTATAAACATTATCACATAAACAATATCTGCCTTTTAGATACTTTAATACGTTATTTTCTGAACTTAAATAACAGCATCAAAAACTAGATGGTTACCGGAAGTAGCCATTTAGTAACCGAAAGTAGCAGGTATATCCAACACCTCCTAAAAGAGCAAGCCGTTGTACGGGTTACCGATATGACGTATGACGTATTTTACGTAGGCCCAGAAAAGCTACCAAAGTTTTCCACATTTTAACATTTATCATGTGGTGCGAATTGGCGGAAGTTTGGCTTCTTTGTAACTACAATATTTACTGCGGCAGACGATTGTATTTGGCGATGTTTTAATCGAAAGGCGCGAAATTCCCGTTTCGTTCATTCTACAAGTACGAATTTGACGAAGTATTTTGCTATGTTATAATTATCTGTTAGAATATCAAAATCTTCAATAAAATGGCATATAAATGCATTGTGCCTAAATGCAGAGGAAATTATAGCAAAGATGGACAGAAAGTGTCAACTTTCGGTTTTCCAAAGAATGAAGATTTAAGAAAAAAGTGGATATTTGTGATTCCACGAGACTGCAATATTACAAAGAATTCTAAAGTATTTCTTTTATATTTCCTTTTCTTAGTAACAAAATAAATTCAAAATATTATTCAATTTCTTGAGTTTTACTAATATAGCTTTATTTAAATTTTGTTTTTAATATAATTTGAAAATATACGAATATTTCGATTTCCCTGATATATTGTTGCCACATATTAATCTTTCTTTATTCATAAAAAGTTACGTATAACATTGATATCTCCCTAAAAAACAATTATTATACATAATGCAACTATTTTAAAAAGAAAAAAAATAATCCAATATTTGTCTTATTCTACTACAAAATTTTAAGAACAATTTCATATTTTACTTAAAATTAATTTTATTTTTCTTTATTTACTGATCTTAGTAGTTCTGCTTTACTGTAACTAGTCTAGACTTTACTGTAACTAGTACTAGAGTGTATATAGTATGTAGTATAGTAGTATTATATATTGATAAATTTATTAATTACCGGTAATCTTATTAATTTTAGGTATGTGAACTTCATTTTGCTGAACATGACATAAGACGTTCAACAGAATTTTTTTGTGAAAAAAAGTGGGAAGAGGACAATAATACAGATGGAGCAGCCAAGATTAAATGATGGTGCTATTCCTACTGTCTTTGAAGGGTGCCCGGAGTATATTTATCAACACGTAAAGTTTTAAGAGAGGATCCAAAAAAAGAACCAAAAAAAGAAGAATTGAATATTCACAGTTACATTTAGTTATAGAACAAAGCAAAAAGTCCTTTGATGATCATCTTCAGAAATTCAAAATTGATAGCATTTCTGACTTGGAGCATAAGATTTCTTTAATTCTTTGGAAGACATAGGCCTAGCTACGTGACGTCACATTTCTCGTACCACGGCTTGATCCTTTAGAAGGTGTTGGTATACCTCTATTTCCATTTACCGGAAGTTACCCCAAAGTTGATAAAGAACTATAATTTTGCTGTAATGTACCCATTCAAAATTTGGTTTGTGTAAGCCAAACGTACTTCAGCTATCATGTTCACAAACTCACACATACAAATATAATTCCAAAAATGGTATATTAAAACTTAAGGAGACCTAGACCGTGAAAATCAATCAGAGGCAGTCGACATTTTGAAGGATTACTGTATTTTTCCTTTACTATATATGCGCGAAAGTAAAAATCCCCTACACTGATCTAATTCTATTTAATAATCTTTATTGCCTTCTGTCTATTTGGACTGTATGTTAAGCCTATTTTAGCAAGCCTATTTTAGCAGCATTTTAGCAAGCAAAATAAATGATGTCTAATCGTGCATATTATAAATGATGTTTTGTGTAAGAGAAAGCTGTAGGGAGAGAAGCATATGATTTTTATTTTGCATCTGAACCCAATATAATTCAATGTAAAAGCTAATAGAGCAATTTTGCGCAACGTCACAAGCTACTTTAATTCTTTTCCCATTCATTTTCCCGTTTACAGTATCCAATAGGCAACCAATATACTGCCCTTCCGTTAGAAACGAAAGCCAGAATCGTCATGAGTTGAGATGTGTTATATTGCGTGAAATTGTTAAGAGCAATTTTGCGCAACGTTATGAAATATAATGCCCTTCCCATTCATATTCATATTTACAACAGCCAATAAGCAAACAATAAACTGCCCTTCCGTTTGAAACTAAAGCCAGAACTGTCATAAGTTGAGATGTTCCCTGATGCGTGAAATCGCCTTATTCAAATTCAAATCATTTAAATTAAATTAAAAATGTAACAAATTTCACACGTTGTCATTCGATTTTTTCTTGCTTTTTCTGTACGATAAACTGAAATTAAGTTAATTTAAATTTTCACTTAATTTATTTTACGAGTCGTAAAATGTCATACGGGATGAATATTCCTTGCTAAATTATGATTAGAGCAAACAATATCTAAAACAGGTTCAATAATAACAGTAAGGAAGAGGAGGGCTTTTTACGTAATTACGCCATAAAATTTCCATCGTCCTCCACAGAAAAATGCAAATGAGTTTGAAGAAAAAAGCGTGCATGGAGTGTTTATGAACACTCGACCAAACTTAAAAGAAACGGCCATATTTTATTTCGCCCGCTTCACCATATTCTAATATATTTAACGGCTCTAAGCTGTGTTGAAATATTTTCGGTCGGCTTTACTTCCATAATTTTCTGTCTGTATTGCTTTAATATTCGTAAGAGGGGGGAAGATTTAGCTAAATCGAGCGTAGATCTCATTAACTATCGCTTCCATTTCAGGATTTTAAATTACATTTTTATCGTCTTTTGGTGGATGTGTATTTTCAAAGTATTTTTTTTTAAATAACAAACTTGGAGACCGGATGAATAAAAATGGCCTTAGTATTTCATCGCCTTATGAACCTAAATGTTCTGGATTTGGCGAATTTTAAGTTCAAACTTTTTTTCCCTAGGAAGTAAAGAGAGCGCTATAAATATTGCTGAGTATGGAAAAGGTTCAAGAGGTTTTCCTGCATTTTTTTTCTTGTGGCAAATGAATATTTATAGCATTTTGGTAGAAAAATGCTTATTAAAAAGCTTTTTATGCGACCAAGGGAAAAGGGCTTTGTATTGAAGGATAACTTTGTATAGATTCGCTATATTATGTCATATCGAAGGTCTATTAGGAAAAGTTATGGCATGGAATAATTTTTTTCGTGTTAGATTTTTACTTCAGCAGCTGCCGTAATGTTATTTTTAATAGTAGCAAAGCAGCTGATTTTTCCCTAGAGTTTAATTCTACCCTAGCATTACCCCTTCATAGCTCTGCTCAATTTGTGTTAAGTTTGGATGTAAAACGTTGAAGGCATGATCATATTAGAATGGCAACTGAGAGATTATACTTTAAATAAAGAAAATTGAAAATTTTTGCTTAAAAGTATAACTTTATTCAATTAGGTTTATTTCGTTTTTGAAGATAACCTTTTGCCATTTGTTCAGATTTCGAAATACCGATTTCGATCACACCTGAATCCATTTTCAACATTACGTCTATAAATACGCAAAAGTAAGCTTTAATTTAATAAAGAAACTAAGCTTAGAAAATGAATTTTTTTTTTATCTTTATGCATGTTTTTTATAGCATGCCATGAAATTAAGGGTTTCATTTCTGAAAAATAGTAAAAAGGATAATCAATAAGGATTGATGGATAAAACATTAAAAGTTTTAATTAAACTGCTTGTTCAATTTACTTAAGATAAATTTATACATGGAAGAAATTGCTCGTAATTAATGTGTCGTATATGATTTTCTGGTTTTATTCTTAGTTTAATCAAACAACGTTAAATTGGCTTTTACATGATTCTTTTATTATTGTTCCAACTGGGAAATTACACACACAAGCTATTCAACTTTCATGATTTGAGACGATAAAGTAGCTATGCATTCCAGCTGTCTATGAAAATATTATGTTTACTGTATATAACCAACACCTCCTAGAGAGAAGGC
>CM063509.1:86004036-86005896 GCA_032207245.1 Pardosa pseudoannulata | reverse complement strand
TGTGACATAGTACATTGTGATTATAATGGGATCACAAGCTATAAAATACCAAATTAGCTTTGTAACACTATAAATCCAGCACAAACTATCTACATTTAAGAATTACGTTTAATTATTAATATATTTACAATATTTTACAAGTTTACTTAATATTTAACATTACTAAAAATGCAGAGAGCAGGAGGCCCTCGCACACACCAGCACAACACCTAACGGAAAACTAACAGTCTGTCCTTTTTCCACTGAAACAAAAGGTGCGCGCGCAGATGGCCGCTGCGCGCTGCCACAATCTTCCCCTCAACCATCGACTAATGTCCTCATGTCGATGGGTGCAGTCTAGGAGATCTTCTGACTGGGGTAGAGTCTGGCTGTTGATTACTTTCAGCAACTGGACGACCTCTTCTTTTCAGGGGCAACATTGGGTTGCTCTGCCCTTGCCCTCTATAAGGTTGGAGGCATGATGAATGGTATTTACCTATGGGAGTAAAAGGATTATTTTGGGCAGCAATCAAATAAGATGTAGGAGATTGTACTTTATAAATAACATATGGGCCATCGCGTCGTGGCATAAATTTAGCTGTTCTTTCGGATTTGGTTTGACTTTTGGGGTGGAGAGTTACCCACACTTTATCACCTGTTTTGAATTGAGGCGTTTTTCTGAAATGTTTATCAGCATAACATTTATTTTTATCCTGTTTCAGTTCTATATCAGACTTCAACTGATTCATATAATTTGCCAAACGTTTCAAATAAGGCGTTATCTCAGGCACGAAGTTGTCATTTGAGATAATAGCTCGAAGGTCGCGAGTAACATCGTCTGTTGTTCGAAGCTCTCTTCCGAACATAAGAAATGCTGCTGTTTCACCTGTTGTGTCGCATCTTGCTGTGTTCAGGGCAAAACGTATGGTTGGGAGTTTCTCACTCCAAATAGTGTGGTTACCTTTGACAAGGATTGCCAATCTTGGTTTTAAGTCTCGGTTCTTCCTCTCCACCGGGTTTGCCTGTGGGTGATATACCGGGGTTAACACCTGATCTATATTAAGAAGATAACAAACTTGCTGCATCACTGAACTAACAAACTGACTTCCATTGTCACTTATTATTCTTCTTGGGAATCCATAACGTAAATAAACTTCTTCTATCAGGGTGATAGCACATTCCCTAGCTGTAGCATGTTCTAATGCGAAAAGTTCAGTCCATCTAGTAGCGCAGTCTTCTACTATAAATATCCATTTTTTACCATCAGGACTCTTGGGTAATGGTCCAAATA
The DNA here is from genome assembly GCA_032207245.1 of Pardosa pseudoannulata. NCBI lineage: Eukaryota > Metazoa > Arthropoda > Arachnida > Araneae > Lycosidae > Pardosa > Pardosa pseudoannulata. The sequence goes on along the minus strand of CM063509.1, from coordinate 86,004,626 downwards.
AGTCAATTGAAATTGATTCAAAACGTTGGTTATATACAGGTGTTTGTAGCAAACCTGAAGGTTTCTGATTACTAGCTTTAAATCGGCAACAATCTTCACAATTCTTTATGTACTCTGTAATGTATCTACGCATGCCAGTCCAGTAGTACCGCTTCGCTATCTTACTAAGTGTTCCTTCTACACCATAATGTCCCGCCATTGGGGCATCATGATATTCTTTCAGTATTCTTTCACATTCATGCTTTGGCACTACTAACTGGGCTTCTTCTGTCTCTGCTTCTGGTGAATATCGGTATAAGACTCCTTGATTCAACAAATATCCCCGATTTAGCCAATTTGTAAAATTTTCATCTTTAGCAGGACTCTCAAATGATTCAATGATCTTTTTAAGGTCTGCGTCCTTAAGTTGTTCTTCTCGTAATTCTCTGGGACTTCGTGTTGGCATATCAATGGCAATTTTGCAGAATTGGCAACATTCTTCAGCGTGTTGGCAGAAAGGTCTTGACAAGAGATCTGCCACAACGTTGGCTCTTCCAGGTATGTATTCCATCTTTGGGGCAAACGACTGGACTTGCAAAGCCCAACGAGCA
>CM063509.1:85936536-85999036 GCA_032207245.1 Pardosa pseudoannulata | reverse complement strand
TTTTTTTATATCTATATAAGCCAGATGTACTATGGATTCCAATTTCCGATGTTATGTGTAAGGTGGATCCTTTAACTCCAACAGGACCAATGTATATTCTTTCTGAAGTAGAAATTCTCAAAACACATAAAGCTTTCTACCAGTTTCAACTAAATAAGTAGCACCATCCATCAAAAGTAATGCACTTTAATAATTTTTTCTTCATTCTAAAATCTTCACAAATGTTAAATGTACTATTTACTAGAGTATATGTCGATAAGGTAGTGTGTAAACATTAATGCCATCCTATACAGATGAGTTAGATTAAAAGTAATGAATGCATGTTCTCATTTTCGTTATTGCAATAGTAAATATATCAAACAAAAAACTTTTGTAGCTTGTGATCCCATTATGATCCCAACATGAAACTTTGAGGATTAATTAACAATAATATGAGCAATTTTTGAGATTTTTTTCGAAATTTTAAAAACTTGGCTTTTTGAGAAATTTAAATTTTAAATTTTAATTTAAATTTAAATTTTTAAAAAAATTTTCAAGTCATCATATGTTGTATATCATATGAAAGCCCATTAAAAAAGCTTTAAAATAACACCTTGCACATATCTCTAGCTTAATTAGGTGAGGAGCAGGTATAATTTAAAGGTATGCCGATAGTGTACTTTTTAGACAAATCTGGCAACTTTAAAGCCTTATAACTCCCAAACCAATTTTTATTTGAACATAAAATTTGGGGATTTTCTTTATTACCATGAAGTCACTTACTATACCAAATTTAATCAAAATTGGAGGGGGTCAGGTAGAAACCTTGTGTTGATTTGGTATGGAATTACCCGTATATATATATATATATATATATATATATATATATATATATATATATATATATATGTATATATGTATGTGTATATATATATATGTATGTATATATATGTATGTGTATATATATATGTATGTATGTATATGTATGTATATATATGTATATATATATATATGTATATATATATGTATATATATATGTATATATATATGTATATATATATATATATATATATATATATATATATATATATATATATATATATATATATATAATTTTTAAACCATCAGAAAGACTGTTTATAATATTGTATTTTATTCACGATCAAATGGGCAGTCACTCTACTGAACGTACCACGCCTACACACGGTGAAGGAACTAATTAGAGTATATCAGTGTCGAGTAAAAACAGTCCAGTTTAAATATTATTCTCCACCCTCGCCATCCTATCAAGAATGAGTTTAGTATCGAATAAGAGGGAGAATAAGGCTTGAATAAATAGCATTAAACGCTCGAAAAGGGGGTGTATTTCGAACTCGCTTTGAATTTTGCTAACTCATAAAAAAAATCCAATATGGATGCCTGTATCCATTCCAGGTACAACCGCTTCATAAATTCGCGGACAGGCAACTTAGGCTATTATATAGGGGATGAGTAGGACATTAAAGCCGTTCATGACGTTACATGAAATCGCTCTATTGTCCTCCTCTAGGGAGGACAATATTCCTTTTGGAAGTTCTGTCCTCCCTCGAAAATTGTATTCTTAGATGTCCTCCTTTTCTATATATACTATCAAATGTCCTTCTAATATGTAAAGGCAAATTTGTAAACATATAACAAAATGTACCTTTAATGATGAAAAGATCGCATATTTAATTTTATGTAAGCAGTAACTTTGTAGTGACTACAATCGGAGGGATAAAAAAACACTTTTGTTTCTTTAACGTACTTATGTCCATCTTTATTGATATTATGTTTTCATTATTATTTCCGAAGTGGGCTCGCTTTTTTTAATACCATTTGCCACTACCAAACCACAGATCTCTATTGGTCATTTTATTACAAAATTTCTCATAAGGATGAAAAAAATTGTGTATTCAGACAGTAACTTAGTTGTGACTACAATCAGAAAGATAAATTACATAAGTTTCTATTTCAGATCGCTATCGATAGTATATTTTTGATAAAAGCAAACTAGCGATATTTTCTGATGAATTAGTAGCCTTATTGACATCTTACTCAGCTGATGCGTCAGTGGCGTGCGGTCCATATGTGCAGGGTGTGCACTGCACACCCTGGCAAAATTATGAGGAACAATAATTTTCTGCACCTCTGTCTACCTATCTTTATATGGTATATAAGAAATATTATTTATAATATATTCAAATATTATGTTGATTTGCTTGCTTGTATTCCCGAAGTGCGTGCGGTACTAGATGCTACCCCACGTAGCGCGCAAACGAACATAGGAAGTTCTGATGTGTACGCACTGCGCACTAAATTTAAAATCACCCTTTATATGTATAGGCTACTGGGGAAGAACAGTATACTATGGCACTGAGGCAAGTGCAGCTATTTTTCCTGCACTTGGCATTCAGAACCATCCGGTTTATTAAGCGTTGTATTAGAGCGGGGACTTACGTGCTAAAGCGATTTTGGTTTTTTAACTGATTAACTGGCCATACGATTCTGCAGACGGTTAATGTTTAAATTTATATGCTGTAAGATTTTTTTTTCATAGATATATAAAAGAAGTATTTCATCAATATAAAGTGAAATGTTTTAGTGTGGTAAAGTAATTTCGGTGGTGTATTCTATTTATTGAAATAATTAGCTGAAAAACAATGTTGTTTTGATTTAAAGAAACGAATTTTAACAAAACTGTCCAAATTTTACAATTAATTGTGTTTTACAGACAGTATATAAGTTATATTTGTAACACCATATCCCTGGTTTTGTTTTTAAAAATTGTCAAGATGTTTTTCGCAGAATATATGATTTCCAAATGTTAAAAACAATTAATAAATATTATTTAATATACTGACCGAACAAGAAACAGTTCGCTCTATTGTGCAGGCGTGCAGTGAAATCCTCTGCATGTAGAATAGACGTTCGGTTTGTCTGCACCAGTGAGCATCCGGATGAGGCACCGGAGCGGCGGGCGCCATGTGGTGCTACGTCTGCTGAACATATAAGTTTTTCGTGGAAGCCCGAAGCGTTGCTTTTTCGACGCCGATGTGACACTATACAACAAAAGACATGATTTTTTGCTTCAGTGATAGTAGAATTCTAATAAGTTTAGCTGTTTTTATAGTTATAACTCGAATACTCGTAGGTAAATATTTTATTTATTGTAATCTTTAAATTTATATTCATAATAAATAACTCGTCTCAGAATGAAGAATGTCTCATTAATTAAAGATTTATTGGAAAAGCCATGTTCTCTGTACACCCTGCATGAAAATCTACCGCACGCCACTGTGATGCATGATAGTAATTTTTAAATTTATTTTATGTCCTCCGTTATTAATATTATGCCCTATTTTTCATTGAAAAATGTTGGTCACCTTAGAATTTTTTTTTTCCAAATGCGAACTTATCAGAGTCTTTTAGGAACATATGAAATTTTTGTTGTTTTGATATTCTATCATTCGTTCCACTTGATCGATTTGTGTTATGAAAACGGAGAGAAGCATATTCAAACTGCTTCGACAAGTAACCCTTTTGTCACTGCCTCCGGATATTGGAAGTCCGGGAATATAATCAGGATATGATTTCCAGACGAAAAGAATGATTTTCGGAAGTAAGATGGGAGTTCTCGATTTTCCTGGGTTGTGACGCGAATTGGAAGCACTTGTTCTACGTGTGCTTTTGGAGTGTAATTCACGTATTAGAGTATGCACTTTCTGTTTATGACTTACCATTTTATTGGCTAGAACAGCTTGCTTGAAATGGCGTCATAACAGAAGCTCGGAAAGGAATTAACTGCCTAGAAAAAAGAGGTTTGTGGATCCCTTGGTGTTACGAACATGTTTTATTGTTGGTTTTAAGGCTGCTAAGTTATCACTGAAGAATTAAAACTGGTATGCGTGTGCGTTTTTATAGCATTACTAGCATACAGCCCGTCATTTGACGGGATCAGTAAAATTTTTAATCTTCCAAAATTGTTAAGTACCTTATGAGGCAGGTAAAAAAAATGGTTTGTTTTTTGGCTGAAAATTATATGGTAGACGCTGAATAATTTGTTTATCTTTATTAACCACATGTTAGTTTCCACCTTTAATTTAACTTGTAATATTACTTGATAGGATGGACAACATAGGTTTTAATATTGACAGTGATTATTTGGCGGTATATATGAATGATGGCCAAATTTTAGCGAATGTATCGCAAACCCTGTGGTTATGTATAATAAACAAACACAAACTTCTTCATTTTCAAAGATATATATTAGTCCATGAAATAGACTCCTAGTCTTTGTTGTTAATACCGGTGATAAAATTTTCATTGCAACAAAAAATAATCGATGATTAAATTTAAAATTATCACACATGTACCTAATCTATTATTTAAGCCAAATACGAAGAAAATTATTGACGTCATATCTAAGTTCACTGATAAAAGGTATGAAAATAAGGCATAATTTAAATAATTTAAAATAAGAAATGATTCAATGAGATGGTTAAAGGAATGACGTCATAATGCTAGAAAAATGTTATTTTGACCTATTTGCTGTGTGATAAATTGATAAATTTAATCGCCTGCTATTAACCGGGGAAAATAGGAGTTAAAATAATGGCATTAAAAGCTCAAAAAGAGGGGAAGGGGTGGATTTCGAACATTTTAAAGATGTCAGTATTTTTCGGTATGATATGAAGCATATTTATACCAATTTATTTTAAAATAGGATCTATAGTTTAGGAGAAGATAAACATTTCTCTCTTTGAATTTTGCTAACCATGGATGCCTCTATCCATTCCAGGTCCAACCGCTTCATAAATTCAAAGACAGACGGAGAGATAACTTAGGCTATTATTATATAAGTTATGAACAGTTACGAGTAGTATGCCACCAAGAATAAGGTGTGAAGTGAATAAATAATTTAATAAATTAGATGCTTTCTCCATAATGTGGGGATCTTTTTCTTTCTTTTTTTTTAATACCCACGCTCATCAGAATATAATAATTTTCCCTAAAGTTTAAGCTAGTGTTTCTATTTTTAAAATAACAAGTGTTTGGAATGTTCAAAATAAAGCTATTATTTCAAAGGAAGTACATTTTTGACTTTCAGATGCTGGAGTTGACGACTAAATCGTCACCGAAAAAAAGGTTAGTTTATTGCTTAATACATAAAATTTTAACTATGAAAATAATAAAGGATGTAATTTAATTTTATTGTTTGATATTCGGTTTTATGTAATAAAATCGTGGCATCGTCTCTATATTATAATGATTTGAAAGGACACTACAATAGAGCAATTTGTCATAATGTCACGAACTACTATAATGTCCTTCTCATTCATTTTCATGTTTATAATAGCCAATAGACAAACAATAAACTGACATTTCGGTTGAAACTAAAGCCAGAATTGTCATGAGTTGAAATGTGCCTTGCTGCTTGAAATTACCTTATTTTATCAAATATGTTAAGTATTTATTCTTGAAGCTTTAAACGATATCTATAACTTGTATTAATACTATAATCTCTTAAGTTTTGTTTCGAACACATTTTCTGTTTCTAAAAATTATTCTTAATTCCAAGTTTTAATTGTGGATTAAGGCATGCATTCCGAATATCTTTTAATTTTGCAACAATATTAAATTATTTTAAGCCATTAGAAAAGGTTGGTTGGTTGGAAGCACTACGGTCTACTTTTTTGCAACACGAGGGCTAATGAGACCGGGACCTACTGCTTAAAGCCGATTCCGAACGGCTACGAACATCCATGCCTTAGTGGGATTCGAACCCACGAACTCCGGATCCGAAGGTCAGTGCCCTAACCATTCGGCCATCGTTCAGCACCATTAGAAAAGGAATTTGAGATTAATTCCCTTTAAATTCCAGTGTTTTCAATGGAATCAATTTAAAAGTTCCATCTATATTTTAATATAACTTTTTAAGTCAACATAACTTTTGTGCTTCAGTATTTGGCATTGTAATTTTAATGGTGTTTCTAAATAAAACATGCATTATTTCTGTTTCGTTATTTCATCGTAGAGTATAGTTAGTTGTGAAGTATCATTACGTGCATTCTGCATTGATAGTAACTCCCACCTTTGTTTCAATGTTAGAAAAGGTTTATTTATTATGCACATTTGTTTTGCGATTGAGTCTTTCGGTACGTCACCAAGATTAGTACCAAAAATAGTAAGCGAGTTAGCGTCTATAATAAGCAGTTTATTTCTCACTTCATTCATAAAATGGCTACTGACTAGCACATTTTCATTTGCAGTTCATTTTCCAGAAATAGTTCTCTGGATTGATTGCAAGCTTTCATATCTTTATCGAAATTAACGATTGCGTCTGGATTCGAGGTTATTTTAATTGAGGGAAATATTGTTTAGCTAGAACATCCAATAATAGTTTTCATTAATACTAACATAAATTGAGATAATTTTCAGCATGGATCGTTAATTTGTCTGAATCAGCATTGAGATATCGCGATCTAAAAACTTTGATCCTAAAGTTTAAGCGAGTGTTTCAATTTTTAAAATAACAAGTGTTTGGAATGTTCAAAATAAAGTTATTGTTTCAAAGGAAGTAAATTTTTGATTTTCAGATGCTGGAGTTAACGACTAAATCGTCACCGAAAAAAGCATGAAAGGGTTAGTTTATTGCTTAATGTATTAAAAAATTTTAACAATGAAAATAATAAAGGATGTGATTTAATTTTATAAGACGATTTCACTCAGCAGGGCACATCTCAACTTTTGACGATTCTGGCTTTTGTTTCAAACGGAAGGGCTGCTTATTGTATGCCTATTGGCTGTTGTAAGCATAAAAATGAATGGGAAGGCAATTGAAGTAATTAGTGATGTTACGTGAAATTACACTATTGTTTAATATTAGGTTTTATTTAATAAAATTGTGGCATCGTCTCTATGTTATAATGATTTGAAAGGACACTACAATTTTATCAAATATGTTAAATATTTATTCGTGAAGTTTTAAACGATATCTATAACTTGTATTAATACCTTAATCTTTTGGGTTTCGTTTCAAACACATTTTCTGTTTTCTGTTTCTAAAAATTACTTCTTAATTCCAAGTTTTAATTGTGGATTAAGGCATGCATTCCGAATATCTTTTAATTTTGGAACAAGATTAAATTATATTAAGCCATTAGAAATTGGAATTTGAGATTCCTTTAAATTCCAGTGTTTTCAATGGAATCAATTTAAAAGTTCCATCTATATTTTAATATAAATTTTAAAGTCAAACATAACTTTTGTGCTTCAGTATTTGGCATTATAATTTTAATGCTGTTACTAATTAAAACAGGCAGTATTTCTGTTTTGTTATTTCATGGTAGAGTAACGTTAGTTGTGAAGTATTAGTAAATACATTCTGCATTGATAGTAACTCCATCATTTGTTTCAATGTTAGAAAAGGTTTATTTATTATGCACATTTGTTTTGCGATTGACTTTTTCGGTACGCCACCAAGATAAGTACCAAAAATATTAAGTGAGTTAGCATTTATAATAAGCAGTTTATTTCTCCCTTCATGATAAAATGGCTACTGACTAGTACATTTTCATTTTCAGTTCATTTTCCAAAATGTCCTCTGGATTGATTGCAAGTTTTCATATCTTTATCAAAATTAACGATTGCATCTGGATTCGAAGTTATTCTAATTGAGAGATATTGTTTAGCTAGAACATCCAATAATAGTTTTCATTAATACTTACATAAATTGAGATAATTTTTCAGCATGGAACTTTAATTTGTCTGAATCAGCATTGAAGTATCGCGATGTAAAATCTTTGATTAGTGTACTCACGGATTGATCGGGGCATATTCATAAAAGTAGTTTTAGAATTTAAATTATAATTTTTTAACTACTTTGATTTGAAGATTTTAAGTTTTTTAATGAGATTATTTAATCAAAATTCTTTTACTGACTTTTTAATCTGACATACTTCCTTTAATTTTCCGGAGATATATGTGGTTGCCAGAAACGCAAATTCTTATCAATATCCATTTGGTTATCATGGGGTCATATAATCGCCTGATTATTTCACAGTATGTTTTTAAAAGTATAGTACATCTATTAATCACTTTGGATATAAGGCGATTTCACGCAGTAGGGCAAATTCTCAAATTATGACAATTCTGGCTTTAATTTCAAACGGAAGGGCAGTTTATTGTTTGTCTATTGGCTGTTGTAAACATGAAATGAATAAGGGCATTATAGTACTCGTGACGTTGCGACAAATTGCCTTATTACTCTTAACATTCATTGATTTTTAAATTCATTCCGGGTTCACCTGGAAGTATTAAAGGAGAAAAAACTTGAAATAAATTGTGTGTTAATTTCGAGTGGCAATATAACCACTGTTTAGATTAAAACAGTTTTTTAAGTAAATGTTTACTATTTTGCTTGTTTAAGGTTGTCACAATCTTATAATGTAGGGTGCTATCATATTGCGGTCGAGATATGTCACAGGTAACATCTGCGTCATAATGACGTCAGAAGTCGCCAGAGATGGGCATTTGGTACCACACATTCCACTCCATATTCCATGATGACAAATTATGACGCCGATGTCGCTTGTAACGAATCTCGATTGCAGTATGGTAGTACTATACAGTCAAACCTAGATCTATCATTTTTCAAGGGAACTGTAATGCAAACGATGAATGCTGATGTAGAAATTCTGTAAATGTGTCACTAGATAAATTAATTATTTAGATCTGATTGGAAGTACTTGAACCCATAAGACTAAACCGAAAAGACAACCAACTTCGGGCTAGATTTGCGCGCCCTCGGTGTCAGACCATCTGAACTAATTGGCGCTTTGGCAGTGGTCTGGGACCTTGGCGATGGTCTGCTGCTATGTAGTCTGTGATCTTACATTGAATGCCCTAATCCGTTGGCGATTCTAAACGGTTACCAGAAATCTTTCCCTGTTGTCGTTTTGGACTTGGAAAATTTTGAGACTGAAAGCGATTGTGCTTTGTACATTAATAAAATCAACCGAAAGTAAGGATTTGAATTACTTATATTAACACTTTATTGTGAATGTTATTTACATGTTAACTATTAACTGACCTTTTTTTATTTTCCAGCATTTTTGTTTTAAAAAGCTGAAGAATTTCATTTCTTTTTGTTTGCGAATGTTCTAACGGATATTTTAAAATTACTTTTTCTGCTACATTTTACTACTGTATTTGCATGCTTTGCTAATAAGTACCCTTTTTTTATAGCATTTTTGTTTGAAAAATAATTCCTATAAATATTAATTAAGACCTTCGGCCAATATTTAAATCCAGTCAACCGAATTTAACGGTTTGAATTATTACCACTTTATTGCGAATATTATTTACATGGTTTGCAAAAAACTGGTATTCCTTTTTAATTTTCTAGTCTTTTTATTTGAAAAATCAACAAAATTTCATTACTTTTGTTAGCAAATGTTCTAACGGATATTTTAAAATTTCTTAAAATGATACATTTTGTTGTTATTTTTTGTATCTGTGTTTTGCTAATAACTGATTTTTTTCATAACATTTTTGTTTGTAAATATTAGAAAAATTTTATTAATTTCTGTTTATCGGATGTATATCTGTCAAACGTACATTTTAATTTGAGTTTTTATATTTTATTATTCTTACCGCTAATTTATTTAAATTTAAATGATTTGTTTTCTTTTAGCTGTTTTATGAAGTAGTTTATTAGGGTTGTAATACAGGGGAAAGGGATTTATAAACTTTTTTATGCTCTTTCTATTTGTTTCTTTTAATATTTTCAGCTGTTGGATCTGTGTTATTTGGATTAAATTATATAGAAGAAATGTATGATCTTTAAATCTTCAGAGGTAAGCAGTTTAAAATTCACATTTAGTAAATTTTTATACCAAGCTAAAACTTAAAAAATTCTATGGCATTTTTATAAAAAAAATTTTACACTTAAAATTATTTCTGTGTAATATGTGGCATAAAATATTTATAATAAAGTAGATTTTTTTAATGTGAATGATTTATGTACAAAGTGCTATTGGCAATTCCATTCTCTGCAAGTATTTAAATTAAGTGTTTTTCATCTATATCAGCCCAGTTATTTTCAAATATAAATTTTTAAAGTATACATTTTTTTCTGTTATATTAATCTTGCCCTTTATATACATTCAAACATACCTTTCACAGAAAACGGATGAATCATATTTGCTATAATTCACCTGGATAATATAAATAAATCACCTGACCAGTAAAATAATTTATTTATGGTTAAAATACTTATTTATGTAATTTATTTTATGGTCCTTAGCTTCAGAGACATTGAGTTAGTTTATTTTTTACTCTGTGCAAGTTAATATTCAGAATCAGTATTTCATCATCCATGTATGTGACTAATGTTAAAGTTAACCAGCCGTAATACATTGTTTCTAAAAATTGATGCATTATTTTGTACTCTCTGACACCAATTTTGGTAAATAACAAATAATATACACTAATTCTAAAATTGGGGTTTTATCGTGAGAACTTGCTCACCAATGGAAAATAATTTTTATTCTACAATATTCTTTAATGGCAAGCTAAAATATTTTTAGATCAGTTTTATTTCAGTAATTAGTAAAAGTCTTTAGTTTCATTACTGTATACCAATATAATTAACTTCGTACATGTATGTATGTATATAATTATTTATATATATACATACATATATATTGTAACATTATTTTTTTAAACATTGAATGACTAAAAATAATTGCCTTAATATTTCAGTTGTTTATCATGTATGTGTAGTAACATATTCAAGTATAAGTTGTGAAACTTTAAAAAAGTTTGGTGTAATTAAATTCTTTTCTTGTACAATGCAATATCAACAAAAATCTCATTATAATACCTAGGTGTCAAAAGAATAGATTCGAAGTGAAATTGGAAGCTGTAGATACTAAATGCTGGAAAGAGTACATACTTAGGCAGCTAAGGCCTGCAAAGGGCTGTTGTGATCATAAAGAACAATGAAATGGAAAATCATGAAGGTAAATATAAATGTATTTCTGCTTTATAACTTAGTAAATATTTTTTATTCAAGATCAGTAGTTAATTAAGTTTTTATGATTAATAGTATGTAATAACTGAATTAAAGTATTGTATTAATTAAATCATTTTATTTGTGGGAATATAATTTAATGGAATAACAAATACAAGGAAAGAAAATTTATGAAACCAATTATTCAGCAGGACAACAATCATCTATAATTTCAAACTGAATTTGTAGTCATACTTGAATGAAATTTCTTAAACTTGAATGGGAATTAATGAAGTGTATAAGTATATGTTTTAATACATAACTTGATATGTTGTATATTTCTAGATTAATTAGCAATATAAAGAGAAAAATCTGTGGACTTTTCTTTCTCAATGTACTTTTAATTTTTCAAGTTATTAATGAAATTAGTTTAAATTTGGCTTGTATGTTGAGGAGCATAAATTAAATATACTTCAATATTTACGAGGCAAATTTAAACAAATTCAATATTAAAAACTTACAGCATAATTTAAAAGATATTTTTCAAGTAAAATGAAATTATATACAGCATTACTGATCTTTTTTATAGTATATTTATGTATGCAAGCAAACCTATGAATGTAAGATGTATATATGTATGTATTTTGTATGTGTGTATGTAATGAAATCACTTTTTTTTATGAAATTGATTGTTCACTGTACTTTAGATTAAGACTTTTGAACCCTCCATGCAAATAAATTCTGGCTCTATCACTGGTATCAGTAAAATAAGAAACCATTTTAAAGAATTTATTTGTCAGCTAAGAATAGCCTACCTCAGTTTTACTCTAGTTCATGGATGTGCTTTAGACTTTTAAACTAATTAGCATTTAAAGTTCCTTTTACTCTATGATTTAATAGAAGCATTGAGGATTAATGATTCATTTATCAAGGAGTCATTAATCCTCTTATGTCTATTGAAAAACTAGATAGCAATTATATTTATACATGTAATAAAAACTCTGTTAGTAATATTTCATCTCTAAAAAACTTATTAAACTTGAATTTATATGCATAAAAAGGGGGTAAATAATAAAGCATAAAGTTTTTGTGCAATTTATCTAATCCAGAATTGGAGATGAAATAATTTTAATGAAATTTTTGTGTTAATACTGCAATTTTATATTTATTAAAATTTATATCTGTATTTTCTTTGTTTTAGATTCAGTAGAAAGAATGAAGAGAACTTATGAAATTTTGTGGATATAATAATCAATTTTGTACTTTTTTAAATATTATTATTATTGCAATAAAAAAATGTATTCAATTTTTGTTTTCTTAATAAAAAAAACACCATTTTTTATTTGAATTTTTATATTATCTGATAGCAAATAAAAATAGCAAAATAATGCCATATAGTTATTTTGATGTAAAAGCAGTAAGCTTTTAAACAATTAATACACAGAATATTCTCAGAAATATTTCAATTTATAAAAAAGTGCAATGTTTAAAGATAAAAGGGTAATTTTCATAATTGATATTCAATATCTTTACAAATAGTGTCAATATTAGATAAACATGATTAATCAAAGAAATTAGAATACTAAAGAATACACATTTGTGAATTAATTATAGACTGATAAATTTGTAGTAAATATATTCTATATAAGCTAACTATATAGAGTATATTAGAGATTTAACACAGAGCTACATAAAAGCATTCTAGAAAAGCAATTATGATTGGTTTTGTTTTTGATATAATTTATAAAATAAAAAAAAAAGGTATAAAAGCACCCCCACGCCAAAATTTTTTTTTCAAATAATTAAGAAAAAGTCGCCAAAAGAGCGATAAACATAATTATCAGGTAACCATGCTTTAGTTCCGATGGTCTGACACCGAGGGCGCCACTTTCTATGCGAGTCCCATGTTACAGAAGCGTATCGCTATTGCCTATGGGAGTTGACTGTCTGAGTGTATCTAGTCTGTGATAACTTTTATAAAATTAAGCTGCTTCGCACCCAGCCTTCGTCTGGGTTTTTAAAATATTTCGGTGAAAGGTTTAGAACCACTATTAAAGATAATAAGACGTATTAATAGAAATGCTGAACAAATGTCGTATATTCAGATTATTGACGATTATAATTTATTTTAATAGCTGAATGTCCAATAAGTGCATTGTGTAGCCCGTGAGCATGAATAATAATTCCCAATTCACGACTTTTTGTAATGTAGGAGTCAAATTTCAAAATACTGTGGAGAGTAATATATATGTACTGTTCTGAATGGATAATTCATTTCAGAGATTTTGCTTTTAGTACTAATGTTTTACATACATAAAAATTAAATTTTAAACAACAAAACCTATGACGATAAATTTCTTTAAAAAATGGCAATGTGAATAAACACAAATTTGATAGAACATGACGAATTTGTAATTATTGAAAATAAAAATCACGCCAACATATAACAAAAAAAAAATACTAATTTCTTAAAAAATTTGAGAAAGTAAAATAAAGATACGTATTTTGATGAAGTAAAAATATAGCTATTAAAAATAAAATGATTTTGATACTGGGATTGCAACTTAAAAATTAACCAAGAATTAAATTTAAAATTAGTTCTCATATAAAAATGCTATAATTTGCATCACATAGAAATGAAAGTGAATCACTTTATATCTCAAATTTCAGGTCAAATCGAATTGATACTACGCAGACGATGTTTAAATAATATAAAATAATAAATGAATAAATGAAATATTTAAAAGAATGACGTCACAATGATAGAAAAATATTTTCACTTATGTATTAAATATAATAAATTAAAAATTTTAATCTTCTGTTTTAACCATAGGAAAACTATGCGTTTAAAACAATTACTTGGGATGACGTCACATTGCTAGAAATATTGCTTCTTTACTTAGTTATCATGCGATAAATTAAAAATTTAATCGTTTGCTTTTAACCGGGGAAAATAATGCTTGGAATAGTGGCATGAAATGCTCGAAAAGGGGAAGGAATGGATTTCGAACGTCGAAAATTACAAAAACCTTAGGGATATACCTAAACATTTAAATTTTCACAGCGATTAGCATGTTTTTTAGTCTATTGAGTACAGACAGACAGACACAAATTCATTTTTATAAAAAATTAAAAAAACAAACAAACAACGGGGAGTGCTAGGTGCATCTGTACCTATCAGTTTATGGTACAGATGCATTAGCAAGCCGCGTTTTTTTCTCGCCAAATTTGGCGATTTTGTGGACTCGCCAAGTAACGATATTTGGGCCAAGGTAGTTTGTCATTCCTGTACAAATTGTGATAATTTAATTTCTAGAAATTATTTAATTTGCAAATATTACTAGAAGAGAGTTTTTTTATGTGTTTAAATTGTTATATTTACTTATATTTTCATCTGAAAATATTAGTAAAAATAGTGTTTCATTGTGTTTTAAATAGTATTAATCGTGATATTTCTTAACTTATTCATCTGAAAAAACTTGCATAAAATGTTAGATTTCTTAACTTTCACTTTATGAGAAAATACGTAATTTTCCGCCCTTTTATTATTTGGCGATTGACAAAAATCGCCATATTATAGTAGTCGGAAGAAAAACAAAAACAAAAAAAAAAAAAAATGGCGGCGAGAACTGGCGTGTTTAAGTGCATCTATTCCAAAAATAGATGTAGAAATGGTAATGCTGGATAAATTTTTCTTTTTTACTTGATCTAGAATATCATTTTAAGTATGTAAGTCACAAAATTGCTTTATATTCGAATTCTTCGTAATGATCGAGGGGTAGGTTAAACAAATATTTAACAAAAAAAAAAAAAAAAAAAAAAAAAAGAAGGAAATTCTACACAACGTTGTTGTATTAATTGTCTTAATTTATTCTACTCCTAAACTTAGATTTTACCAATAGAACTTCTTAAGCGGGTTCCAGTGTAAATTGAAAATAGAAGCAAAATAATATTTAAAATCCGTTATTTTATTAAGTATTATTACTTTTGTTTGCATGTGATTATGGCATTAGCTCTATGCTATAAAGTGGAAAGAGGAAGCAAAATTTGGATTATGCTCCGAGCACAAAAGTATTTTAGTGGGAACCTGGTCCGTACTCGAATGCTAGTATCTATCATCATTCCGTTCTTCCACAAATATAACTTTTGTACCTCTGCTCATTAAAATTAAATAAATAAATAAATGAAATAAAGCGTCGCTATAGAGATGGAAATAAATAAAATTTCTTAAGCCGGTAAAAGCTTAAAAGTATCACAGGATCACAAAATACAAGGTTTACAGAACTTCCTGGGTCTAGCCCTCTAGTTCTGTGATACATGGGAATTTGGCATAAACAACTAATGACAATGACTTGGCTATGAATTGAAAAAATAAGCCTAAGAGGGGAACAGTTTAGAAGTAAAACTTCTTAAACGGCATTTCCCATTATAGATAGTGTTCACTTTTCGCGGTTTTTGAAGGGAGATTCTTCTAGATAAAGGAATATATGGATAATAAAGGAATAGAGGAATAGTGGAAAAGAGAAATAAATAGATAAGAGAGCATTCTAAATCAATGGATAAGAAGCCAATAATGGAAAGCATCGCCAAGATACTTCGCCAATTTTAGAAATAGCTGCCAATGTACTTATCAGCCAATCACAGGCTAAGTGGAATACCATGTTCCAGGCGTCTGTTTTCCGAGCCGGCTTTCTTTATGTAACCCTTTCATGACGTATGAGATATGCCTAATTCCTATTGGTTCTGGGATCAACGGCGCTTTTATTGTTTTTTTAATTTTTATAAACATAAAACATGACAAAACATTACTCAAAGTAAAAAAAATATATGAAAGCAAAGTAGCGGATTGTTACGATACCAAAATATTGGAAAATGAAAAATTAATATAAAAATAGCCAAAAGATACAGAAAACAGTACTTCACCATAAAAAATAGAAAAAAAATAGCAAAAAATAATTAATTAGGCAATATAACCTTAAAACAGAATTTTAAGAAAATTTACAAGTTGAGGTCGGCGGAGATGTTTTGTCATTTACGGGAGATCCAAATGGACACGAGAGGACCAATGAAATTGCTGGGATTCGTTCAATCAAATTTCTTATTTGTAATGTTGGAAATGAGTACGAAAGTTGATGTTTGGCCAGATTTTAATTTTTTTAAAGTTTTTTTTCCCTGTCTCTTTTTAAAAACTATGTGAACACTAACTATAGATGTATGAATAAAATCGGTACTATAGAAATAGAACGTTTTAATCGGGGAAACTTCTTAAACTATATATACATGGTTTCCGCTCACCTGGTAAGTCAGGGAAAATCATGGATTTAGACAATGGATTAATTTTGTCATGGAAAGTCTTGATTTTTCAAGTAAAATGAGTAAAAGTCATGGATCCGCTAAACTACCGATTAAATAAAAATGCATTGAATTGTTTAATTCTATTTTTACTTGTCATTTGGATGAAGTTACTGAGTTTGGTATTTATGTATTATCTTATTGACCCTATTGCAAAGTAAAATTTGTTCACCAAGGAAACTCAAAGCAAGAAAGCTTAATGGGTGGGTAAATGTATATTATTCTGGTTTTTTCTTAAATTGTAGATTAAAATTTTATTAATATAATAATAATTATTTTTTAATAAAAATTAGTTAAGATTTTTGCACAAAATATAAGTTTATACCCAGAAATATTGTATATAAACATTATAGGGTTATATATGGCTATTATTCGTGGTCACCTGAATAATACCAAAGTACCCTGAATTCAAATATGAGTACTGAAGTTTATGTTCCACAGGATCACAGGATGCAGTTGTTACAGAACTTCCTGGGTCAAGCCCTTTAGTTCTGTAATACATGGGAGTTTGGCAGAACAACGCTATGGAATTTGTTTGTCTCTAACATGGCAATGTTTCGCCAGATTTTAATTATTTTAAAGTTTTTTCCCCTGTCCCTTTTTTGAAACTATGTGAACACTAATTATAGATATATGAATAAAATCGTACTATAGAAATAGAACGTTTTAAGCGGGGAAACTTCTTAAACGGGTACCACTATATATAGGAAATAGGAGTAAAATAATATTTAAAATCTACTACTTAATGATTTATTAGTTATTAATTAAAATCTACGCGATAATTATGTTATGATTTTTATTTGAACCTGATTATGCTATTAGCTCGTTGTTATAAAGTGGGAAGTTAAAAATTGTGTGTGTGTGGGGGGGGGCACAAAATTTGGATTGTGCTCCTTGCAGAAAGGTATCTCTAGTTTGGCTCTGGTCCATGACCGTAGTTCAAATGGGTTTTGTGACATCTCAATCGCATTTTCTAAAATCGTGCACTATTGTTAGGATTACTTGGACTTAACCAGCGGTTAAGTATTGGTCTGCTAATTGTATCCAATTTTCGACGCTTTGAGATTGAAAAATTCTTTAACTGTACTAGTCATCCTTTGTAATGTTTTTTCTTTATTTAGTTACTGTGTGTGTATTTAAGTTTTTTTTGTATGTATTTAATTTTCAACTTTATGCAAATTTACACTTGTATCTGGTCAGCCCAGTAGTATATAAACAATAATTGCACTTTCTGTGTGCGGACTTTGACGGTTGATTTGATTCCTTGTGCGGGTGTCTCGATAGTCTTTTTTATTTTATTGCTCGTGGAACAATTTATAATGTTACTATTTTTTAATGCACGTTAAATAAACGGCACTTTTTTTTAATGGTTGCTTTCTTCACTTGCCACTCTGCGTTAAATGTCATATGAGACTGACAACTACTTTATTCAAAATTCGATAAATTACTCTTGACATAATAATATATGTTTAAATATTTCAAGAAAGAAACCGTTTTTCAGCTTCTTTACATCCGGTGCAACAAAGTGGTTGTTTCCTTCCTTTTCTAAAACCGGAGGACCTGGATATTTCTTGGGGGCATTTCGTTTCGGAGGGTTTTAAAGATAACAGAATTTGAATTACTCGTCTTTTCTATCAATATTTTAGCTCTCCTGAAGGGTTTTTGATCCATACTCCTCCATCCACCCCGCCACTGCGTCTCGTTTCTCCTGCCTCGTGATCGATAGTGGAGACATGGGACAAAAACTCCTAATGTGATTTCGATCGTACCAAAAAAAAAAAAAAAAAAAAAAAAAAAGATTGAGAGAGAGAAATAATAAAAACTTCCCCCTGGCCGAGCTCTGTTTTGTTTTATAGTATTGTATTTCGCCGAAGCATAGCTGCAGAAAAGTTCTTCGGAACTAGAAAAATGGCTACGTGAATGGCTGTTTGGTTCCATATCTCGCCGAAATACTTTCTCTCCCTGGTAATTTACGTACAGAAGATGAAGTTTGCAGGGAAAAAATATTCTTCAGAAAGGGTGCTAAGTCATCGTTTTTACGGCTGTTACTATTGCTTCGTCATGCCTTCCAGATCTGGAGAATAAATCTCGACAGATTTTATGAGAAGCTTTCTTTTAAGTTATTTCACAGTTCTACTATATATCTTTACGTCTTTTCTCGTAAACATTTTATCGTGTGTGACGCAAAATAGAGAATTTACTGAAATCTTGAAAAAGAAAAATTAAAGTTGACGTTGAGGTGTTGGACGAATGTCGACGTTTCAGACCTCTCTCTATAATTTTAAAGTCATTTTTTGAATTAGGGTGAAGTAAGACAAAGGTAGTTTTCCGTTTGCAAATAGTCGTACAGTACACTCTCAAGAACCCGGTTTGGGATTATCCGGGTTTAGTACTATCCGGCCTAGTTTTCTTCAATCACAATTCCTCCGTTCAAAGTTTTCCGTTCTCAAATAGTACTGTACACTCCCAAGTATACGGTGCGAGATTGTTCAGCTTTCGTACTATCAAGGCTTAGTGTTGTTTTATCATAATTCCTTCATTCAAAGTTTTCCGTTTGAAAATAGTATAGTACACTCCCAAATATTTGGTGCGTGAGTATCCGGCTTTTGTACTATGAAGGCTTAGCGTTCTTTTATCCTAATTCCTCCATTCAAAGTTATCCGTTCTCAAATAGTGTAGTACTTTCCCAAGTATCCGGTGCGAGATTATTCAGCTTTCGTGCTCTCAAGGCTTAGTGTTCTTTTATGATAATTCCCCCCGTTTAAAGTTTTCCGTTCTCAAATAGTACAGTACACTCCCACTTATCCGATGTGCGACTATCCGGCTTTTTGTCTATCAAGTCCAAGTGTTCTTTTATCATAATTCCTTTGTCCCAAGTTTTTCATTTGCAAATAGTATTACTACACTCCCAAGTATCCGGTGCGCGACTATCCGACTTTCGTACTATCAAGGCTTAGTGTTCTTTTATCATAATTCCCCCGTTTAAAGATTTCTGTTCTCAAATAGTACAGTACACTCCCAATTATCCGATGTGCGACTATCCGGCTTTTTCACTATCAAGTCCTAGTGTTCTTTTATCATAATTCCTCCATTCAAAGTTTTCCGTTCTCAAATAGTGTAGTACCCTACCAAGTATCCGGTACGTGACTATTCGGCTTTCGAACTATTAAGGCTTAGTGTTCTTTTATCATAATTCCCCCGTTTAAAATTTTCCGTTTTCAAATAGTACAGTACACTACACTCCCAAATATTTGGTGCGTGACTATTCGGATTTTGTACTATCAAGGCCTAGCGTTCTTTTATCATAATTACCCCATTCAAAGTTTTCCCTTCTCAAATAGTACAGTATACTCCCAAGTATCCGGTGCGAAATCTATTCAGCTTTCGTACTATCAAGGCTTAATGTTTTTTTTTTATCATAATTCCTTCATTCAAAGTTTTCCGTTTGAAAATAGTATAATTACACTCCCAAATATTTGGTTCTTTTATCATAATTCCTCCGTTCAAAATTTTCCGTTCTTAAATAGTACAGTATACTCCCAAGTATTAGATGCGAGACTATTCAGCTTTCGTACTATCAAGGCTTAGTGTTCTTTTATCATAATTCTTTCGTTCAAAGTTTTCCGTTTGAAAATAGTATAGTACATTCCCAAATATTTGATGCGTGACTATCTGCCTTTTGTACTATCAAGGCCTAGCGTTCTTTTATCATAATTCCTCCATTCAAAGTTTTCCGTTCTCAAATAGTGTAGTATACTCCCAAGTATCCGGTGCGTGACTATTCGGCTTTCGTACTATCAAGGCTTAGAGTTCTTTTATGATTATTCCCCCCGTTTAAAGTTTTCCGTTCTCAAACAGTACAGTACACTCCCAATTATCCGATGTGCGACTATCCAGCTTTTTGTCTATCAAGTCCTAGTAGTCTTTTATCATAATTCCTTCGTTCCAAGTTTTCCGTTTGCAAATAGTATTACTACATTCCCAAGTATCCGGTGCGCGACTATCCGGCTTTCGAACTATCAAGGCCTAGTGTTCTTTTATCATAATTCCTTCATTCAAAGTTTTCCGTTTGAAAATAGTATAATTACACTCCCAAATATTTGGTGCGTGACTATCCGGCTTTTGTACTAACAAGGTCTAACGTTCTTTTATCATAATTACTCCTTTCAAAGTTTTCCGTTCTCAAATAGTGTAGTACACTCCCAAGTATCCGGTGTGCGACTATCCGGCTTTTTATCTATCAAGTCCTAGTGTTCTTTTATCATAATTCCTTCGTTCCAAGTTTTCCGTTTGCAAATAGTATTACTACATTCCCAAGTATCCGATGCGCGACTATTCGGCTTTCGTACTATCAAGGCGTAGTGTTCTTTTATGATAATTCCTTCGTTCCAAGTTTTCCATTTGCAAATAGTATTACTACACTCTCAAATATCCGGTGCGCGATTATCCGGCTTTTTCACTATCAAGGCCTAGTGTTCTTTTATCATAATTCTTTCGTTCCAAGTTTTCCGTTTTCAAATAGTATTACTACACTACCAAGTATACGGTTTGAGACTATCCGGCTTCTATACTGTCTGGCCTAAATTTCTTTTATCATAATTATATAAGGAAGACAAGTCAACATCTGGCAACATAGCCAAGGCACTGGAAGCCGACGTCTACTAAAATTCTCCTACACGTCGTGGGCAAAATACAAGTTATAGCATGAAAAGAACAGCGTTCTGTTCGTTTTTCATTGCTTCGTCGGTGTGTAATGGACCTCGACTGTTGTCTTTGATCTTGAATATAACTGCGCAGAACTACAGTATTCCTAAATTGTTCTTGGTATGCTTAATGGTTTTTTAAGTGTACCTCAGTGAAGATTTCAAAACGGGTGATATATGGAAAAAAGTTGTAGTGACTATGGTTGAGAAATGATGCGCTATACAGAGACTAGACTCTGGTGTAAGAGCAAAAAAATATAGCTTCGGAGTACTTAATTACTAAGTCTTAATTTCGGAGTTAGGAAAAGAAAAGTGGGAACTAGAAAGAAAAATTGAACAGAAATTGAAAAGTCGTGTATTGTACAAGCTCGTGGAAGCGGAATAAAAGCCATGCTAGAAGTTAAGCATAAATAAGTCCAAGAAGCTTTATTTTTGTGGCATGAACACATAACACGATAGTACAGTACCAGAAACTAGTTTTGTGATTTAGAAGGCCGCTGCCGCATTCACATTTCACGTGTCTTGAGGTAAATGAAGGGCTAACTTCTCAAAAAGAAATAACAACGGGTAATATAGTCTATATATATAAAAATGAATTTGTGTCTGTCTGTCTGTACTCGATAGACTAAAAAACCAAGCATCCAACCGCCGTGAAAATTTGGAAAATTCTTAGGTATATCCCTGGGAAGATTTTTGTAAATTTTTAAAGTTCGAATTCCATTCCTTCCCCCTTTTTCGAGCATTTCATATCATTATTCCAAGCTTTATTTTCCCCGGTTAAACGCAAACGATTAATTTTTTAATTTATCCCATCATAACTAAGTGAAAGAAGCAATATTTCTAGCAATGTGACATCATCCCAAGTAATTGTTTTAAACGCAGTTTTCCTCGGTTAAAAACAGAAGATTAAAATTTTCAATTTATTACATAATAAATAGGTTAAAACGATATTTTTCTATCATTATGACGTCATTCCTTTAAATATTTCATTTATTCATTTTTTATTTTATATTATTTAAAACATCGTCTGCGTAGTATCAATTCGATTTGACCTGGAAATTGAGATATAAAGTGATTAACTTTCATTTCTATGTGACTCAAATTATAGCATTTTTATATAAGAACTTATTTTAAATTTAATTCTTGGTTAATTTTTACGTTACAATGAAATGTTTATCAACAATATTCTAACAACGAAAAGTACAAATTTCAGTGACCCTTATAGGCAAATAAAAACCTATCATTCGTTATTCACAAAAAAAAATCTTTGTTTAAAAGTAATATATTAAGTTCACTGTAGCGAAGTACGGTCACACTTGTTAGTAAAGAATATAATTAACAAAATAATAAATTTTTGAAAGTGAGATCACACGAAAGTGTGTTCTTCACAGAGTAAAAGGGTATTATTTTCAGAGATATCATTCCATAATACTTTGATTCAGATAAGTAGAAAACAGGAAATTGATTTTCGTTAAAATATTTTGGAAATATTGTATTACATAAATTTAACTTATAATACAATGTCCTCTCACGTATGCGGATGTTTTAGTTATAGTCTCTTTTTTATAATCTCTCGGCAATAATGTTAAGTTTTCTGTGATATACGTCAGATGTTTTCTGGTTTAGGCAAAGGGTTATGGGAAACGATGATAATTTTCTCTCAGTTATGTGCCTCTCTTTTGTGGTCTTGGTGAAGTGCTAGAGAAAGTAATGTTAACTTTCTCAGTTATGCGTCTTATTTTTGTGGTCTTTGCGAAGCGCAATGGGAAATAATGTTAAATTTCTTTGAGTTATACGTCTCTTTTTGTAGTATCAGTGAAGCGGTATAGAAAATAATGTTAAATTTCTCAGTTATGCGTCTCTTTTTTTGTGGTCTTTGCGAAGCGCAATTGAAAATAATGTTAAATTTTTGAGAGTTAAACGTCTATGTTTGTAGTATCAATGACGCGGTATAGAAAATAATGTTAAATTTCTCAGTTATGCGTCTTATTTTTCTGATCTTTAAAAAGCGCAGTGGGCAATGATAAATTTCTCTGAGTTATATGCCTTATTTTGTGGTATCAATGAAGTGTTATAGAAAATAATGTTAATTTTCTCAGTTATGTGAATCATTTTTGAGGTCTTGCTGAAGTGCTATAGAAAATAATATTAAACTTCTCAGTTATGAGTCCTATTTTTGTGGTCTTTGCGAAGCGCAATTGAAAATAATGTTAAATTTTTGAGAGTTAAACGTCTCTGTTTGTAGTATTAATGAAGTGGTACAGAAAATAATGTTAATTTTCTCAGTTAAGCGCCTCATTTTTGCGGTCTTCGTGAAGTGCTATAGAAAATAATGTTAAAATTCTGAGTTATGCGTATCTTCTTTGTGGTCTTGGCGAAGTGGTATGGGAAATATTGTTAAATTTCTCTCAGTTATACATCTTTTTGTTTTATCAATAAAGCGGTATAGAAAATAATGTTAAATTTCTTAGTTATGTGCCTCATTCTTGCTGTCTTGCTGAAGTGCTATAGAAAAGAATGTTAAGTTTCTCAGATGCGTCTTATTTTTGTGATCTTTGAGAAACTCAGTGGGAAATGATAAATTTCTCTGAGTTATATGCCTCTTTTTGTGATATCAATGAAGCGGTATAGAATATAATGTTAATTTTCTCAGTTATGTGCCTCATTTTTGCGATCTTGCTAAAGCGCTATAGAAAATAATGTTAAATGTTTCAGTTATGAGTCTTATTTTTGTGGTCTTGGCGAAGTGGTATGGGAAATGATGTTAAATTTCTCTCAGTTATACATCTTTTTTTGTGGTATCAATGAAGCGGTATAGAAAATAATGTTAATTTTCTCAATTATGTGCCTCATTTTTGCGGTCTTGCTAAAACGCTATAAGAAATAATGTTAAATTTCTCAGTTATGAGTCTTATTTTTGTGGTCTTGGCGAAGTGGTATGAGAAATAATGTTAAATTTCTCTCAGTTATACGTTTCTTTTTGGGGTATCAATGCAGTGCTATAGAAAATAATGTTAATTTTCTCAGTTATGTGCCTCATTTTTGCGGTCTTGCTAAAACTGCTATAGAAAATATTGTTAAATTTCTGGAAGTATTACGTGTCTTTTTGTGATATCGAAGATGCGCTGTAAAAAAATGATAAATTTTACTCAGTTATATGTATCGCTGTGGTGCTATTGCAAGTAATGTTAATTTTCTTTGAGATATTCGTATCTTTTCTGGTATTGACGAAGCGTTGTGGGAAAAATTTCTCTTTCTTATACGCTTTTTTTTAGTCTCTGTGAAGCGTAATTCAAAGTAATGTTAATTTTCTCTGTCATTGATGTTAAACATCTATTTTTTGTGGCCTTCTTTTTACGTGAAAAAATGAAGAAGACACGTTCAATTTCATCTTTTGCCGTTTTGTTTTTGTGTTGATTAATGATATATATATATATATATATATATATATATATATATATATATATATATATATATATATTTAAATATGTGTACGTGAAATGTGCTTTACATTTTTAATGATAATATATTATATTTTTAATTACTTGAAATTGGGTTTTCAAAACTCTGTGTCTCTTTAATATGTTGTTGATATTGCACATAGCCTTGCTATAACACTAGAAATTGCGGAAATTTTCAACTTGCTACTCATAAGTCAATAAAGATATATGTATAGATATATATATAATTCCATGTAATAAGTATTTATATATAAAATACCATGAATGTACATGTAAACACACACACACACACACACACATATATATATATATATATTAATACATTTCATTTTTATAGTCTGGTGATATAATCAGATTATAAAAAGCTTATAAACTATTAATGTATACTTTAATAAAACGTATACGTACAATACATTTGCTATTCTGGTATATATATGCATATATATTAACATTATATAAATACACACACCCATATGTATATGGGTGTGTATATTTGCTCAAATAGACACACACACCTATATATAATGCATATATATACACAGATATAGCTAATATATATGTATATATATTATACATACATACATATATATGTATACATATATGTACATATATAGCTAATATATTTGTATATATGTATATATTTGTATATATGCACAGATATAGCTAATATATGTATATATGTGTCTATATTAATTTTAGGGTATAATAAATTATATATAAACACGTATTATCATGTAACAATCTGGATGTAACACCAGATTATAAAAATGAAATTTATAATTCATATACTATATATATAAATATATATTTATATTCATTCACGTGTGTAATATATAATTTTATATAAGTTTGCATATATATATACTATATATATATATACATATATACATATATACATATATAAATATATACATATATATATATATATATATATATATATGTATGTATGTATGTATATATATATATATATATATATATATATATATATATATATATATATATATATATATATATATATACATATACATATATATATACATACACACACACTCACACTCCATATATATATATATATATATACATATATATATACATATATATATATATATGTATATACTTACGTTTACAGTCTTACGCTATTGGCAGTAACAAGTATCAAAGTTCCGGGCATTCTAGTGTTAAAAGCTCTGAAACCACTTAATTGCTATATTTACCACAGTACTACAAATCATCACAGCAAAAATGTTGTTTTGAATGCTTTTAGAGTATTTTCATGGATGCCAGTAATGAACATTTGGTTGTATAACAGATAGGCACAATCTTTTTTGATCACAAGTTACAAGTGACATCCTCATGCAGGAATATACAAGAACAGTCCAGAGTTTTTAAAATAAAACGTCTTCATTTTGATTAGATTCATCGTCTTTTTGAAGCATTCAAAAGAGGTGAAAATCCATTTGAATATGACGACGTTATGAATGTCTTTTTCTTTGTGGATTTTTTCTCAATTTATCATTTTCCTCTGAATATTATATATGAGTTTTCAAAATAAATAGTTTTCATTTTGATTTGATGGATCTTCTTTTGGAAGCATTCAAAAAAGGTAAAAATCCATGTGAATATGACGACGCTATGAATGTCTTTTTCTTTGTGGATTTTTTCTTAATTTATTGTATTCCTCTGAATATTTATGAGTTTTTAAAATAAAAAGTCTTCAATTTGATTAGATGGATCGTCTTTTCGAAGCATTACAAAGAGGTAAAAATCATTGTGAATCTGACGATGTTGTGAATGTCTCTTCTTTAAGTATTTTTTCTCAATTTATCGTTTTCCCCTGAATATTATGAGCTTTTAAATTAAAAAGTCTTCAATTTGATTACATGGATCATCTTTTTTGAAGCATTCAAAAGAGGTAAAAATCCATGTGACTATCACGACGCTATGAATGTCTTTTTCTTTGTGGATTTTTTCTCAATTTATTGTTTTCCTCGGAATATTATATATGAGTTTTTAAAATAAAAGTTTTCATTTTGATTAGATGGATCTTCTTTTTGAAGCATTCAAAAGAGGTAAAAATCCATGTGACTATGACGACGCTATGAATGTCTTTTTCTTTGTGGATATTTCCTCAGTTTATCGTTTTCTTTTGAATATTATAAATGAACTTTTAAAATAAAAAGTCTTCATTTTGATTAGATGGATCGTCTTTTTGAAGCATTCTAAAGAGTTCAAAATCCATGTGAATATGACGACGCTGTGAATGTCTTTTCTTTGGTGATTTTTTTTCTCAATTTATTGTTTTTCTTTGAATATTATATATGAGTTTTTAAAATAAAAAGTCTTCATTTTGTTTGTATGAATCGTCTTTATGAAGAATTCAAAAGAGGTAAAAATTCATGTGAATATGAATTTTTCATGTGAATATCTTTTTCTTTATGGATTGTTTCTCAATTTATCGTTTTCTTTTGAATATTATATATCAGCTTTTAAAATAAAAAGTTGTCATTTTGATTATATGGATCGTCTTTTTGAAGCATTCAAAAGAGGTAAAAATCCATGTGAACATGACGACGCTGTGAATGTTTTTTTCTTTATGGATTTTTTCTCAATTTACCTTTTTCTTTTGAATATTATATATCAGCTTTTAAAATAAAAAGTTGTAATTTTGATTATATGGATCGTCTTTTTGAAGCATTCAAAAGAGGTAAAAATCCATGTGAATATGACGACGCTGTGAATGTCTTTTTCTTTGTGGATTTTTTCTCAATTTATCGTATTCCTCTGAATATTATATATGAGGTTTTAAAATAAAAAGTTTTCATTTTGATTAGATGGATCGTCTTTTTGAAGCATTCAAATGAGGTGAAAATCCATGTGAATATGACGACGCTGTGAATGTCTTTTTCTTTGTGGATTTCTCTCAATTTATCGTTTTTCTCCGAATATAATATATGTGCTTTTAAAATTAAAAGCTTTCATTTTGATTAGATGGATCTTCCTTTTGAAGCATTCAAAAGAGGTAAAAAGTCCATGTGAATATGACTTGACTTGAACTATAGCTTGTTAATGTACTTTGTGGACTACTTCTCAAAATTTTATCATTTTCTCTGAAGATGTGAATTTTGAAGCACAGAATGTAAGCAAACTTAAATATGAGAGGATGATATGATGAAACTTTTTTATATTTCGCCATTTTCTTCCTTAACATTAAATAGTTTGTTTTATTTATATATTTATATAGGAAATATTATATAAGAGTTTTTAAAATAAAAATTTTTCATTTTGATTATATGGATAGTCTTTTTGAAGCATTCAAAAGAGATAAAAATCCATATGAATATAACTTGAAATATAGGTTGAAAATGGCTTTTTTTTTGTGGATTTCTTCTAAATATTTTATCGTTTCCACTTGAACATGTGAATTTTGAAACACAGGAAAGAAGCAAACATAAATAGGAGAGGATAATATGAGGAAACTGTCTTACATTTCGCCAGCTTTTTTAACCATTTTTTCTCTTATCATTAAATAATTTTTTTTATTTGTATAATAATATAGGAAATATCATATATATAAATCCATGCTCACGACTGTGTCGTCAGTTGTATTTAGTGATTGCAATACCGGTCAGTAAACCGGTAATCAACCGGTATGCAAGTACATCGAATACCGATATTTATCCCCTATCCCCTATATAATAATAGCCTAAGTTATCTGTACGTCTGTCCTCCAATTTATGAAGCGGTTGGACCTGGAATGGATAGAGGCATCCATTCAAAGCAAATAAAGTTTATCTTCTCCTAAACTATCGATCCGATTCTAAAACAAATTTGTATAAATATGCTTCATATCACAGCAAAAAATACTGTCGACTTTAAAACATTCGAAATCCAACACTTCCCCCCTTTTCGAGAATTTAATGCCATTATTTCAAGCCCTATTTTCCCCGCTTAAGAGCAGGCGATTAAATTTATCCATTTATCACTTAATAAATAGGTAAAAATAACAATTTTTTCTAGCATTGTGACGTCATTCCTTTAAACATCTCATTTAATCATTTCATATTTTAAACTATTTAAATATCGTCTACACTATTTTAATATCTTTTATCACAGAACTTAGATATTACGTAAATGATTTTCTTTTATATTTGACTTCAATAATAGATTAGGTACATACGTGATAATTTTAAATTGAATCATCGATTATTTTTTGTTGCAATGAAACTTTTACCACCGGTATTAACAATAAATTCTTTTCATATAAGTCTAGGAGTCTATTTTATGAACTAATAAATATCTAACTTTTAATTTATATATATTTGGAAATTAAGAAGTTTGTTCTTTTGTGTGTTTTTTTATTATACATAACCACACGGTTTCACTAAATGAATTCAACGTGATTCTAAACTGCATTACAGGATCGGGAGACTCTAGAGGAGTATGAAGATAAATAAATTATTGAGAGTGAACCAGATAATTCTCAACCAAAAAAACAAACCATTTTTTACCTGTCTCATTGGGTACTTAACAGTTCTGGAATATTAAAAATTTTACTAATCTCATCATATGATGGGCTATATGCTAGTATAATAACAGCCTAAGTTATCTGTCCGTCTCTCCTCGAATTTATGAAGCGGTTGTACCCGGAATGGATAGAGGTATCCAATTTGAATTTCTGATGACTTAGGGTTAGCAAAATTCAAAGCGAGTAAAGTTTATCTTCTTCTAAACTATCAATTCGATTCTAAAATAGACTGATATAAATAGGCTTCATATCACAGCAAGAAATAATGTCGTCTTTAAAACGTCGAAATCCCCCCCTTTCCCCCTTTTCTAGCATTTAATGTCATCATTTCAAGCCTTATTTTCCCCGGTTAAGAGCAGGCTATTAAATTTATCAATTTATCACATAATAAATACATAAAAATAGCATTTTTTTCTAGCATTATGACGTCGTTTCTTTAACCATCTCATTGAATCATTTCTTATTTTAAATTATTTAAATATCGTCCACATTATTTTCACACGTTTTATCACTCAAATTAGACATAACTTAAATAATTTTCTTTTATATTTGGGTTTCATAATAGATTAGGTACATATGTGATAATTTTAAATTTAATCATCAATTTTTTGTTTCAATGAAAATGTTATCACCGATATCAAAAACAAATACTTTTCCTAAAGTATTTGTTGTTATATAATATGAGGAGTCTATATCACGGACTGATAAATATCTAGAATTTAAATTATATTCTTTATAAATTAAGAAGTTTGTTTGCTTGTGTGTCTGTTTTTATACATAACCACACGGTTTGCAATCTATTCGCTCAATTTTGAATTTATACATACCGCCAAATAATCACTGTCAATATTAAAACCTCTGTTGTCCATCCTATCACGTAATAAGGTGATTTCACGCAGTAGGGCAAATTCTCAATTTATGACAATTCTGGCTTTAGTTTCAAACGGAAGGGCAGTTTATTGTTTGTCTATTGGCTGTTGTAAACCTGAAAATGAATGGGAAGGGCATTATAGTAGTTCGTGACGTTGCGACAAATTGCCTTATATGACAAGATAAATAAAAGTTGGCAACTAACATACGGTCAATAAAGTTTTTTAATTTTAATTTTATATTTTACCAACTTTTCAAGATACTTTACAATTCTAGAAAATTAGAAATTTTACTGATCCCGTCATATTACGGGCTATATGCTAGTTAATAATATTTGGTTATGACATTTGATTTTTCCTTTATATTGGTACATAAGAAAACTGTTTATATTCAGATAGTTTATGCATTTTTTGTGTAAAACTAATATGACAAAGAAGCAACTTATTCTTGTACCATTTTGAAAAAGCCACACCATTTTTAAAAATTTGATTTTTTGACTTTTACATTTTTAACCATTTGCGTATGGAATATATTTGAGAAAACGGAGTCAAAATGGAAGAATTTTTTTCTATTAAATTTTTATCCTTATTCTCATAAAAATACTAGAAATAGATTATTTTTGACAAAAAATTTTTTTATGGGAAATATGGAAAATGTATGGAAAATGTTAATGGTTTAGAATTGGAGCAATTAAGTTTTGACTGACATACGTAAGTTTAAATTGGATTAATAAAATTCTACAGAAACAATGCGAAGCAAGCAAGCTGACCATTACCCTAACAAGCCGCCATAAAATCAGTACAACAGATATTATCTTCCACACCCTTTGTTTTTTATTAAGGTATCCATCTACGTTGAAAACATCATTTTTTTTTGCCAAAAATCATATTTTTTTTTTAAATTTTTCTATTGTAAAATTTCAACTTTTAGGCTTCTAAATCTGTTTTTGTTTTGTCTCTACGGCATTTTAAAGAAAAGTTACAGCTGTTTAAACATCAGTGACAGCTGTCAAAACAAAACGAAAGTAGCGACTTCGGAACCGGAAGTTGTAAATTTAAAGCCTTTTAAAGAGCATTTTTTGGACAAAACTTTTTAAATTTTCATGAAGATTAGTTTAAACATTTTTCTAGTATTTATAATAACTAGCAACTTGGCAATTGGAAAGTTTTGAAGCAAGAGATGTGAGGAATTTTAAACATGTATTTTAATTTTTTAATAGTTAAAGTTGCTTTCATAAACTTCAGAGCGGTATTTTTAATAAAATGTTAAAACTTGAAATGTGATTTCTCAAAAAGTTCTTAAAATATTTTGTTGAAAATTATTATGGATGCTTTTGATAGTATTTACTAGTAAATGACCTAAAAGCTTTAAATTTGGATAATTTTTAATGATGTTACACTCATAGTTAGATATAAAGGTAATGAAAATTCGTTAAAAATTCAATGTGTATGATTTTGAAGGACCAATTTTTTTTACCAAATGTAAATTAAGCAAAGATTTTAGGTGATTCACTAGTCCAGTGTACAAGAAATGTGTTGCGTCAAAAAATATTGAAATAATTTAATTTATTAAAAAATTAGACCTTTTGAAAAAGACCAATATTTTTTACTAAATTTTCTTTATTTATTAGATATTTTATAAAAACTTCTCCAGGAATAAATTTTTTAAGTGCAAATATCTATGATAATGTAAAATATAAATCTAAAAATGTAATAACATGAACTAGTTTCTACGTTTAACGAAAAAAGTTCTCCTAACGTAGACGGATACCTTTAACCACTAAAACTTAATGACAGCCTGAAGCAATGACAATCATGCTGAGATTCGGCAATGGCAAACAGAATTATCTATAAATATTTTCTAAAAATCTTTCCTTTATTCCAAATAGTAATAATTTTGTGTTTTTACTGACAATGACTTTTTCGTCAGCATAATAGTAGCATCCACAATTGCTATACCCATGAAAATGTTGAATATTACTTATTTGATTTCATCCTTACTTTATCTCTACATTTTAACCCCTTGCCTTTTGAATATATTTGTAAAAAACTAGCCAAAAATAGAATTTTTTTCTTCTTATTTTTGTTTGTTATTATCATTAAAATGTTAGAAATAGATTATTTTTGAAAAAGAAAAAAATTTAAACGAAATAACTATTTTAAATATTTTTACACGCATGTAAAATATTAATGGATTACAGTAGTTTTTGCTCGAATTACAGCAAAATAATTAAAATAACATAATTTTCTGGATAAATATAATAGATTAATACAGCAAAATTATTATCTGTATCAACTGTCATAAATTCCCTGTCCCTCAGATTCCTTTGAATTTCACAAATTTCACAAATGCTTTAGAGTATCCGAGAAATAGTGACAAATGGCTCAAATTTGCCGAATTTCAAAAATGCTTTATAGTATCCGAGAATTAGTGACAAATGGCTCGAATTTGCCGAATTTCACAAATGCTTTATAGTATCCGAGAAATAGCGACAAATGGCGCAAATTTGCCGAATTTCACAAATGCTTTATAGTATCCGAGAAATAGCGACAAATGGCGCAAATTTACTGAATTTCACAAATGCTTTATAGTATCCGAGAAATAGTGACAAATGGCTCAAATTTGCCGAATACCACGAATGCTTTAGAGTATCCGAGAAATAGCGACAAATGGCCCAAATTTGCCGAATATCTCACAATGCTTTATAGTATCCGAGAATAGCGACAAATGGCGCAAATTTGCCGAATCTCACAAATGCTTTACAGTTTCCGAGAAATAGCGACAAATGGCGCAAATTTTCAGAATTTCACAAATGCTTTAGAGTATCCGAGACATAGCGACAAATGGCTCAAATTTGCCGAATTTCACTAATGCTTTATAGTATCCGAGAAATAGTGACAAATGGCTCAAATTTGCCGAATACCACGAATGCTTTAGAGTATCCGAGAAATAGCGACAAATGGCCCAAATTTGCCGAACTTTTCGCGGGAAAGTATCTGTATCTATTGAGAAAATGTTCCGGTATTGCAATCACTAGTTGTATGTCTTTTTGTGATGAAGCGTCCATAGGAAGGCTGTTGCATTCTGTCGCGAGCTCTTTCTTAACTAACAGCTACTGAATAAAATTGCACGAACTCCCCGTGGTCAGGGTTACTTAAATGCATAGTGTTGACATCAACGTATTCGTTGACTAAACTTCTCAAGGAGTGGTAAAACGGGTCGTGAAACCTGACTCCTAGAGGCTACTAAGTACGCTGGAGATGCCTACTTGTAACTGACTACGAAGTAATAAAAAGAGTCTGGAAAGACAAATGCAGCTCTAGAATTGAGGAATTCTCATCAGTTGCAGACGTGAAAAATCGGTCATAGTTGGAGAAAAGAAGAAAAAGAAAGAAAACATCTGCTACTAAGCTTTGGAAGCTGCTAAATTCCGAAGGCTGGTAATGACTATAAAAATAACAGCTGCATTGAAAACTAGATTTGCTTGCTTATTGCTTAGATGAAGTTCTGACGCGAAAATATTTCAGTGCGCATGCAAGGAACAGCTTTTTATTTAAAACTGCTTTCAAAATATAGACGCTGGGGAATCTCTGTAAGTAAAAAGTCTAAAAATACTAATTGCTATAAAGACTTTTACGGGAAAAAAAGTCTTTTTTCGTTCCATTACCATGTCGCCTGTTGACAGCTGATCGACTTTAAGGAGTCACGTGGCGATCCAGCTTGGGTTGAAACACAGAAATCGTCCATAAATGCACAATTCGTTATTTTTTCCATCAGTAATTATACGTGGAATCGCTTTTACGTTGTTTTGCATAGTATATATTTTTCTTCTCTCTCTCTGAAATAGCTTTTTAAACACTCGTTTGTTGTTGACGGATATCCTCTATGAATCTTAATTTTATAGATGTATACTTAGATTTCATTCGAAATTATGTCCTAGTTTGGACCTAGGAGATCCTGGTCACTATTCTTCACATAGTTGCATTTTTCAGAAGTAATGTTAAAAAAAGTCCAGTGGAGATCTGCGGTAATTATTATAAACGTATTGACAGGTATTGCCAATATTTGAAAAAAAAAAATAAAAGTTTATTTATAATCAGTTGAACAATTCTTTTCTTTTATCATTTCTCGTTTTTAAACTTTTTTCTGTTAACTTTGAATTTATTTTCCCTTTTTTTGTAATTTGAAGCAGTTTGCAATTTATTCTATAAAGTATAATGTAAACTGTAGAACACTGTTTTCCTGTAAAGAAGCACTGAGTATTTTTACATGATAAGGTGCATGTATTTTTATAATTATTATTTGTATTCAATGTCTTATCTATTTTTCGTATTCAAGCCAGAGTGCCCTAATACTACATTAATTTTTTTTTTTTGCAGAAATAAAGTCTGTATGAGATTTTCTCCTTCTGCCTTGACCTTCAGATAACTCTAACTCTCTTGAAGGTGGTCTCAGCCGTTGGCATTTTTAGTTTTAATTTGGATTCCTTAGAAAATATATCCGATTCTTTATAAGACCATTTGGCACACTGAATAAATTAATAATATAAGTTCGTGAAAAGTGTCTTGATTAATTTCTGTCTTCTAGTTTGGCACCATTTTGAGACATTTGTGTCTGCTGAGTTTAACCCATATAGCTTCATTTCATGCTTATTATAAATATCCGAGCATAATCTTCTCAAGTTCTGTTTTACAGTTTCAAAGTATTTAACATTTATTAAAGATAAAATGCACTGATATTCCGTCAGTCACAGACTTAGACAAAATTCCCTTCAATAAACATCTTGAAATTCGACCGTAATATATTTTTTATCTACCTACTTAAATTTTTTGTTAAAGGGAAAAAGGAATCGTTAGCTTGCATTTTTTCCCCTCGAGTTTTCGCGCATTACGACACAGAACAAATCTGAATGAGTCAGGGATACAAAATTCTATTTTTTTTAAATTTATAATATTTCAACATGTTACCTCTTAAATGTATGTTTATAAAGTGTTTTTTTTCTGTAGGAGAAATTTTTAAAAATTTTGAAATTTTATTCATAAAAAAATTAAATTATAGAATATTAAGCACATTTAAATTTTGATATAACTCTCTAATCAAAGGTTTAAAATAACTTTCTATTATACTTTTGAGTAACAATAACATTTTAAAATAACTTATCTTCTGTGTCTGTCAAAATATTGTCCGGAAATTTTTTTTAATAGGCATTAAAGAATTCCCTTTTTAAAGAATCATCTTTGATTACTAGGAAAACATTTTTGCTATTTTTTCTCGTTATTATAAGTTTTAAAGAGAATTTGAAAGAAATAGATCGAAAAATCCTGCACAAAATTTCAGCATGTAACGTGAATTTATGATGCTGGAAGTTGTTGATTATTGAAAAATATATCATACGAAGATAAACGAACTTTAATTATTGCTAGAGGGCATAGTATGAACAGTCAGTATAATGAAAGCAACATTTATTAAGTTGTCAAGTCAGAAACCGTATATATAAAATATATAAGTCGGAAGACATAATAGGTCAAATATGTCTACACCAAATATCAGAATGTAACGTGAATTTAGGAGGTTGGAAGGTGCCAATTATTGAAAAAATATCATATCGAGATAAATGAATTTAAACTATTGGTACAGGCCTAGAATAGTCAGTATGACATAAGTAATATTTGTTTATGTTGTCCTGTCTGAAGCCATGCTGTTTGCCATATTTGATTTTTCAAATTCTGTAATATTATAACACAGCGAAAATTCTATTTCCGTGAGAATTTTGTGTCCCGGACTCCCTTAAAAAAGATTTTTCCCCTTAGTAATTTCTTTTTGGAGAATGAAATGATTGAAACAGAATTCCAGCTATCGTAACAAATATTGATGTTTCATTAAACAGTTTGTGTTTGATGCATTGCTCGTGTGGATATTCATGGTTTTCAGGAATTCTTTTGAAAGTGCAGACCTTAATAGTTCTATCCAGGTGCCTCAGTATATGTATCCGATTTTCGACCAAATACTTGTGACTAGCTTTTGCGATGCTGTCTGTGCAAATATTTAGATTCGTTTAAAATCGTTTATGTTTACAAAATAAGTCCGAAGCAATGTCGGACATTCTTCACTCGGTTTCTTCTTGGAGAAAAACATATGAGTGTAAAGCCCAATCGATCCACTAGTACTAGGTGTCGACTGTCAGTCTCTCTTTCATTAACCGCTGATGTGTTCTCATATGGTCTTAATGAGAGTCCTCTGTATGCAGACAAGCTTCTTCTCTAGCGCGATGTTAGCCTTGATGGCTTTCTCCAGGAGGTGCAGCAGTCGCCTCTCGGACACCTGCCAGCACCGGATGATGTCCTCCTTGGTCATGGCGCGCAGGATGAGGTCGTCAACGGGCATCTTCTCGGACTGTTGCAGGTCACCGTCCAGCGAGGAGGCTCGACGTGCAGGGGCGTGAGGGGGCGCCGAAGGGGGAGAGTGCCGGACGTCACCCAGGCTCAGGCTGCGACGCCACATGACTGTTCCAGGCAAGGGGGAGATCCGAGAAGGGGGTAGGGGTGGCGTGGACACTTCGTCGAATTCCTCCTCGTCGTGCGTCACGTGGAGGCTGAAGAAAAAGAAAGAAAGAAAGATGCAAGATGAACAGATCTAGCCAAGAATTTAGAGTGACGTACACAGAGTGGAGTGGGCAATCACTTTTTAGACCAAGTAGAGAAATAACGCTTGTTGGTAAAAAATAAGGCCTTGATTTTATTACACAAAATCAAAAATTCTATAAATAACACATTTTTT
The DNA here is from genome assembly GCA_032207245.1 of Pardosa pseudoannulata. NCBI lineage: Eukaryota > Metazoa > Arthropoda > Arachnida > Araneae > Lycosidae > Pardosa > Pardosa pseudoannulata. The sequence goes on along the minus strand of CM063509.1, from coordinate 85,962,334 downwards.
ATTACAAATATCAACAAATATTACAGTAAGTTTATATTTTAGAATAAGTTTTGCTTCAAGTTTTACAATACATACTATCACCTTTTCCAAGTACTTTGGGACACATAAATTCAAGCCTACATTGTTTTAAATGAATATTACAAAGTTACGATTATATATATATATATATATATATATATATATATATATATATATATATATCGTAACTTTGGGATGGGATTATATATATATATATATATATATATATATATATCAATGGCTGATGGATTATATATATATATCAAATAATCAATTTTATATATATACAATCAGTACCGGCTATATGGTCACCCGCTCATAAGAGCACCGCGCTTATTTGGCCAGTTTTCTAAAGTCCAGTCTAAATTATTAGGGAACATGTGTCAAAGCGCACCGCTTATATTGTCATTTTCTTTTTGTTGTTACTGGTTATATTGCCAGTTTCATATTTTCTATAAGTTTCCTTTTTTTTCCTTTTTCTTGTTTGTGTTGACTCATCTTCGGAGTTTTCCACCTCTCTCAGTTCTCGTCTGTCTATCTCGTCAGATCTGTCTGTTTATTGGTTGAAGATATCTCTCTCATACATGACCTCAGGCGTTATTTTACTAATTCCGAAGCCGCAGATGATCATTTAAAAGCTGTTAGGAAATTAGAAAATGTTGTGTTAACAACCAAAAAAAGTAAGCAAACTTATACAGTCTCGAAACAGTGTCCCAAAGGTCGTTTACAAACTCAACATGCTAATCTGTCATATTACAATGAACAAGATTTACATAGGAACTTGTGTCGGAAAATTCTTGCATGAAATATTAAAACACGCATTTTCATACGTGTTATCAGGGAACACAAAAAATTTGTGTTCCCTGATCACAGAAGCGTCTTATTCGGGCACTGGTTGTGTTAGACTCAAGTCTTTTGTTCTCCCTAAACAGCCATATGACTATATATGTGTTTAAATCTGTGATTTATATTTATTCTGAAAGAATCTTGTCAAGATGTCAGGATCATTTGCTTCCTGATATTCTGCGACAGATTTGAAGCTAAAAATTGTGACTCGAAACTTTTTTTGTCGAATGAAAAAAATATTTTTGATACAAAATTCTTTCATAAATATTATTTTTTTGTGTACTCGTGGAATAATTCTTGCATGGAGTGACCTGTCTTCTCCTTTCCTCTACACCCGTATGAAGAGTGAAAAATTAAAGTAAAACGTGTTTATCCATATAAAAAGTTATATAAGCCTAACTTTCAATAGCATATAAAATAAAAAAACAAACCATAATTGATATTTATAAAAATTTATTTTTATTTTTGCAAAAATGTTGAGATTTTTATTTATTTATTATTTTAAATGATTTTAGTTTACAAACATTTATTTATTATTCTAAAATTTATTTTGAGATAATAGTTTACAGTTAATAGTTTTGAGATAATAGTTGCTTTCGTAAGAAGTTATTCAAAATGATAAGACAGCACTTGGCAGTTTATTTTTTGTTTTGCTTGATAGATACAAAACCTTACGTTCAATGGTATATAAAATAAAAATAAAAATAAAATAACAACTGATATTTATAAAAATTAATCTTTCGGGAAAATGTATATATTTTTATTAACTAATATTATTTTAAACAATGTTTTAGGGAAATTTATTCAATAATTTTTCTTTGTTTTAAGATAATAGTTTATAAAAAATTTATAAGAATAATTCGAAAGTATACGATAGTTTTTCATACTTTATTTTTCACTTCCTTTAATAGATAAAAACCTTACTTTCAGTCCGACATAAAATAAAAAAAAAAGAAAATAATAATTGATATTTATAAAAAGCTTTTTTTCACAAAAATATATAGATATTTTTACTTATATTATTTTAAAATTTTTTACTAGCATGTATTCAATACTTTTTTACAAATTTGAGATAATAGTTTACTACACTTTTAGAAGAATAATTTGAAAGGATAAGACTTTCATAGTGTGTGTTTCACTTGTTTAATTTTAATGCGAACCCTTACATCGTTTTATTGTATTTTATTCTTTTAAGTATTTGATAACTCTACTTTACATTGATAAAAAAAAAAAAGTAAAATATAAAGTTTATTTATAAAAAGTGTTCTATGATTTTTTACTTATTGTCGACTAGATTGGAATCGGGAAATTAGTTTTACTTTTATAAATAAATATATAATAGACATTATAGATTGTTAATTTTTAATACACATAAGCTCGTCAGTCTCGAAGATCATCCCATAAGAAATAATTTCTAAAAGTACAAATAAATATTCTTTAGAGAATGATTATATCTTTTTTATGAAAGTATCCAAGTTTTTAAGTGGTACAATTAGAGATACATCTTTTACCGCAAGGGAAATACTTCGATAGAGATTTACAAAGCCATGAAATTAGCGTCTTTGTGCCTCAGGGAATAAGTTGCAGTTATAACATTACCTGTTTCAAAATACATAGGGGAAAACTGGCAGAAATACATTACATCCATTTTCGGAGTTTTTTATCGAAAATTGCACGTGAAAACAGCTTTGAAGAAATCATCGGTTTGGTTAATTGTACGTGCGAACCACTTAGAGGGTTAAAATTATATATTTTTGTGTTTTAGACTCTCACTCTTTCGTTTGGCGCAGTATATCCTTGCTTGGATCTTGCGCCAATAAATCTAAAACCGACCAAAACGTGACCATATAACGTTCTATACCATGCAAAAAGATAATTTTCAATAAATATCACTTAAAACCTATAAATTAGATCAGTTATTGACATATTCTGATAAGAAGAAATAATTTTAAAAATTAAGCATTTTTATGTAGATCATAGAAATTTTAAGGTGATTTTCAGAAACACGTGGCACACTGCAAATCTAAAAATAATAAACCATAATTGGCAACTGTCACTAATTATAAAGGTTCACCATCCTGAGTGAAAACGTCGTAAATATTTCTCTATTTTTGCATAAAATCCGATAAATAAAAGTACAAACTGCAAACAAGTAAAACAATTCAGCAGTGAATAACTTTCTGCCTAAAAAAAATTAATTGTCCATTAAGCTTTTTTTCTTAACGTGAGAAAGCGCATAATAAGGATGTTAATAAAATCTCATTACTACGCTTTAATTTCTTGCAGAATTTCGTAAATCTGTGGATTCCTCTTCTTTTTGCCTTCTTTATTCATCTAAAAGTTAAAATTAGATTCAGAAGAAATTGAATTAGTATGTTTGTTTCTTTTGTGTATTTCTATAGAAATCTAGTTATAAATCTCTTATAATAATAAGCAATTTTATTATAAATTTTAAGAATGTTTCTATATCAAAATAAACATTTTAATTAAAAATAACATTATAATAATATTGTTAAAACTAACAAGTGCAATTAGCTGTAATTCTTTTTGATTTTAAAAGAATAAATGTAAAATTTAGTAACTTTCTTTTTTTTATAATTGCAAGATTTTAATATTTTTTTTTTTTAAGAGAAATGATAAAACATAATAATCCATTACTTACGCTTTAGAACTTTCTTAGAATTTCGTAAAATTTTTTTATTTTTTTTTTTTTATATTCATAATGGAATTTATTACTGGAGAAGAAATAAAATTAATAATGTTTAGTCGAGTTTTCAAAAAATCTTGACAGTTGATCATTAATTGATGTATAATTTATTAATTTTATAAAATTATGTCATTTCAATTTTTTGTTGTATCGTTATTACTGGAGAACTTTTTTCTTTACGTAGAAACTAGTTCATGTTTTTACATTTTTAGATTTTTTTTTTTTATTAACATAGAGAACTGCTTAAAAATTATTACTGGAGAAGATTTTATAATTTCTAATAAATAAGAAAAATTTAGTAAAAAAAAAATCGAGTTTTCAAAAGTAAATGACAGTTGATACAGATAATATTGCGGTATAATTTATTAAATTTATCCAGAAAATTATGTCATTTCAATTATTTTGATGTAATCGTAGCAAAATTACTGTAATTCATTAATATTTCCCATGTATGTGAAAATATCCGTCTAGGTTCGGAGAACTTTTTTCTTTAAACGTAGAAACTAGTTCATGTTTTTACTTTTTTTAGATTTTTTTATATTATCATAGAGAATTGCTCTTAAAAAATTATTACTGGAGAAGATTTTATAAAATTTCTAATAAATAAAGAAAATTTAGTAAAAAAATCGAGTTTTTTCAAAAGGTCATGACAGTTGATACAGATAATATTGCGGTATAAATTTAATAAATTTACCCAGAAAATTATGTCGTTTGATTTATTTGGATGTTATTGGAGCAAAAATTACTGTAATTCATTAATATTTCCAATGTATGTGGAAATATCCGTCTACGTTCGGAGAACTTTTTTCTTTAAACGTAGAAACTAGTTCATGTTTTTACTTTTTTAGATTTTTTTTATATTATCATAGAGAATTGCTCTTAAAAAATTATTACTGGAGAAGATTTTATAAAATTTCTAATAAATAAAGAAAATTTAGTAAAAAAATCGAGTTTTTTCAAAAGGTCATGACAGTTGATACAGATAATATTGCGGTATAAATTTATTAAATTTATCCAGAAAATTATGTCATTTCAATTATTTTGATGTAATCGTAGCAAAAATTACTGTAATTCAATAATATTTCCCATGTATGTGAAAATATCCGTCTACGTTCGGAGAACTTTTTTCTTTAAACGTAGAAACTAGTTCATGTTTTTACATTTTTAGATTTATTTTTTATATTAACATAGGGAACTGCGCTTAAAAATTTATTACTGGAGAAGATTTTATAAAATTTCTAATAAATAAAGAAAATTTAGTAAAAAAAATCGAGTTTTCAAAAGGTTATGACAGTTGATACAGATAATATTGCGGTATAAATTTATTAAATTTATCCAGAAAATTATGTCATTTCAATTATTTTGATGTAATCGTAGCAAAAATTACTGGAGAACTTTTTTCTTTAAACGTAGAAACTAGTTCATGTTTTTACATTTTTAGATTTATTTTTTATATTAACATAGAGAATTGCACTTAAAAATTTATTACTGGAGAAGATTTTATAAAATTTCTAATAAATAAAGAAAATTTAGTAAAAAAATCGAGTTTTTTCAAAAGGTCATGACAGTTGATACAGATAATATTGCGGTATAAATTTAATAAATTTACCCAGAAAATTATGTCATTTCAATTATTTTGCTGTAATTGGAGCAAAAATTACTGTAATTCATTAATATTTCCCATGCATGTGAAAATATCCGTTTACGTTCGGAGAACTTTTTTCTTTAAACGTAGAAACTAGTTCATGTTTTTACATTTTTAGATTTATTTTTTATATTAACATAGGGAACTGCGCTTAAAAATTTATTACTGGAGAAGATTTTATAAAATTTCTAATAAATAAAGAAAATTTAGTAAAAAAAATCGAGTTTTCAAAAGGTTATGACAGTTGATACAGATAATATTGCGGTATAAATTTATTAAATTTATCCAGAAAATTATGTCATTTCAATTATTTTGCTGTAATCGTAGCAAAAATTACTGTAATTCAATAATATTTCCCATGTATGGGAAAATATCCGTCTACGTTCGGAGAACTTTTTTCTTTAAACGTAGAAACTAGTTCATGTTTTTACTTTTTTAGATTTTTTTTATATTATCATAGAGAATTGCTCTTAAAAAATTTATTACTGGAGAAGTTTTTATAAAATTTCTAATAAATAAAGAAAATTTAACAAAAATTTCTATTTAATATATTTTGAGGGGGGTGAGGTATTATTTAAATTGTAAAAATTAATTTTGAAAATTAACTACCTTATTAGAATTATTATTCTACGACTATAGAAAATAATTTTGCATATTTATAATTTCCAATACATCTTATCTTTCATACGTTTTCCAATAAATTTACTTCTAATTCATTTTCCTTAATGTTTAGCTAGTAAATTTGCTAATAATCAGTATTTTCCTGACGAGTTGGTGGATTCATTTCCTTAACGTTTAGCTAGTAAATTTGCTAATAATAAATATTTTCCTGACGAGTTGGTGAATTTATTTCCTTAACGTTTAGCTAGTAAATTTGCTAATAATAAATATTTTCCTGACGAGTTGGTGAATTTATTTCCGTAACGTTTAGCTAGTAAATTTGCTAATAATAAATATTTTCCTGACGAGTTGGTGAAAAATATATCAATAATACATTTTTTTCAAAATTCCTTAATAATTTTAGTAATTTCTTGTAGAATTTTGTAAATCTATGGATGTTTATCTCTACAACATTCTTTATACATTTCGAAAAGTGGAAAGTTACATTTTTGTGAAGAAAATTGAATTAATATATTTGCTTCTTTTGTGTATTTCTTCAGAAAATTCAGTTTGTTGTAACGTAATATTCTTATTTCTGGATGTTGAAATTTATTGTGTCAGAATTATTTCTTGAAAATGGTATCATTAAACATAAGGATGAAACATTGTTGAATTATGAGCTGTGCGATTTAGTAACATTAAGATCTGTGTTATTAAATTATTATGGGCACATTAACTAAATTTTATTTTTATTTTTTGCGTTGCTGATTTTTTTTAACGCTAAAAATCACGTGACACCTTTTTTACTCTTTCAAAGAAAAAAGCCACTTTATTGATATTTTTCCCTCGTGTGTGTCAATGAAGCCTAGGAATGTAAAATTGCAAAAAAGAGTATATTTATATGGAATGATTGTTTCCTAAAAAAAGATTTTAATGAAAATAAATTTGTAGAGATTTCGTCACATTGAATTTTAGCTTAAATAGAATAAAAGGTAAATTTTGTAACGTTCAGATTTTTAAAATGAAGGTTATAATTTCGGTTCTGTCTGTTAAAAGAGAAACATGCTAACGTGAAACTGTAATTTTTTTTAAAAGATCTACACATTTTTTAAATACATAAATATTAAAGCAAAGTGTTTCTTCAAGCCATTATTTTACTGAGAAAAAATTGTATTTAATATAGTTTGAGTGGGGATTATTATTTAAATTATAAAAATTAACGAATTTAGATTTAAAATTAACTTTTTATTTATCCCTGCGAAAAGGATATTATATATATGTATATTTATAATTTATATATGTATATATATATTTGCGAAAAATATATTTATAATACAGTTTTTTTAAAAAATGCTTTAATAATTTTAGTAATTTGTAATAAATTTTTTTTCTGAGCCTAGAAATGAAAATTAAGAAAGGAAATATATTTTTATGGAATGCTTTTTTTCATAAAAGAGGATTTTTTTTATAAAAAAAAAGGATTCATAGAGATTTCGTCACATTGAATTTTGGCGTAAAGAGAACTTAAAGAAAAAAAATTTTTAACCCACAAACTTTTTAAAATGGCGATTATCATTTCGGTTCTTTATATTAAAAGATAAACATTCTAATGGGGAATTGTAAAAAAGTTTTAAAGATCTATACATTTTTTAAATACAAAAAAGTAAATTTTTCCTCAAATCGCTATTTTACCGAGAAAATTTCTATTTAATATATTTTGAGTGGAGATTATTATTCAAATTATAAAAATTAATTACCGGGTTAGCTTTATTATTCTACAACAATAGAAAATACTTTTGCACATTTATAGTTTCCAATATATATTTTCTTTCATATGTTTGCCGATAGATTTACTTTCAATTCATTTTCCTTAGTGTTTAGTTAATAAATTTGGTAAAAATTAATATTTTCTTAACGAATTGGTGAAAAATATATTAGTAATACATTTTTTTCCAAAATGCTTTAATAATTTTAGTAATTTCTTGCAGAATTTTATAAATCTATGAATTTTTTTCCTTACAGCCTTCTTTATTCATTTTGAGAAGGAGAAAATTATATTTTTTCGAAGAAAATTGAATTAATATGTTTGTTTCTTTTGTGTATTTCTTCAGAAAATTCAACTTGAAGTAAGGTATTATTCTTATGACTGGTGCATGAAATTTGTTTTTTTTATAAATGACTTCGTGAGAATTATTTACTTGGAAGTGAGATGATTAAACATAAGGGAGAGACTGTAATGAAGATTTTTTCATGTTCCTTCATTACATATTTCCCTTATGGGATATATATATTTTAACTTACATTTTGCGCCTTTTTTTCGCATATTGTCCCTTGCAGGTGCAGCTCTAGCTGTTTTCTCACGATAGCAACCTATCGCTTCAAGCAGAGCCGCCCTCGATCTGGGATTAGGTTTCGGACAGAGCTTCCAATTCTGGCCACCTGCATCCTCAGCCCTTAAACCTTTCGACCATAATTTGCGCCCATCGACTCATATTCTGACAGTTTCTGTAGCCATAAGTTTCGGTTTGAGGTGAATGCCGCTCCTTTGAAAGATGGCGCGTTGTGATGTGTTGCCAAACTCCGCTCCGCATCGCTTTTGGCGAACTTTCACCACCGGGGTTGCGCCTCACTGCGATTGGGTTTTTTTGTTCTCCGCCCTCCTTGTCTCGACGTTTCATTGGTCAGAGCCGCGAGAACCCTACGTCTCTTTGAGAGCTCGGGGGTTTCTTGGCGCCTGGCAACCCTCTTGCTGGCTATGTTTCGGCGCTTTTGGAGTGAGCGCAGCCTAGAAGTGCTTGTAATTTTTGAGAGACGGAGAGACAATGAGATGAAGTGTTAACACCCTTACCGACGCGTTGTTTTTGGTCGGAAAAATGTTTCCGTTGGAGCCACTCGATCTTTGGCTAGCCTAAGCACTCTATCCTTGTTCTGTTTTACTGCGACGTTCCTGGTGTTATTTTTACTTAAAGCAACGAATTAATCTCCATTATATTTTATATAACGCAACAAATTAATCTGCATCATATTTTTATATAAAGCAACAATTTAATCTCCATAATACTTTTAAACAACGCAACTGAATGAATCTCAATTACCCACTATTAGATCAAGGCAGAAATGAACTATGTTATTTGTAGATCATAAAGTGAAGAAAATTATTTGATCGAATACTAAATAAAACGATGTTTCTCCATCAAGTCAGCGTCTGATTTTTATCTACCTGAGGTGACTCTCAAAATAAAACCTCCGACTCTTCATCAATCAACTTACATACAGCTCTTTTCCTCTACATGGAGCCCCGACTCTTCAGTATAGAGACACAGTCGAATTATGAACTGTATGACTTAATGACATTATGATCTGTGCTATTAAATTACGAAGCTGCAAGAATTTTGGCAAGTCAGCTGATATTTTCTGTTTTTCAGAAAAGAACAATTCTAAAATTTACGTGAAGTTCTTTTTTTTTTCTTTAAAGAATAAACAACTTTTTTAATAATTTCTTTCTCGTTTGTGTTAACGAAGCCTAGAAATGAAAACTGGAAAAAATATATTTAATGATCACTTTTGCTTCAATAAGAATTTTTATGAAAAAACATTTATAGAGATCTCGTGATATTGAATTTTGACGTAGACAGAACTTCAATAAATGAAAACTTTTTAATTGGATCAGACTTTTTTTTTAAATGCAGATTATCGTTTCAGTTCTGCATGTTAAAAGGAAAACTTGGTAATGTGTAACTGAAAAAATGTCATGAATTTTTAAGATATACTTAAAAAATTTTTTTTTCACTAATTTACTCTTTCGATGAGAGGAAAAATTTGTATTGAGGTTAATATTTTTTGAGTGGAAATTATTTTTTAAGATCTAAAAATTAAATTAGCGAATTAATCACCTGAAAATGTTTTTTACGATACAAATCTAGAAATACATTTGCGTATATATAGTTCCAATATAGTACTTTTTCCTAGAAATTTTCTAATAATATTTTTCATTAATATTTCACTAATAAATTTACTAATAATAAACCTTTTTACTAGCAATACATCTTTTTTGAATGTTTTAATAATTTTTGCAATTTTACATTATTGTTTTACAAACAAATATATTAACACCGTATTTTTAAAAGGATTTACTAATAATTTTTTTAGTAAGTCATTAAGAAAATATTTTTTTTGATAATTTACTAAGTATTTTACTATTAATGTTTTTTCTTAATGATTTACTAATAATTCTACTAATAACAAAATTTTTCACAGTTTTCTACTAATTATTTTACTATTAAAGCAATTTTTTTTATCAAACAGCATTATATTGTTTTAATATTAACACATAAATTACTTTTCATAACACTTATGAGATTATTTATAGCTTTCAGTACTTTTTCTTTCATAATTTTTCTAATAAATTTATCTCCAATTATTTATTTTAATAATTGACTAATAAATTTAATGATAATCAATATTTCCCTAACTAGTCAATGAAAAATTTACTAGTAATTTTCTAATAATATTTATCATTAATATTTCACTAATAAATTTACTGATAATAAACATTTTCTTATTGATAAGTTTTACTAGCAATACAATTTTTTAATGTTTTAATAGTTTTTTCCATTTACATTATTGTTTTAGAAACAAATGTATTAATACCATATTTTTAAAAGCATTAACTAATAATTATTTTTAGTAAGTCATTAAGAAAATATTTTTCTTTATAATTTACTAAGTATTTTATTATTAATGATTATATTTTATGATTTTTCTTAATGATTTACTAATAATGTTACTAATTATAAAATTTTACATTGCGTTCTACTAATTATTTTACTAATAAAGCATTTTTTAATAAAACAGTATTATATTGTTTTAATATTAACACATAAATTACTTTTTATAACACTTATGAGATTATTTTTATACAAAATATCACAAAATTTATAATAGCTTTTTTAGAAACAACAAGTCCTAAAAGAAATTTCACAGTAAAATAGCTTTACTCTTTTAATGAGAGATCCTTATTTTATTATGATGTTTTATGCTTTCTTATTTTTAAACACATATATGTAATTTTAACTTTCAAAATATGTATTAGCGGTATCAATTTTTAAAATTAACTATGTTTATTCTCCGTGTCTGAATATTTAAAGTAAATATATTTTGGAATAAAACTATTAGTAGAAAATAAATTTCAATTCAAATTAAGTGTTGGAGCATTCATAAATATTATTATGCTTTTTAGCTTTACTTAAGTATATTTTTTTTTATTACTTTTTGATTACAGCATGCTCCATGACTTAAAGTCACACTACACTGTCTACCAATAAGTATTTGGACTCTTATGCAAATAACAATATCTGCGGTCCTGAGGTACGTCACGGCCTCCTGTCGGTATACATCGTGTAGAAAACAGCATCGGTATTATTCGCATGCAAGATGGCGCGCAGTTCGGAGCTCTCTGATTTCGAGAAAGGTATAATTATCGGGTATCACAAATGTGACCGGTCCTTAAGGGACATATCTAGCGATCTGAAGTACCCAAAATCGAAGTGGCCCATGCGATTAAGAAGTGGAAGGTGAGCGGTGATTGTCCGAATGTGCCCCGAGTGGATAGACCAACGAAACTGGGATATAGAGACAGACGAGTGCTGTCCAGAGAAATTCGGAAGAACCGCACCCAACCGATGGCCTTCATCCGTGAGGAGTTTTAACAGGTATCCGCGAGTATTGTTTCAATGATTACCATCCGTAAGAAAGAACATCTGCTTGGTTTTCATGGTCGTGCTGCTGGCCATAAGCCTTTGATCACAAAGTCCAACCACGCTGCTTGGTTAATGTGGTGCAAAGCACATCGAAATTGGACCGTAGATCAATGGAAACGGGTTTTTTGGAGCGACCCATTTCCACAAGATTCAACCTGTACCTTTCTGATGGCAGGGTCTGGGTCTGGCGTCTGCCTGGAGAACGTCTTCTGCCAAAATGCATTATGCCAACAATCAAGTTAGGTGGAGGTGGAATTATGGTCTGTGGGTGTTTCTCCTGGTATGGACTGGGACCCTTGGTCCCCATTCATGGTAAGCTAATTGTCAATGCCTACTGCACTATTTTGGATGACAATGTGCTTTCTACGTTGTGGCAGTTTTACGGGATGGACCCCTGTTACTTTCAGGACGACAATGCCAGTTGTCATGTTTCGAGGTTAACCAAGGCTTGGTATGGTGCCAATGAAGCTCATCCAATGGACTCGCCTGCCCAGAGTCCAGATATGAACCCTATCGAGAACCTCTGGGACGAGTTGAATCTCCGAATTAAGGGGTTCACTACCCGTCCCAAATCGGTGAACAATGTCTACTCCAAGCCGAGTGTAAGACAATACCACTAGCTGTAATACCAAGACTTGTGGAAAGTATGCCCCGGAGGGTTCACGCTGTAATTGCCTCTCGTGGAAGCTCTAGCAACTATTGATTTTGAATTAAGTTAGTTTTTCTTTTTTATCACAGGTGTCCAAATACTTATTGGTAGACAGTGTACATACATTGCAGTAAATTACATTTATTTACAAAAAGTTACAACAATAAAATGCATACAAATAAAAACAAGCAAGCCAATTTTTAATGAAAGAAAAACACCAGACATCCAAAAAGGGATTTTATAGAATAAGGGGATGAAAACATTTATACCTGTAAAGTTCTGAATAGTTAGTATATGGCTCAGCAAGTCTGCAAGGCACAGATCTGCGTCTACATAATTTGTTTAAACCCATTTTAATATTTCAACATCAAAACTACATTGTTAATTATAAAAGAATATTTTTATTAAATGTACTTAATATTAATATTAATAATAATATTAATATTTATTAAAAAATTAATAATAATATTCCAAAATAAATTAGAACAAACACGTATATTAATAACAGCCGTCGTTACGTTAATCACACGCCTTCATTTCAGGCTATTCTGTTTTCAACCCATCTTACTGAATTGAGTTGAGTAGTCATTTTACTGCTCCACCTGGTATTTCATCATGTGTGTGTATCTGTGCATACACATATATTTGAGATGTCAAGGAAAATACATATATGCAATGGCATTTTATCTCAATTAACCAGTTTTAATTCTTTTAAATTCTGTGATACTTTTTGGTGATTATATATATTAAACGGTAACCCTTTCCAGTTATTTGACGCGATTCCCATTCTGTTTCTACATCCTGGTAACCCAGTTGTTAAACAGCCAAGGCATATTTTTGTCCTCTCAGCTTTTCTTACATAAATAAGATGGCCATCTTATTTAATATCTGTACAAGTTTGCTGATGTCATTGCAGTCACGCGGTGACCAGACAACTAACCCTAATTGGCTAATAAATTTTCTCATTGTAATCTTTTCTCCTCGGATAGTAGCTAAGATCTCGAGACAAATAAAACCGAAACTATAAAAAAATATCTTTTCTCTGCCTAAAAATCGATATGACTGCACTGTAAGTGAGATGGATGAACCGGGCATCTAATATATTGTAACGTCGTGACCACCACTTTTCAACCCACAATAGACAATCAACCAGGTAAGACAACGGTGGTTCCTGGGTGTCCGGGAAAATGATACTACTGGGGAAAAGAAATTTATTCCGGTCTCGCCCTATACAGGCCACCTTTGATGATTGAGGTAGATAGAGAGGGAATGGACCAGACAATCTCGTGCCAGATACTGGCAAATCCCAACCAATCTAAAGCATCGCTTCCGCGACGGATTAACCAACTAGGTAGAGACTGACGATCGGCAGCATGAATTTTCGGACAGGAGAAACTTTGGTTGAAATGAAGAACAAAACTATGGAGTGAATGCATTAGTGTAGTTTTATCTGAGGAGATCTGATCTTGTTGACGGCTCGTTCTGAGCTGTGAGCCCTCAAGTACAACCTGTTTTTTTAGGCTTGTCAGGAGTAATTATAGACTCGCTAAAAGTCTTTTCACTCTTAATGCAAATTTAGACCTTTATGAATCCCCTGTATCTTCAGAAAGAGTGCTGAAATTTTATTCTGTGCAATAAATAATTGTTTAAGCTTCCAAATCCCTGTTCGTGACCTTTATCGTCGCCTCTCTAAATTTCCGGTTCCTCTAGTTTGGCTCTTCGGTTTCCCGAAGCAACGAGCAAAGAGCTAATTTCATTCTTCATTGTTCCTCTCTTCTCTAGGCTTGCATGGTTCCCTCTAACCTCATTAATTGTGAAGTCAAGAGGTCCGCTAAGCATCCAGTAGTCTTACAAATTCTCCCCAGTGCCAGTCTTGGTTTGTGCCTGCGGCGCGAAGGGCGTGCCCTGGGCATTTGTTGGGTGCCCTGCGCGGCGGGGTGGCTCAATACTCGAGATCTGCCCACCACTACTGGGAGAAGCCTCACGGCCATATAGGCACAGTTCGGTGCTTGATTATTGTGTTCATGATCTTTGAAATTCCTTGATATCCATGAGTTACCAAGAATAGAAAAACACCGAGACACCCCAATATACATATATTAACATTTATACCCTGCGTATCTCCACGCAATAACTCAATTTCACCAACATAATAGGCAAATCAAAAGTATCCATCTTTTATTAACACAGGTAGCACAAAACTAGAAAGTGAGTTTATATTGGATAAAAGAGCATTCAGGTACTATAAGAAGCGGATAAGCAGACACCTCGTCAAACAAGCAGCTACAAAATCCATAAAAGATATAAAGCTACTACACCCTTCATCTGATCCGCGATAGCTCAGTCAGCAAAGGCAACGATGTCATAACTGAGAGGTTGAGGTCAAGCCGGCCTAAGATCCGCCGTGTTCGTTAAATGTCTAGGCACTTAAAGTATGCGTGGTCACAATGTCAAGTTCTCAATTTACGAGAAAGGCCAAGTCTATGAGTCTTCTGCTTGGTCTCTGCTTCAAAATTACGAGGACCTACTTGAGCGAAGTCGTTCTTACACCTTAATGGTGCTCATTAAAACAAAAGGCGCACCTTAATAAGAGAGCCTGCAGGTTCAATCGCGCTTGATTAATTCCAAGTTGCATGAGATACAACAACAACAGCATCCTTCATCTTGCACTAACTAATTGTACCTACATGTATGGTACCTACTGTGCCTCTCTCTACTTGGAGATTTTATCTAGATCATAACACAATGATAGAACTACCTCGCTTGTTCCTCCAGTTCTTCAAAGAAAAAGGGAATCCTAAATTGAATATGCTGCTTTTTCAACACCTACTGGTTGGATTATGATAATGCTCTTACTCGGGAATAGAAATCATAAAATGAATCCATTGCTTTTTCAAGATGTACCTGTTGACAGGAGATAAGGCTTTACTGCTGCCTGAAACTTTCCCATGGTCTATCTGAATCACCGAGCAAAATTTCTTGAGTCATTTAGTAACGCATACAGAACAGGTAGACACACTGGAGATTATATGTAATTATATAGGTAATATAACTTGCACGTTGCTCAGACTGATGTTTATGAACACGATGTATACTACAAAATAATAGTGAATATAGTATGATAGACTAAGTGAACACAGGATTAGATAATAAAAAAGGGGGAATTTGAAGAACACAAATAGTTTAAAATGTTTTTTACCTGTCTCCAAACTTCTGAACAACCCCCTGCCTAAAGTAGAAAATAAACCTATTAGTATAAAAAGAGATGCTCACACTTGTATTTAGAAGAGTATTTGCTGTGAAGTACCGGGTGGCCATAATTAAACTCACAGTGCTCAAAGTGTTCTGTAGCGTGATCTATTTGCAAGAATGACACCACATTTTGTAGGAAGATTAAACAAGATGGGGGACGAAGGATTCCGCGAAAACACAAATTAGTTCCAAAATTCAACACTAGGGGAATATTTGGCGCTGTGTAATATAAAATAGAGTGTTAACAAGTGCAAATCAATACAAAAATTCATTTCTTAACTGTGCCAATGGATGTAACGTGAAATTTGAATAAAGAACTTCTTCTGCTCAACGTACGTGATATTGCAGATCACGAGACTTTATCGGTGTTTATGTAGATTTTAAGCTTTTTTAAAAGTGTTGCCATATTGCACTTGAACTAAATCAGAAAATGTGCATAATAAAAGGTAATTTTATTTCGTATTAATTTGCATTTGTTAACACTCTATTTTCTATAACACAGCGCCAAATATTCCCCTAGCGGTGACTTTTGGAACTAATTTGTTTTTTTACTGAATCCTTCGTTTCCCGTCTTGTTTAATCTTCCTACAAAATCTGGCGTCATTCTCGCAAATAGATCGCGCTACAGAACACTGTGAGCACTGTCAGTTTAATTATAGCCACCCGTTATATAGCCCGTTTACATGTGCTGAAAATGCAAGTTAAATCCATGATTTGGTTTGGTTTAGAGTTCTACGGTCTATCCTTTTGCAGCACGAGGGCTAATGTGACATCGGGTAAATCCGCAAATCCTACTCAACTTTTAAGACTTATTCCTAGATAGGGAAAAAAATCAGGTGTAGAAAAATTCCACCTTTCTACCAGGGTAATTGCTCACACTTGTAGCTCAGTTTAATCTCCTATCCCATGATGCTTTTCGTTTGCTGACGCAGCATTTTAAAATGGCCGACTTCACTGCTGCAAAAGGGGAAAAATTTCACAAATGCAATTACAACTGATAATGACGGGCTAATGGATCGTATCCTTCATTCATTATTATTCTTCTCATTCTAAAATTTCATCATAATTTAACGATTTTTTCATGGAATTAATCAAAATATTGTAAAAAGAAAGTAGATATCTCATTTTGTATCAAGTAAACAAGAGCATTATACACGGAATGATGGGATTGAACTCCCGAATGATCACGTGACTTTTGTAATAGGAGGGCTATAAATGGGTGTACGAGCTCATGTAAACGGGTTTTTCTGACTATCCAAGTAAAATCCTAGCACATGTAAACGAGGATTATGCGTTTCAAATGAAAAATTAATCAGTATTGGGGATTTTTCAAAAGGTAGGTATAGCAATTCCCGATTAAAACTAAAAACTAAAGCCCCATAAAATGTAAGTGTAGTGCATTTGTTAGCCATATTTTTTGTTTTCTAAATGTCCCGATTCAACATATTTGTTGTAAGTTTAGCTTTTCAGACGTACTCTTAGCTGAACCAGAAAAGGTCATGATGTTTGTATCGGAGATCTGGCAACGCCGTTTTCTGGAGTATGCCAATTTTGTCTGCAGCTATAAATTGAAGACGCTTGGTACGGAAGCTCTTGTGTAAATATTTCATTTTACTTTTTATTAAATGTTGAAAGTACTGTTTACGTTTTTAAGTCTTCCCAGCCATTCACATTACCACTGTAAGCTATACAGAATTATAGTTTAGTAAGCTGTCAAACTCTGTCAGCATTGTATTTAGAAATTTGTATGTAACTTTTCTGTGAAGTATATGTGTTTCAAATGAAAAATAAATCAGTATTAAGGATTTTTCCAAAGGAATCTATACAAATTAAAAACTCACGTTTAAAACTAAACACCGAAGTCTCATAAAATATAAGGGCAGTGCATAAACATTTTTCATCTCAAATTGTCAGAATTCGAAATTATAAGACACAGACACTGATCTAAGAAGAAATTCGGACAGCGATAATTTCAAGGTGTAAGTATTTTTTAAATCCTCCATTTTTAGAAGTAATCTTTACTTCTCTACTATGCCTAAGCAGACTGCACCGCACGTTTCTACACTTAAAATTCATGGACAAGACTCATCTAACCAAACAACATAAGGTAATTTAAACACAAGGTCCGGTGGTAGGTAAAAAAGAGGTAATACAACGTTTTACCTCATGGCATTGACACAGAATCCATTTTTACCAGCCTAAAACTTTTCCAACGGGAACAACAATCTACATGCAAAATCTCACCAAGATTCAATTAGCTATTTCTGAATGCATACCGACATACATACACACAAAGAATTATATATATACATGTATGTTAGGCATATGCCTGAGGGATGAAGAGTCATACAAAATTTCTTCTTAAACAATTATTTATTTATATATTAATAAAATATGGCTGCAGGCGTAGGTTAAACAAATGAGCCCTTTATAGCGAGGGTTTATACAGCAACCCTTCCTCAAGACGCTCTCTTTCAACCCTTACGCGTCAAGTGCTTTTATAATGGGTTGTTAAAGATTCATGGGCCTGAAAAAGAGTAAGAAGAGTTTTTTACTCCAAAACTCCTAATTTATTAATTTTACGTATATATATATGTATTACGTATATTACGTATATATATATATATTATATTTATTTATTTATGGCTAATTTTATGTATGGCTATGTATGGCTTTATTTAAAAGTCCAATTTTTGTGTTCCGGGAAATAAAATATCTACAGCCATGATTGTCCCAGTTTAATCACTACGCACATATATATATATATATATATATATATATATATATTTATATACATTTATGTATATATATATATATATATATATATATATATTATATATATATATATATATATATATATATATATATGTATATATATATATATATATATATATATATATATATATATATATATATATATATATATATATATATATAATGTTATCCCAGAAAAAAAAATTGTTTATTCATAACAGTCCGAGTTTAATTATTGCATATACATATGTACATATTTCAGATGTCAATTCAAATGCATCTATTTACACACATTTATATGTGTGTGTATGTGTGTTTATGTGTGTAATACACAATTTAACATGACAAATTATTAAACTCTAACTTTCATTTTTTTTATCTTCATTTAGCTTTTTTATTATATTACACATACGCAACTATACACACATATATATGTAATATATATGTGTCATCACACACACACACACACATATATATATATATACATACATATATATATACATGTATATATATATATATATATATATATACATATATATATATATATATATATATATATATATATATATATATATATATATATATATATATATATATATATATATATATATATATATATATATATATATATTTATATACATACTTATATATGTGTGTGTGTGTTTGGTTGAGTATGTATGCAGTAGCAGATAGCAATAAATCGCCTCTATAAAGGAAAGCACTTTCCTTTTCCTTGATTAGCTATTCCAATAGACTGTCCAAAAGCTCGTAATTATGCAATATCGATTGCAATACTCGATATCTAATCAAATGAATGATTTTTTTTTTCTCGCATAATATTGCATGCGTCGTAATTTAGAGTTGACATTGGAAAAAAAAGTGTTTCAGTATCGATTGGGGTAAACGTGCCGATAAGTTTTGTGCTCGCCCATCCCCGTGATAAGAGTGTGACCGCTCGTAATTTAGGGCCGTGCCAATCTGCCCTCCCCATCGATCTCAGTAATTAAATGCGCGCCTGCAATCGAGTGTTTTCTCCGGAATCCTCCTTCTTCGGAAGAGCGGAGTGTGGGACGGGGGATGGGGAAGATGGAAGAAAAGAAACAGACCTTTTTCATGCTCTTCTGGAAGAGTCGGAAGACTTGTCCACGCCTGAGGTTGGCGGCGATCTCCTTGGCCGAATGGTGGGGAGATACTAGTTCCACCGTGTTGATGAATCGGTATAGTTTCTGCAAGAAAAAATGGTTGATTTATAATGGTAATGGTAATGGAAACATTTAGGCACTAAATCTGGGCTTAAAACCCTTGTTAAGGCTCTATCACACTTCAAACTCTACGCATCGAAAGAGTAACGGATTTTAGGATTTCTTTATTCCACGAAGAAAGGTTCTTCAAGTGGTTTTTGTATATTAGCTGATAGAAGCACTCAATTAGCTGAAAACTTAGTAATATTAGCAATGATTTCTTAACGGTATTCTTTGATTATGATCACGCAGACGCTCAAAACCATAAACGTCCCAGAGTCATCCTTTGCTTTTAATCCGGGGCTTCACTCTTCGATGTGAAGTACTTCCTCCATGGTTGCACCTACCACTCTGTGATATGTAGATTCTACCACGTGGGAAATACAAACTTGCGGAGCGAAGAATACGCCAGGGATTTTCCTGACGGTTGATGTATACTAGCTGATGGAAGCACTCAGGCATACAACAATTAGCTGAAAACTTAGTAATATTAACAATGATTTCTTAACGGAATTTTTTGATTATGGCCTAGAAGACACTCGGAAACCGTAAACGCCCCAGAGCCATACTTTGCCTTTAATCTGGGTCGACACTCCTCGATATGAAGCATTTCCACCATGGTTGCACCTACCACTCTGTGATATGTAGATTTTACCACGTGGTAAATGCAAGCTTGCGGAGCGGAACAGACGCCAGAGATTTTCCCGACGGTTGATGTATACTAGCTGATGGAAGCACTCAGGCATACAACAATTAGCTGAAAACTTAGTAATATTAGCAATGTTTTCTTAAACGAATTCTTTGATTATGACCTAGCAGACGCTCAAAACCGTAAACGTCCCAGAGCCGTCCTTTGCCTTTAATCTGGGGCGTCATTCCTCGATGTGAAGCACTTCCACCATGGTTGCACCTACCACTCTGTGATATGTAGATTCTACTATGTGGGAAATGCTTTGAGGAGCGAAGAATGCTTCAGGGACTTTTCCGAAGGGTATAAATATCCAACTCTAACCACTAGAAGCGGCGATTTTAGAAGGGGTTTGGTTGTGTTGCTTACCACAGGGCCACAGGATGCAGGTATTACAGAACTGCCTGGGCCAAGCCCTCAAGTTCTTAAGTACATGGGTGATTGGCAATCAAAAATATTGAAATGATTTGGTGCTACTGAACAGGAAAATATAAGTGTAAGAACTGGGGAGGAATGTTGAGTTTGGGCTGAGACAACAGAAGTAAATAATCAATAAAATTAATAGAGTAAGAGTATAAAATTTCAAGTTGGCATTTACTGCGATGATAAAAGTATAAGTTCTCACAGGATCAGTTCGCAACAGTACTCCCTGGGCCAAGCCCTCTAGTACTGGAGTACCTCTAGTATCTTCGATTCCGACGACGGAGAAGAAATCGCCCAAGCTTTTGAAGAAGTGAGTGAAAAAGAAGCCTTCAATGCAATCAATGCCTTAAGTCAATATTTTGAAGGACAATTTAATTCTGAAGATTTCCTTCAAAATCTAACGGATATGGAATCAGTGACAATGAAAAATTCCCAAATGAACTTGAAACAGGAGTCAATCAAAGACTTTTTTTCAAAAGTTCTGTAACGGAAATACAAATAAATAGAAGTGTTCTCTAAGTATGTACTGTTGCATCATTTCTTTGCTCATTTTTTAAAATTATTTTTTCAATTCGTTACAACGACCATATGATGTTGGTCCCACAGAGGTCGTTATACTGAAGTTCTACTGTATTATGTAGATTTTAAAATCGAACTACTTGAATAGCAAATGATGAACAATTCTTTTAAAACCAACGCTAATTACAGGAACCTTAAATGCGTCAAGATTTTACCTTTTAAATTGTCTATCTAAAAATGTGATGCCAAAATGGAATTAAAAAAAATAAAAACTATTTCAGAGAGCTTATATTTGAAAGGTTTTAACTGCATTCTAGGTGACAGAAACTTTTAACTTTCGGAAATTGCAGCTGCTTTTCTTCCCTTCACACGACCTTCGGCTGTAATTCACCTTCTTTCTCTTCCAATGCACTCTTTGACTACGTTAATTAAACGGAGGAGCGTGATTTTACCGATTACCTCAGAATATTTTCTTTAAAACAGAAATTCCATTGTTTTAACTTTAAAAAAAATCGATTACTGAAGCGTGTTTGAAAAGAACTTCGTTTAGACGTGACGGAAAATAGCGATCGAAATCTCTATGAGTTGGTGCTGAATGTTATTTAGGCTGGCATACAGTTTTTTCTTAAAGAGATAGTTTGCAGCGATGCCACCATTTTCAACGAAATAACAGTAAAAATAAATGGAGAAAAAAAATAGTTGCTCGTTAGACTAGGAAAAATGGATATCGTAAAAGAAAATTTTAAAGAAAATTTTAGCGCTATTGTCATGAGATAAAATGTAATTTTCATCCTTTACACGTACGACCATTTCTCTGACTTGTTTTTAACTTGGCAATGCGATTATTGGATTTACAAGCTGGCGAACGGAAGTGATTAAAATTCCTAAATTGAGAAAAATAACAATTCCTAGACAAATCACGATCAATTTATTTATAAAGCTGTTTTGAGTAATCGTTGAAAGATATTTAAGCTGGGAGTAATACTTTCGGAAAGCGGTCGTTTTCGTCGCAGTGCCACTATTTTCAACGAAATAACAGTAAAAATAAATAGAGAAAAAATAGTTACTACATAGACCAGAAAAAATAAAAATTGTAAAAGAAAATTTTAATGTTATTGCCATGAGATAAAATATAATTTTCTTTATTAGCACACTTTACGCAAAGGACATTTTTCTATGATTTGTTTTTATCTTGGAAATGCGAATTTTCAAGCTGGTGAATGAAACTGATTAAAATTCCCAAACTGAAGAAAAACAGTCCTTTTATAAAGAACGAACGTTTTGTAGAAATATTCTGAGTTGGGGGCTGAATGTTTAAGGTGAAGGACACAATTTTCTTAAAGGGATTATTTACAGCGATGCCATTTTTATAAAGAAATAAATACAAGCGTAAATAGAGAATAAAAATAGTTGCTCTTTGGTAGAGGAAAATTAAAAATTGTTAAAGCTATTGACATGATATATATATATATATATATATATATATATATATATATATATATATATATATATATATATATATATATATATATATATATATATATATATATATATATATATCTTCCTTTACACTGTATTACCTCCCATTTATCTATGGTTTGTTTTTTGACTTTGTAATTCGATCTTTGGATTCAAAACCTCGCAAACAGAAATGATTAAAACTCCTAAATTGAGAAAAACAACAATTCCCAGACGAATTGCGATCAGTTTGTTTATAGAAACATTCTGAGTTCTTTTTTTTTTTTGGAGAAGTGGTCTTTTGCAGCGATGCCACTATTTCTGAAAAACAAAACAAAACAAAACAGAATATATCGAAACCAAAACTAGTTGCTAGTTAGATCAAGAAAAGTGGAAATTGTAGAAGAAAATTTTAACGCTATTGTCATTCAATATAATGTTCTTCCTTTACACGTACGATAATTTCTCTGATTTGTTTTTAAGTTGGTAATACGATTCTTGGATTCACAAGCTAGCGAACGGAACTGATTAAAATTCCTAAATGGAGAAAAATAACAATTCCTAGACAAATTATGATCAGTTTATTTATAAAACTGTTTTGAGTAATAGTTGAATGATATTTAAGCTGGGGGTAATGATTTCGAAAAGTGGTCGTTTGCAGCGGTGCTACTATTTTCAACGAAATAACAATAAAAATAAACAGAGAAAAAAAACAGTTGCTCAATAGACCAAAAAAAGTAAAAATTGTAAAAGAAAATTTTAACGTTATTGACATAAGGTAAAACATAATTTTCTTCATTTGCACACTTTATGTAAAGGACATTTTTCTATGATTTGTTTTTAATTTGGAAATGCGAATTCGCAAGTTGGTGAATGAAACTGATTAAAATTCCCAAACTGAAAATAAAACCCAATCCTTTTATAAAGAACAAACACTAAAAAAAAAACAAACCTTTTATAAACAACAAACTTTTTATTTATAGAAATATTCTGAGTTGAGGCTGAATGTTTAGGCTGGATGACAGAATTTTCGTAAACCGATTGTTTACAGCGATGCCATTTTTTTAAAGAAATAAAAATAAGCATCAATAGAGAAAAAAAAAACTTGCTTTTAAGTACAAGAAAATTGCAAATTGCAAAAGCTATTGACATGATATGTATATGTATATATATATATATATATATATATATATATATATATATATATATATATATATATATATATATATATATATATATATATATATATATATATATAAATTATATACATATATATATATCTTCATCATTTACACTTTATTATCGGACATTTCTTTATGATTTGTTTTTTGACTTTGGATTTAAAACCCTCGTAAGCAAAAATAATAAAACTCCTAAGTTGAGAAAAACAACAATCCCTAGACAAATTGAGATATAGTTTATTAATTGAAATATTCTGAGTTATTTATGAACGATATTTCGGTTTGGCGTAATGTTTTGGAAAAGTGGTCTTTTGCAGTCATGCCAGTATTTCTGAGAAAAACAAAACATAATTTATGGAGACCAAAACTAGTTGCTAGTTAGACCAAGAAAATTGAAAATTATAATTGTAGAAGAAAATTTAAGCGCTATTGCCATGAGATAAAATATAATTTCCTTCCTTTGCAATCATTTCTCTGATTTGTTTTTAACTTGGCAGTGCGATTCTTGGATTTACAAGCTGGCGAACGGAACTGATTAAAACTCCTAAAGGGAGAAATATAACAATCTTAGACAAAATTCCTTTCAGTTTATTTTTAAAACTGTTTTGAGTAATAGTTGATTGATATTTAAGCTGGGTTAATGTTTTCAGAAAAAGATCGTTTACCGAGGTGCTACTATTTTCAAAGAAATAACAGTAAAAATAGATAAAGAAAATAATAGTTGCTCAATAGACCAGAAAAAGTAAAAATCGTATAAGAAAATTTTAACGCTATTGACATGAGGTAAAATATAATTTTCTTCATTTGCACACTTTATGTAAAGGACATTTTTCTGTGATCTGTTTTTAACTCGGAAATGCGAATTTGCAAGTTGGAGAATGAAACTGATTAAAATTTCTAAACTGAAAATAAAAAACCAACCCTTTTATAGAGAACAAACACAAAAAAAAACAATCCTTTTATAAAGAACAAATTCTATTTATCGAAATATTCTGAGTTGAGGCTGAATGTTTTGGTTGGATGACAGAATTTTCGTAAACCGATTGTTTACAGCGATGCCCTTTTTTTAAAGAAATAAAAATAAGCATAAATAGAGATAAAAAAATAGTTGCTTTTTAGTACAGGAAAATTGCAAATTGCAAAAGCTATTATTAGCTGTATATATATATATATATATATATATATATATATATATATATATATATATATATATATATATATATATATATATATATATATATATATATATATATATATATATATATATATATACATACGTTTACATATATCTTCATTTACACTTTATTATCGGCCATATCTGTACGATTTGTTTTTTGACTTTGGATTTAAAACAGTTGGTAAGCGGAAATGATTTAAACTCCTAAATTGAGAAAAACAACAATCCGTTCAGAAATTGTGATCAGTTTATTTATTGAAATATTCTGAGTTATTTCTGAACGATTTAGGCTTGGAGTAATGCTTTGGATATGTGGCCTTTTGCAGCGATGCTACTATTTCTGGGAAAAATAAAACGGAATATATAGAGAAAAAACTAATTGCTAGTTAGATAGAAAAAGTGAAAATAGTAGAAGAAAATTTTAACGCTATTGTCATGAGATAAAATATAATTTTCTTCATTTACATACTTTATGTAAAAGACACTTTTCTATCATATCTTTTTAACTTAGTAATGCGAATTAGCAAGTTGATTAATGCAACTGATTAAAATTCCGAAATTGAAAAAACAATCCTTTTATAAAGAACGAACACTTTATAGAAATATTAAGGCTGAATGTTTACTCTAGGTGATAGCATTTTTAAAAGCAACTTTTTACAGCGATACCATTTTTTTAAAGCAATGAAGTATGCATGAATAGAGAACAAAAATAGTTGCTCTTTAGTACAGGAAAATTGAAAATTGTAAAAGCTATTGATATGTTATATATATATTTCGTCATTTACACATTTTATTATCGACCATTTCTCTATGATTTGTTTTTTGATTTCGTAATTCGATCTTTGGAATCAAAACCTCGCAAACAGAAATGATTAAAACTA
>CM063509.1:85906536-85929036 GCA_032207245.1 Pardosa pseudoannulata | reverse complement strand
TGATCGAGATGATGCAGAGATAGTAGTTACCTTTCGGGGGGAAGGATAAT
This sequence comes from Pardosa pseudoannulata, assembly GCA_032207245.1. Taxonomy (NCBI): domain Eukaryota; kingdom Metazoa; phylum Arthropoda; class Arachnida; order Araneae; family Lycosidae; genus Pardosa; species Pardosa pseudoannulata. The sequence continues at coordinate 85,928,986 of CM063509.1, read as the reverse complement.
CCGCAATCTAAGATACATGGAATCGGAATATATAGCCATCCCAGACATCAACCATTCCATCTGGAATTAAATGTTACTGAAAAAGCCAAGCTATTTGCAAAAAGGGGATTTGGAGATATCTGTTGAACATATTTTCATTACCTTTGATTCCTTTTAGAAGCACAAGCTAAAATATTTTGGAATACAGCATATAGCTATCAATTAAATCGAAGAATACACTCTCTAACATCGAAAAGGCATCATATTTAATTGGACGAATCTTTGCAATTCTATTGGTCCTCTCATGACCATTTGAATTGCCATTTGAATTCGTCACAGTGTACTGACGTTCATGGCAGCAAAAATATTAGTGATTTTCTAGCTCTAAGCTCTCTACTCTCTAGTTCTTGTGTTATGAACTTACGAATTCACCTCCCTATCTCCTTTTTTAATCTTTTAGCTGTTTTATTTTCTGCTTACTCTCATTTTTCTGCTTACTGTTAGAAATTTCTGAATTAGAGGACTCGGAACAAATATTGAAAATTTTAGAAGCCCTGCTTTAAAGTTTTTACTTTTTTTTTAAATACTTAAAATATACTTGGTGATTTTCCACTAAGTTTGGTCATAAAAAACATATTTTAAATCATTTTTTATACTTTGGCTTCAGTGTTTCAGTATTTAGAGACCATTGATAAATTGAAATAATATTTTCGATCACCCAGTACCATAAATAGCTGCAAATGATTTTAACTTTTACATACCATTTATCTGACGATTAGGAAACACAGTTTATGTAAGTGTATAAATGTATGTAATTTATATTAAGTATATATAACTTAAAATGAATATTTAAATTTTTTAATTGGTAAACAGATTTCAAATATTCATGCCTTTTCTAGTGTGTAATTTGGAAATATAATTAAGAAAAATTTTTTTGCTCAGTTAAGCCAGCTATTGAGACTAAGTTTGTGAAAAAATATACTTAAGGCATATATGCAAACAGAATTATGTGAGACAAGAGGCACTGTTCAAAGCTGTTGCATTATGTTTTGAATACAGTTAGGGGTACATTTCAGCTTAGAGGGAAAAATTTAAATATTCATCAACTTATTTTTTTTTAATTTCTCGTAAATACTAAAGCTACCAATTAGAAATTTTGAACACTAGAATTATAGTCCTTCTTTAATTGATCAAAAAGGTTATATTAATGAAATATCTTTGTAAAAAATGAAAATAAATAACGCATGTTTCAAAGATTTTGAATATTCATAGTTCAATTCAAAGGTTCAGAATACATGAATAAATCTTCGCAAAGATCTAGTTTAAACCGCATAAACATTTAAGTTTTCATTTAAAAGGACTTTAGAACTGCTAAGACTAAAGTTTCTCAAAGTTTTTGACTTGTCTCTCAGGGGAACCCTAACTTCCCCACAGGAATGTAGAAAGATTCTTCATCATTTTACATACCCTTTTAAATTCAGTTTTATAGTTTAAGTCTCTACATTTATCCACTGCAATTTAATAAGTAAGGGGTTGAACAAGATTTGCGAAATATTTAATACTTTGTCTATGCATATCTTACTATGTTACCGTTAAAGAGTATGCTTTTAGTTATTACTATATTACCTAGTTATTTCATAGAATAACTAGGTATATCACGAAATAACAGTCAGTTAAAGTATATAGTAAATGAAAAATTTTATACTTTATCTAGTTACTCTATGATATGACTAATGATCGATCGTTAAAGAGAAAAATAAGCAATTTTAGAGTTATTTTTTAAATTAATTGGTCATAAAGAGCTAAAATACATTTTATCCTGGTGTACTTCATGTGGTCTCTACCACCACGTTCAATAGAAATATGTGTTTTATATAAAATGTCAAAGAGCATGTCATTTGAGCAATAAAATATATCATCAAGTTTGGCATCTGTTACTGGAACAATTAACTTTCCTACTCCTTGAAAATCAAGGATACGATAATTCTGGAGTAACCAATAGTTACGTGGCACTTTTTTGCATTGTTTTAGCACTTTTTACTCCTGCTATCTAAGTTAGTAATTATTTTAGGAGTAAGAGAAGAACTTCTTTCCTTTATTCCAAGCGTATTTAATAAAGATTCAAATCTCTATTTCATCAAATTATTCTTATTTACAGGTTGTTCTCCCATTCCTGCAGAAGTCAATGCTTGAAAGCAGATTCCAAAGTATTTTTTAATGATCCAACATATAAATTTCTAACATAAAGACACCGTCTAAATTTTGCGTCTAAAATTAATTCTACTGAAGCGTACGCACACACGCGTCATTGCAAAGCAGATATAAGCTTCTTTGCAATTATGCATTCCAATCTGCCGTATTTGACACTTAAACAATCAAGTAATCGTTTTTTTTTATAGAATATCTAGTTAAATCGCAGAATTCAATAATTTTATATACTTTAATGACTTGCCTAGTTATTTCCTGAAATACTTAGTTATTCTCAGAAATGATTTAATTATACACTTAACAGTGACACATTTGCATTTCAAATGCCACTAAATTCCGTAACTGGTCCCTAATGTCTAGTAAGGAAATAGAGGGGATATGGGTTCTTATATCCTGAAAGACATATGTAAAAGTTTGAAAAGAATTTTTAAACTTGACAACTTGAAGTTCGGATATGGATGTCGGGAGAAAATATGCAAAATCAAGGATTTGATTTAATAAATACCGAGTCACCGTAGCAAATGTAAATCCAAACAACTAGTATTGTGTATAAATGGATACCATTTTTAATGTAGAATATCAGTGAATTGTGTACTTTTAAAATATACTATTCAATATTGTTACGAATTTCGCAAGTTGGCATGTATTTTTGCCGTACTGTGTATTATAATTGGTAAATCCTGTATTTGGCGAGATATTGGCTCGTTGGTGATGTTTTTGGCGACTATGTTTTGGCGACCGTTTGTACCTAGTACTTTCTAGAATATTCAGTTTCTCCTGAGGATAAATACCGCCGATCCTGATGGCAGTTCAGTTAGCTGAGAAATTTGTAGAGGTAAAGACCTGCGTTGTTTGGCGCTAAGAGTTTTAGTGAACTATCGCCTGTGCTAGCCAGTTCTCACGGTGTTGGCTGCCGTATTCGTGTTTTCCCTGCATTATGAATAAAGTGCTGTTATTTTTGCTGTCTTAATTCAAAGTCTACTCAATCCACGAACGCTACGCCTCATAAATTGGTAACAATATTTATATCTGGCATCTTGGAAATATTAGAGTTTAGCAAGGGCACCGGAAATCAAAAATGTTTGAGAGAAAAAAAATTAGAGTCAATTGATATGTTCATAGATTAAAATCAAAATTACAGAAGGTTGTTCGAACTTTATGGAAATGATTTTGTGTCTATTTTCAAGTTTAGATTTTGAGATAAAAATTTCGTAACTTTAGAATAATCGCGTACTACTGTTATATTTAGATTGGAATTTAAAATAAAGGATCTATTTTGAAAACGGATTCTAAATTTGATAGATGGCTAAGAGGTTAACTGTACCTTCTGACGAGAAATATTCAAATTATCAAATTATAAAGCGAAGTAACGATCGCGATTTTTGCATTAAAAAAAAGCATTTATAATATATTAAATTTGAATAGAAAAAAAAGTCTATTTGAAAGTAAAACTAACATGGCAGTAAAATCTTCTCCTAGAAATATTCGAAAGCATATAAATATCAAGAAAGTGAAGTTTCTGATTCTAAAAGAAAATCCACCGACTCACAGATCCAATACATAGAATTTAGGAATGTTTTCTGGTACTATAAGTAAGATAATTCATAAGGATTTGAAGTTAAAGAAATATTCAAACCTTGGTGAAGTACTTGAACTAAAGATGTTGAAGTTCATCAGCTTTTGAAGAACGATATTGCTGAGAGTAAAGCAAATTGTAGAAAATTATCTGAAAAGCTCCTAGCTTCTTAAAAAATGAAATTTGTGGTAATACTCGATAAGACGCGGGTATATTTAAGTGGCAGTTATCGAAAAAAATCAATTTTATAATGCTCAACTGACGAGAATGACCAAACGAACTCGCAGAATTTTGTTAGAACGGGAAATTAAAAATCAAAAGAGTCTAAAGTAAAATCAAAATTAATCCCTCTACTATCAATAGAATATTTTGGAAGTTAAAATCTCAGCTTTATATGGAAAGAATATTGGTAAAGTTGAACTTCATATGTACACCTACACGTGTCTATATCAGCTTCCAACTATTTAGTAAATAAAAAATTAGACACATGAATAAACTGTAACATATTTAATAGAAATCGTAAGATAATCTAATGCTTCTCCAATGGACTTTAACACTTTCGTTTTATTAAAACGAGTCTCGGAAAATGACATTCAAGAACAATGGTTCGCTTTGATTTGACTAGGAGCGCTACGGTCTACTTTTTTGCAACAGGGGATTAATGAGATCGGGGCCTACTGCTTAAAGCATATTCCGAACTGCTATGAGCATTCATGCCACAGTGGGATTCAAACCCATAAACTCCGGTACCGAAGATCAGCGCCCTAAACATTCGGCCATCGTTCGGATTGATAGCACTGAATGGACTTTGGAAAACGGTCCAAGAGGAATGAGAGAAAATTGGCATGCCATTACTAAGAAAAATTTTACTTTCGTGGAAAATTTGAGCTATATAGCTATTGTCAAGAACTAAGGCAATCAGGTAAAAGCAAATCACCGCAAAAATACGTCATTTATATATAAAATTCAACTATCAGAATTGTTTCTATAAAATGCAAACAAACTTCAGTAAAATCTCAATTATTTTCCTTAAATAAAATTTTTTAGAAATCTGGAACGTAGTAGCTCACTTGTGGGGATAAAATCTCGGTTTGCCTTATTCGAACATTACTAGGAACCTGAAACATTTTTTTTTAAACTCAGAGCACCTGAATAAACCTGTAGGTCTGACATATTCTTTCCTTTGGGAGGTGGGTACATGAAAGAGTAGTAGCGATTGAAGAGAAAACATTCCATCTACAGAGAATGATCAAAATTAATGTAAATATTCGCCTTACACACATCGAAGTACACGACCAGTTGTGAATTATCAGCCAGACTGAAAAGAGAATGTTGAGACCAAGGAATTATATCACAATCCCGGATAAAAGTGTAGTTTTCTTTTTTTTTTGTTTCTTCACATCTTATAACACTGATCCTCTATGGAATGTTTTTATAATAGAAGAGAGTACATACACAGGACATAGTTCTAGTATTGCAAATAGGAATATAGATCATACCTGAGCTTTTCTAGCGCTTCTTCTAACGTGTTGGATCCGTACCGCTGTATATGTTGCCACAGTTGAGGATTATGGGCTCTTATGTAAGATTCTGCTGAACTTGCCCTTACAGTACCAGTCCTTTGATTTAGGAGCTGAAGGAAAATTGATAACGGTAATATATAATGTACACGATTACCGTTACATTGTAATACACCTCTGTGGTTACAATATCAATGCTAATTATTTCGTGTCGTACGTAGAAGTCACTTTTAGTATTAAGTCGATAAATATATTGATGTGTCATTTGAAAAGTATTATCTTTACTTATTATTACATTCCTACAAATCACGGTTGGATTGAAAAGTAAAACAGCCATGCACAAATGGAACTCTGGACGTTTAATTTGGTTTTGGAGTGCAACAATCTACATCTTTGTAACACGAGATCTGAACTTACTGCTGAAAGCCATATATATTCCTATGGCTTTGAACATCCATTCCAGCAGAGAACTCGAAACCTTGGACTCCGGTAACGAAGAGCAGCTTCCTACCACTAGTCGGAAGCTGTCCAGGACATGATATTTGTCAAGTGTGTAGACTCAGGATATCTTTTGCGGGGGTAACATCGGCTGTTGTGGTAGCAATTGCAGACTTCCGTACCTCCTTTGATCTGGAACTTCCTTCTAAGTATTTGGTGTGCAGCCGTAATACTGCGACGCAGAAACACTACTGATGGCTGCTAGAGGTTCCAATAGTTATCTGGTTATGCACTCTGGGAAATCTCATAAGATAGTTTAAAGAACACATATGTCACAGATTTAGTGTCGTGACAAAGGTTATTGCTAGTTTGGGAAACAGACGCTGTTTGTATTACGATATAAGAATTAAAATTGTGAATATAGTTAAGATTTTATTCAAAATGATATTTAATATATTACAGATATACCTGTATTTATACACATTTACCCCCCCACACACATATACATATATATACATATACATATATACATATACATATATATACATATACATATATACATATACATATATACATATACATATATATACATATACATATATATACAGGTTGTCCCAAAAGGTTATTTACAAACTTAACATACTGGACTGTCATATCATGATGAACAAGATTTACATAGGAACCTGTGTCCGAAAATGTAAACTGTGACCGTTAGAGGGTTGTAATTGCAGGAAAACGGGAGAGTGGGAAAAATAATCATTTCAGGAGTGGACGTTGAAGGAGAAGGAAGAATGCGTTTAGTAATGCAGAAACGGCCGACATGCATTACGTATATGGTTCCGCTGATGGAAATGGACGAGCCGCAGCACGGATGTACCTTGAGCGCTTCCCAAGCAGACGTCAGCCAAGTCATGTTTTGTTTGGACAACTGCACCGCAGATTGCTTGAATCAGCAGCTTTCGAAGTACGTAGCCATATCGGTCGAGAACGTACTACCTACATGCCTGTCGTAGAGGAACGCTGTTCGAGAATACCTCGACAGGACTTCTTCTAATCGCTGGATCGGTAGAGGCGGACCAGTTGCATGTCCGCAGCGATCCCCTGGATTTCTACCTGTGGGGACACATGAATCCATGGTGTATGAGACACCTATAAGATCAGACATGGATCTTATCTCCAGGATCGCGGAAGCGGCAGCACGAAATTGCTCTATTTAGTGCTGCGTCATCAACAAAGCCAAAAAATGTTAATGATGTAATGTCAGTATCTATATTTATTATTTAATAAGGCGATTTCAGGCAGTAGGGCAAATCTCAATTTATGACAATTCTGGCTTTAGTTTCAAACGAAAGGGCAGTTTATTGTGTGTCTATTGGCTGTTGTAAACATGAAAGTGAATGGGAAGGGCATTATAGTAATTCGTGACGTTGCGACAAATTGCTTTATTTGTCATTACCATTCATCTAAAAATTTGAGGCGTACAATTCATGGGTGCTACCATACTGCGGTCGAGAAATGTCACAGGTGACTTTCACGTCATAATGGCGTCAGAAATCGCCAGAGATGGGAAATTGGTACCATAAATTCTCACCTCTGGTGACTTCAGATTTCATTGTGATTCGGAATTCTCTTGTGACATATATCAACCGCAACATTATAGCACCTATTATTTAAAGAAAGGATTATAAGTAACGTGCTTTAAAAAATAAGGTGATTTCACGCAGTAGGGCACATCTGAGTTTAAGACAATTCTGGCTTTAGTTTCAAACAGAATGGCAATTTATTGTTTGTCTATTGGCTGTTGTAAATGGTTGTAAATAATGACTATTGGCTGTTGTTGAATGAGAAGGACATTATAGTAATTCATAAAGTTGCTACAAATTGCTATATTGAGGACGGCTGTTTACATATCAGGCTGTCAACTGTTGCCAATCGGAATATGGAAATATTGTTCATTTTGGTACCTTATGCCTATGTGTTTTATATATGTAGTTTGTTGAAAGTTACGCAAATACAAATTTAATACATCAAGATATTATTAACCCTTTGAACTCAAGAGGTGAGTCTCGCTCACCATATGATTTAATGCCGCAACTCGAGAGGTGACTCTCGCTCACCCATTTGTTTGGTGCGGAAATTCAATGCTCCGTGAAAACTATTTATGTTTGTTATTTGGTGATTGATATTTTTTTGGTATCGTTCTTATCTTCTTACCATTCTTTTTGTCCTAAGAACTGTGTATATGATCTTACAAAGACGACACGACGTAATGCCCCTTTCAAACTACGTAAGATTTTCTTATCTGAGATTAGTGTGGTACCATGAAGCTTACAGAACTTTTGGTATCCATTCGAACTTGACAGCCTTGGCCGAAGGAACAGAAAAAATTCAAATTTCTTATCCCTACTATTGGGATGAGGCGATTTAGATCTGAAATATAATTGGTTAATTCATTCGAGAAATAAAATGCTTGGGATCTAAAGCTGACCTCATCACATCTTTTGTAAAGGATAGAGGACATACAATATATTCAACGGATTTTTCGTCTTGTGTGGTACTCTCAGGTGGGGTTCTGATCCCAGACCCAGATTAGAATCCCGTTTTCGTACATGAAACTAAATAAGGATGTACCTTTATGGAGTTATTTATGATTCCCTAAGGGTCAGTGCCCAATTTGAAGGGGCAAGGGTTTTCCAAGTTGGCGGTCTCAAGTCGGGTTTAAGAAGACCAATAAAATTTTTACAACTATCCCGATTGGACGAACAGAAGGAAGAGGGGACAAAGATGAAATTGATATAAAATAAGATAAGTCTAAAAAAGAGGAGAGGTTGGAGAGTGGAGTCGAATCGAAGGGAGCAGAGCAGTCGAGTCGAGGAGACAAGTCCGACTGTCAGTGTTCAAGACTCGAGGACAGAGTACGGGGATCAAAGGAGTTGGGCCCAAGGAACACCTCGACATCTCTCAACGACCAGAAGTTTCCAGCTCATCCGCTTTTCAGTATCACCCCGAGTTATATTAGAAGGCCCCATACCAGCGGTGATACGGAGTCCACATTATCATCACATCAATCGAAAGGTATCTACAAGAGCTCCCAAGAGTACAGCCTTGGCACACCCAAAAGATCCACAAAGGTACGCATTATTATACATATTTGAAATTGAGATTGGGTCCTCTCTCCTATATACATAGAGTTACCTAAGTGATAGGAAATTATTATTATCATATCTTAATTGGTGGGGCACCTATTTTGCTTATATTAAAAAGTAAATCGTATGAAACATAACCCAAATCTTGTATATTAATAATGTTTATATAATTGTAATAAATTGACTTATATTTACTTTAAAGCTGTCATCATTATTAATTTAGTTTATTAGTTTATTTTTAAGTCTGTAATCTCTCAGAGCCTGTGGTTGGATTTAAACTTAAAATATCTACACAGTGCATCCCAAATAATATTTAATCTTTGGGACTAAAAGAAATAAACAACCACTATACATTTGATCACAGGTTAATACCTAAATATAAACGAGAGCCACACGACAACTATCATGGAACGTAGTAATGAAATAAGATCGAGCTCCATCTTCAACCTTCGAATTCGAAAACATCCACCTAAATTTAAAGCTTCACAGCATTCTAACAGGAGTTAGGAAGGATTGCAAAGTCTGATAAACCCGGCAAAAGACATCAAACAACATATTATTCTTGTCCCGACAAGCCGGGCGTGCCTCTAGGCAGTTGTTACATACAATATCATACAAAGCAAAATTACAAAGACTAATGTTTAAGAAATTATCTTCGTAAAGATGTAGATATACATTAAATATTAAAATATAAAAGTCTTATGCGTTACTTTATGTGGGAAATCATTTTAAGTTAGAGGTAAGAAATCCACCAAAAGTGCTCCGAAACGCCTCGAGTTGCTGGTGAGTAAGCGCGGAAACGATCTCGAGTGCAAAGGGTTAATCATAACAGGTATTCGACGTTGAATGTAATAATATACAATAATTTAATGAATGTAGCCAATAATTAAGTTGGCTAATAATTGGTTGAGAAAACGCTGCATGAAATTGGAGTCAACCAGTGGAGAACTGTGGCAGTAGATGGTTCCAGATGGAAGAAACTTTCAGAGACAATCTTGGCCTGTAGAAGGCTGTAGTGCTATAGAAGAAGAAGAAGCCAATACTTAAAACTAAAATGGTGTATAATTACCGTGGCATCGTGCAGATGGTCGATCCTGTTTCGAACGAGCATGAGACCAGCAAAATGTGCCGCGATGTTTGCTGTATAAGATGAGACGAAAATAACGCTAAAACACCCCCACAGGTTTATAAGAACTTTGTTCGGCCAAGACTTGGGAGCCTAAAACAAGATAAACACACAATATTTGTTAGAAACAACACAAAACAAAAGAAGAAAGATGAAAAAGTTGTTGATTTTGCTATTAAGCGACAATAGTCTAGTTTAAGCTGTACAGTTGCTGGTTGCGTTTGGAAATCCTGTTTTAAAACCTATTCCAAGACAGCATAATTGGTTGTTTTTAGTAAGGTTTGGATCACTATGGTCTATTCTTTTGCAATACGGGGGTAAATGAGATAAGGACGTACTGCTTCCCTTTGACAGTTTCATTTTTTTTAAGAATTCGGTCAAAAAATGTCACATTTTTTTATTGCATTTTTTGTTCATTTTACATTTTTAAGTAAAGATATGTTATTAAAATTAACATTTCTAATATTTTTAAGCATTTATTACAACTTTTTTTCTTTCTATGAAAGCATTATAGAACTGAAGTTTACCTTTAGTCTCATCGATATCCAAGTTAATTTTTGGAATTCCAGTGAAAGCAAATCTAGGAAGCGGATCCGAAGGATTATCACAATTAATTTAAAAAAATTGTCTTACTTGACTGATTCCATCTGTACTACTATCAGAGTCACTACTATCCAGGTCATCTAGTAAACTTTCGCTACTATCATTTACAGATAATTCAGTTTCTGATTCCGAGTCACAGTTCGAATCACAAGAAATTAGCTCCATACGCTCTGAATTATCCATTACTTAAAAGTAAAAATATATTATTCAACTCTTACATCAATAAAATTATTAGGAGGTTAGTAAAATATAACCAGAAAGCTATACACTGAAAGATAAAAATTCGTCTTCTGATACAAAACATGCGAAAAAAAACGCCGTACTGGCAAATTAGTAAAGGCCCGAAAGCTGTGTCCGTACGGCGTAAGGGCAAAACAGGGAAGGGTTAAAGCCAATTCCAAATGGCTATGAATATCCATACCGCAGTGTGATTCGAACAACGAACTCTGGTACCGAAGATAAACACTCTAGCCACTCGGCCAACTTTCGGCAAGCAGGATAGTTGAGAATCAAAAGTTCCAAGATGACGTAGATGAGTTATGGAGAAGGTTTATATAGGGTATCCCATCAAAACTGGATAAAATTTGCAGGGCCAGATTCGTTGTTATGAATACATAAAAAATGCCAAATGATTTGTATCTCTGCGACTCAAAGTTTACGAGAAAAATGCTGAAGGAAATGAATCACGTTATATCCAGTTTAAAAGGAACACATTTATATATGCATATGATAATCGAACCTATTATACTTAAAATAACTCTTAAAAATTTTCCTCTTTCCCATTCTTATTCCTTTAAATCTTTTGTAAATTTTTGTAATTTTACTATCATCTTTTCTAAATTTAAAATGTCAAAAACATAAAAAAAATTGAAAAATCATTCATGACTTCAAAAATTTAAATTTTTTTTTCAGAAGCTCTTGATTCTTTATCATTGGATTCCATACATTACAGATGTATGAGACTGAAGTCATAAATAATTATAAAAGATAAAGTAAAGTAAAAGTAAAGTTTAAAAAAATGTTTAATAGGTGATTTTGTTGCGAAACCAATGTCCGCTAAAGGGTTTTAAGAAAGATTAATCACTGTTAGCCTTAATACGACCTTCGTGAGACAGCCACAAACTTATCAAAATATCTTCACGGATGGTCAACATGAATATATAATACTTAAAAAATTGTTATTTTTTTGTACATAGGTACAGATATAACACTAAAATTTGTCTATATTGATTCAGACATAGTCATATTGAAAATTACAGTTCAAGTTTAAACACTGAAATTAATCACGATTACGATTCTTTGCAGAAGGAAGTTAAAAAGAAAGCAATCCTTAAATGAATCGTTGCTTAATTCCTCCTCCAGTATTCAATAGAATGTTTTAGAATATTATGTTAGTCACTTACCGTAACAAATCTGATGAAACAGAAGACAAAATTTTTCAGAAAATTAAACTACAATATATACTAATTACAACTGTCCAACTTAATTTATTAAATGTAAAACTGCAATTTGGTTAAGCAGATTTTTAAATCTTCACAGTCGCATTTAATTATTTATTTCTTTCAACTACGGCAATACAGCCGTCTTTCTAGTGAAGAACGTATCAAAATAATTAACCACAGGAAAAGTATTTTAAGAGCTACTCAACATTTCTTCTGCGGAGGAAATAATAAACACCTAATTAAAAATCTTATTAAGTCACCATTTTATAGCTATTTTTAATGCTTGCCTTTGTCAAAAATAGCAGTGATGCATTGAAAGGAAATGATAGAAAAAAAGGCTCAATGTTAAGCGAAATATCTAAGCGGAATAGTTTCTCAAACTGTGTGAACCATGTTTCTATATGAGGATAATTTTAGCAAAAAGAACATCATGTTTGTTGTGTCCTCAAAACTAGGTAATAGTAGACAAAGAGAAAGATAACAAAATAATTAAAAGAAATAAACTTGACTGGTTTGGTTGGGTTTAGAGTGCTAAATTTGTTTCGGCTGAAAACATCCATTACGGCAGTCACTCTGCTCTATTATTTTTGTCCCATTCAATATGAAACACCCTGTATTATGGGCTACAATTTCATGAAATCGGCGAATTAAATTGCGCTGGTTTACATACATATGCATAAAAATGAACATACCTGCTTTAATATTCATATCAAAAACATTATATTAAAAAAAACTTATTTCATATTTTTCGAACTACGTTTTAGAAAGGGCGAATGTTAGATTGTTATGGAGGTTAATATACGTTATATTTAAATGACGTTATACAGAGTACAACTTGCAACCACAAGTAGAGGTGCAAAACTAGATGTCATTAGCTTGTATTAAATATAAAGTTTTCACTAATGTATGGCTAATCTATTTTGAATTATTCGATATATATTTATTACTAGACACTTTATTTTCAAATATATTGTATTATTGTGCTATATATATATATATATATATATATATATATATATATATATATATAAAAATTATATATATATATACATGAAATATAACATATATATTATATATATTATATATATATATTATATATATATATTTATATATATATATATTATATATATATATATAATATATATAAATATATATGTATATATATATATATATCATATATATAATATATATATATATATATATATAAATATATATATATATATATATATATATATATAAATATATATAATAATATATATATATATATATATATATATATATATATATATATATAAATATATATCTATAAATATAATAATACATATATATATATATATATATATATATAAATATATATATATATATATATATATATATATATTATATATATATAACAATATATATATATATATACATATATATATATATATATATATATATATAATATATATATTATATATATATTATATTACATATATATATCTATATATAATATATTTATATACATATAAATATATATATATACATAATATATATATATAGATATATTTATAATATCTTTATATATATGTATATTATTCTATATTTTTATGCAATATGTGTTTTTGTCATGTAAAACCTTGTAAATTTACTAGAGATATAGAGTGGTTACCAAATCTCCAATAAAGGCTTTCCTTTACAGTTGAAAACTGCTAATATTAACAATTAAATTTTTTTCAGTTTTTCAATAAACTTATTTTTTAATTTATATTATCAATACACAATTTAATTTGTTTGCGATCCGCAAAGAACAAAATTTTATTTTCACAATAATATTGACCCCAAAATTTGTTGAAATCTCCGAAAATGACAGCAAAAACATAAGATACTGAAAAACAATTTGAATATTTATTCAGTATCCAGTGAAAAATTAAAAAAAAGGTTAAAATCGAAATTATAAGGACTAATGACTTTCAGAATCGTTTCTTTCAATTTCTTTCATTTTAAAACTTTTATTAAAATAAGAACTGAAGTTTGGAGCAACGTTCGCGAAAGATATTGGCCTTATCTCAATTCATGCAATGGAAATGAGAGGTGTGTGCCATACCTTGAAGGCGACGAGGTGCGAGAAGAGGAGTGACCACATGACCCAGAGTGCAGAGGCGAGCGAGAAATTGCGGCTCCTGCTGCGGCCTCGTGGGTTCAGTCCGAAGGGGGAGAGCCACTCGTAGATGGCCGACACCAGGGCCGTGGTGTTCAGGGAGGCGAAGATCGCCAGCCACAGCTGAGCGCTGAAAACGACACAAAGAATATAGATAAACATAAGTTAGATGTCTAAACAGTCAGTGCAAACATATATCAACCCAGTTGATCATTAACGCTACTGAAAAAGGGACATTTTGAGGTTATGTTAGTAGCAAATATATATAATGTGCCTCCGCCTAAACCCCAAAAATTAGATACATAATATATCTGCTTGAGAGCAGTTGTGTCATTTTAAATTTTAGTTTAATGCATGTTTTAGAGCTTTATTTTCAATGGTGAACCCGGATGGGAAGGGTGCAAAGGAACATATGTGCCCTTAAGACTCATCCTGCACCCAAAACATCGGATACATAACGCGTAATCTATCTGCTTGAGAGCAGTTGTGTCATTTTTAATTTTAGTTTAATGCATGTTTTAGAGCTTTATTTTCAATGGTGGATCCGGATGGGAAGGGGGCAAAGGAACATATGTGCCCTTAAGACTCATTCTGCACCCAAAACATCGGATACATAACGCGTAATCTATCTGCTTGAGAGCAGTTGTGTCATTTTTATTTTAATTTAATGGATGATTTAGAGCTATTTTTCTTCCGGGAAACTGCAAACCAGTGGAATATATGTGCTAGACATTAGGTAATAAATAGAATTATATGTAGAAATATATCTATTAGATAATATAGATAGTACGTTATATATTTAACATTTTTCAATTGTAATTTATTATAAATTTTTATGTGATAATATCTGAAATTAGTTTTCCTGAAAGCTTAGTTTTCATGATAAAAGTCATTATAAAAAATCTTTTCTAGAAGAAAAATTAGTATTTCAATTCTCCATTTTATATATATACTTTAACTACGCAACAAAAAATAAGCAATTTTTAAAGAGATTTCGGTTTACAAATTGAGCAGTCAGATTGTTAATGTATGTTTTAGAGCTTTATTTTCAATGGTGTACCCGTATGGCAAGGGGTCAGAGGAACATATGCGCTCTTAAGACTCAGCCTGAACCCAAAACATTGGATACATAACGCGTAATCTATCTGCTTGAGAGCAGTTGTGTCATTTTTATTTCAGTTTAATGCATGTCTTAGAGCTTTATTTTCAATGGTGTATCCAGATGGGAAGGGGGCAAAGAAACATATGAGCCCTTAAGACTCAGCCTGCACCCAAAATATTGGATACATAACGCGTAATGTATCTGTTTGAGAGCAGTTGTGACATTTTTATATTAGTTTAATGCATGTTTTAGAGCTTTATTGTCAATGGTGTACCAGTATGGGAAGGAGGCAAACAAACACATGCTTTCCTAAGACTCAGCCTGCAAATAAAACATCGGATACATAGCGCGTAATCTATCTGCTTGAGAGCAGTTGTGTCATTTTTATGTTAGTTTAATGCATGTTTTAGAGCTTTATTTTCAATGGTGCCCGTATGGGAAGGAGGCAAAGAAACACATGCTCTCCTAAGACTCAGCCTGCATCTAAAACATCGGATACATAATGAGTAATCTATCTGCTTGAGAGCAGTTGTGTCATTTTTATTTTAATTTAATGGATGATTTAGAGCTTTATTTTCCCGTATGGGAAGGAGGCAAAGAAACACATGCTCTCCTAAGACTCAGCCTGCATCTAAAACATCGGATAAATAATGAGTAATCTTACTGCTTGAGAGCAGTTGTGTCATTTTTATTTTAATTTAATGGATGATTTAGAGCTTTATTTTCAATGGTGTACCCGATGAGAGGGGGCAAAGAAATATGCACTCTAAGAAACTCTGAAATTGGAATATAGGATAATACTTTTTTACATATTATGATACTTTAAGCTTCATTTTTTTTTGAGTGAATTTTTTTTTCTTCATGAAGAACAAAAAAAGATTTCTTCTCAACCACTATCTGAGTCGAGAATAGAAAAGTCTTTTGCGTCACTTACAAATTGCCTTTATCATGTTTAGACGGAACAAGAGGGTGGGGAGGGGAGAGGGTGCATCCCTGTAAGATACCAAGCGTAAGAAAAAAAAAGCGGAAAACAAATCTTCTGCTTGAGAGTATTTTACAGTTGTGCCATATTATGTAGATGTAACAAACATTTAGAGTTTAGAATTTTTAATGGTTAAGGAAAGGGCAAGAAACAATGTGGTACCTGTTAAACCTAGAACTAAATTTATGTAGTTTATTTTTTATTTACTTAATGGTAATTTTAGATTTACAAATGGTGTACGATGAAAGGGATAGGCACTCTTAAGACTCAGCCCAAAAAATTACATTTTGATACTCTAATGCAGTTGTCTTATTTATTATTACATTAATATGTTAGAGCTTTATTTTCAGGTGTATCCCGAATGAGCCAATAAGAAATAATGATTTCGTACGATATCATGTTGAATAACATTCAGTTAACGATAGTGCGTAGTTCCATGAGCTAAAAAATTCTTCTTAATTTATTATTGATTTATGTTAGGCTTTATTTTACAAATTCGGAACAGATGCATTTATGAGCTCCCGTGCCTGGCACCCAGAAAACGCGTGATTTGAAAAATCGCCGAGTAGAAAAACATGGCATATGCGTGCAAAGAAAAATAAAAAAAACTGTGGTCAGTGCATTTTTGAAACACAACATAACAAATTTAACTTTAAAGAAAAACAGATTAACAATTAAAGCATTATTAAAAATTTAGCATAATAATAATCATTTTTTTACTTATTTAAAAAATAGATAACAAAGTTATTTTTTTGTGCCAATGGAATAAAACAATATTAGCTTTAATAAGCACTATATAAGAAGAATCTTTTGCGTCATCTCAAAACTGTAATAAAAGAAATGTTCTCAATAGCAAGAAGAAAGGGGCCAGAACATTTTTCAACATCACCTGTAAAAATGTAAAATAAACTTTAAATAAAAAAAGCAAATACCTCAGATTTGGATTTGATATTTTTTAACAATTTCAAAAATAGCAAGATGTAAAAACTACACCCATAAAAATTATTAAAAGAAAATAAGAACAAAACAAAAATGTTAAACCAATTAATTTATACTTATTTAACTATTTCAAAATGAAAAATTTAATACTAAATTCTTCCAGAAATGATAAAACAAAAACAAAATTGATAAAAAGTTTTTTTGATTTAAATAAAAATAGGGTAACTACTTACATAATTAAAATACTAAATTAAATTGTGCAACAACAACAACAAAAAAAACGTGACTACAGCTTAACCAAAAGAGCGTAAGAACATCTGAACACCCGCCATAACTAAATTACTTACCTAACCTAATTGAAACCTTACCACTCGCTCTACGAAAAGAACAGCACTTTTAGAACAACAAATTTTTCGAGTCGGGAATGACGTCAAAAATCACGTACCAGGATAAGAACATAACATATAACAACAAGGTGCATATACAGCAACCCAGTCATCGCCGCATAAATTCGCCAAAATTTTTGCCTTTATAAGTTTCGAAAAAAAAAATTAAAAACAAATTCGTCCCTAAAACATGACGTCATTGCGAGTTAATGATATTCATCCGATGAGTGTAACATTCAGTCACGGATATTTAACACTTGACTGAGAGTTTTTAGCAGATTTTCAATGTCAGCCTTCTATTTAACCTTGTTTAGCTTTGCTTTACAGGAACTTCTAGCTTACGATTTTGCGTAATAGCCTGGAATGCTACATTTTACATCGTATATGTTTTATTTTTAATTCTGCTAGAATGATATAGTTACAATGCTTGTTTTATAGGCCCTTACGCTAGACGTTGCGGTTCGTTTCGAACCTTCGTTGTGACGTTATTTGTAGCTTGTAGGCATTATGTGAGCAAATGATCAAGCTGACGTCAAAGTGACGTCACAACGAACGTTCGTCCCGACTCGCAACGTCGATAACACCATAATCTTTTATAATCTTAAAAATAAAGTTTTACTTAAAAGGTTATATATATATATATATATATATATATATATATATATATATATATATATATATATATATATATGACATGACTTAATATAACGTCCACATAAATTAAAAATAGCATAGAATAATGTAGCCTAGTTGATTGATGTAGACTTACAAAAACATCTTTTATTTGAAACACCAGATAACACACAAATCCCCGAAGGGAAAAAAAACACAGATCAGAAAATATTTGATGTTATATTACAACGCATTCTTAAACGAAAAAGCAGCGAAATCTGTGAGCTAGGCCTTTTATTAATTTCTGGAAGGGGCGTGGCTCCAGGAATGATGTCATTCCGGCAACGCATCACCTCACTTTAATTACTTCTAGTTTATTCTAGAAGGTAATACGTCACAATGCTCGGAAAAAATAAATCAACGGGCCTGCGATTCTAAATTTAAGGTGCCAGAAAATGAGCATTCTCCGCCATATTTAAAGAAGATGTGTTTTAGAATTTTACTATTACTTACACACACACACACACACACACTATATATATATATATATATATATATACATATCTATCTCTCTCTCTCTCTCTATATATATATATATATATATATATATATATATATATATATATATATATATATATATATATATATAGTAAGCTGGATGAAGTAAAAATGCATAAATTGCTGTTAATGGTCCCAAGAATAGTAACTTTTACATAGATACACATGCATGTAAATATATATATATATATATATATATATATATATATATATATATATATCATATATATGTCAGGTCGAAAAAAGGGGTATTTGGAAATTACGTGAGTTGAAAATGATTTTAAAAAGGGAACTCTTTAATAAAATAAATGAAAAAGACCCACGCTCGCGTGAGCTTTCAGAATAATCCGGTCAGGCGGAAGCATTTTGGAAGAATTCGATGAGATAGCAAACACATAAGTTTCAGTGAGCGCGTGGACATGGAGCTGTCAACACCTTTTCCACGCTTAGCTCCGCCACGAACAATGAAAATGGTGCAGATTTTTCCTTTTAGAAGAAACGATGATTTAATAAACTTATTATTATCAAGAAATACTGTTGTACACTTGCCTTAACTCTGGATCACGACATTACACACACACACACACATATATATGTGTGTGTGTGTGTGTGCTAATTTCATGTTACACATGTATTTGTGTATGTGTGTATACTAAACATACTAATTCAACAGAAGGAAGTAATACACTAATTTAGTGAAAAAAAAAGTCACGTGTTAGTTGAATTATAGTGTTTTGGTAATTAATCAAACCCCAATCCGTTGATTTGGCTTTTCGAATTATGAAAAGTTCCAATGAATTAGGATTTTCCGTATTTTAATTCCGGATTTAATTACACATAAGCCTTAATTGAGGTAGATTTCACCGAAATTTGAAATCTCTGTCGATCCGCTGAGATTGCACATTTTGGCTGTGATTAGACGAACCTACCTGAAAGGCACCAGAAAGGCTGTGAGTGGCACGGACCCGTCTTGGTGGGTGTGCGCGAGGCACGAGACGCCGGATTGCTGGAAAGGGACGGAATAGTCGATCTCGCGCGAACGCTCGCTGGAGGTGCTAAGGGCAGACATGGCCATGTGCGCAGAACCGGATATCAAGTCGCGGATCATGCCTGAAAGAGAGGAAAAACATCAGAACCAGAAAATACCTTTAGAGCAGAAAAAAACGTCATTATAAACAGCCTATTTTTGATTCAGAGTAAAATAAAAAGTTCTTTTCTGTTTAACCCTCTAAGAGGTTTGCACGTACAATTTCGCCAAACCGATGATGTCTTCAAAGCGGTTGTCACGTACAATTTTCGACCTCCAAAAACGTTCCGAAAATGTATGTATTGTACATTTCTGCCAGTATTTTACATTATGGAGTTTTGAGGTAGGAGGATCAGGTCGAATGTTTAGGAATTGCACCCCTACTCCCTGAGGCACAAAGACGCTAATAGCTTTTCATTGTTTTGTAAATCTCTATTTCGAAGTATTTTGTTTGCTGTAACAGATGTATCTTTAATTGCACCACTTAATTATCTTGGAGAACTTTCGTAAAAATATAAACAAGTCTCTCAAATAATGTTTTTATTTGTACTTTTATAATCCATTATTTCTTATGGGATGATCTTCGAGACTCGATGAGCTTTATGTGTATTAAAAATTAACAATCTATAATGTCTATTTATATATCTATTTATAACCGGAAGTAAAGGGACAGTAACGAGGGTGGGTTTTCCGAATTCCAATCTAGTCAACAAAGGGTGAAGTAAAAAATCATAGAAGGCTTTGGTCATTGACACAATAAAACTTTAGCGTATTTTTTAGAGACTTTTTTTCCTCGGTGTGTTCTACTCAGAGGGTTAAAATGAAATTTTAATTAAAACAATCATTTTAGAACGTCAAAAACCATTAAACGTGTTCTACTGAAACTTTCTACTGGAGCACACACACAAATATGGGTTTTTGTTGTTTTTTCTCATGCCACTTCGACAAACCAAGCCCGATTGAGCAGGATTGCAGGATTTCGTATTAAGGCCAAGGGGTGCGTCTTTCGTTTTAATGAGCATGTGGTGATACTTATGAAAAAATGGTACAAGACCTAATTAAGCAGTTAAATGACTTTATATACAGAAGGTAATACAACATCTTGTTTTACAGAACGCTGTCAATTTAAATATCTCACGAACAGAGACAAATCCTGCATGCCTGGTTCATTCCTCGAACCAGAATGTGATCTTGAGAACCGGATAGCAGCAGCGGCGGCGGACAGGAAGTTTGAAGCGAGAACTCGGTGTAGAACTCCTTGGTACGGAAATGCGGCGGCTTATATGCAATATCTCTAGGGTTCTGCGCAGGCTTGGGCAGTCTTTAGTAGATCTGCATAAGCCATCTTCCCTTCGGTGGAGACTTGCGATCAGACGATGAATCGCCACAAGCACATTAAGGTCAAAGAACGACTTCGCTCAAGTAGGTCCTCGTACTTTTGAAGCAGGGACCAAGTAAAAGACCCACAGACTTGGCCTGCCACCCCCAGAGGTATTAATTGAGAACTTGGAATACATTGTGACCACGAACATATCTGACGTGCCCCCAATCACCTTTAACTAACAAGGCGGGTCTTATGTCGGCTCGGGTTCCGAACCCGCAACCTCTCAGTTACGAGATAGTTGCCTTTACCAAATATGGGTAAAACTATCAGTTAAGTAGATTCGCTAACCCTTACAAAAGAACAGTAAACTAGATTATTAATTTTTTTACCTTTTCCTTTTTTGTCTTATAGTAATATAATATCCCCTTATTATCATTGATGATTATATGCCTTCTCTATCTTTCCCTCTTACATATATTTGGATGCTACTCCGATACAGAGTAAATGCCTGTAATATTTACTTCTGTGCAAAAATATATTTCTGGAGGAAGAAACAGTTTTACAGTTCCGTTATAATACAAAACTAGGTTTATACATGGATATGTAATTGAAAAAAACTATGTATCAGGAAGAAAAGTTAATTACTATTAAACAAGAGAACACTAGACTACTTAAATTTATTCTTACCTTTTTATTTTATAATGATATAACATCCCCTTATTATCATTGAACGGCTATTTATCACTTCTCTCTTTATCTCTTACATGTGTTTGTATGTTACTCCGATAAAGAGTAACTGCATGCAATGTTTTCTTCAGCGCAATAAGATATTTACAAAGGAAGAAACAGTTTTACAGTTCCGTTATAAATACAAACCTAGGTTTATACATGGATATGTAATTGAAAAAAACTATGTATCAGGAAGAAATGTTAATTACTACTAAACAAGATAACACTAGACTACTTAAATTTATTCTTACCTTTTTATTTTATAATGATATAACATCCCCTTATTATCATTGAACGGCTATTTATCACTTCTCTCTTTATCTCTTACATGTGTTTGTATGTTACTCACTCTCCCGATAAAGAGTAACTGCATGCAATGTTTTCTTCAGCGCAATAAGATATTTACAAAGGAAGAAACAGTTTTAACAGTTCCGTTATAATACAAACCTAGGTTTATACATGGATATGTAATTGAAAAAAACTATGTATCAGGAAGAAAAGTTAATTACTATTAAACAAGAGAACACTAGACTACTTAAAATTTATTCTTACCTTTTTATTTTATAATGATATAACATCCCCTTATTATCATTGAACGGCTATTTATCACTTC
>CM063509.1:85881536-85889036 GCA_032207245.1 Pardosa pseudoannulata | reverse complement strand
TAATCCGGCCATAGATTGGTGTGTAAACCGTTAATAAATTACACCACGATGAAAATTTCTCCACTTTTGTAGAAGTGGATGATGATAACTTATCATATTTGGATCCCATGTATATGCGTATAAAATTTATGGCCCAGTAACGGCTTGGAGAAATATCACTATCCGGGTAATTTTTTAAAAGAAAAATGAGCCTCTTTACGGTCGAGTCGTTTTATCTGGATCGCATCCAATGCATTATTTAGGAGGCGTTCGAAAATTTGGCATATTTGGCAAATCCTCAAAAATTGTTGCAGCCAAAAGCTCTTTTTAATAAGCAGATAGTAGTTATTTCTTGAAACTAGGAAGAATTCTAAATTGCTGGTCTTGAAATGTTAACAATGGAATTTTTCTTTTGTATTAGCAATGTTTACACTTATTCTTTGCCTCGGGGAGGAAAGTTTTACTATGCAATTTTGTTTTCCCTACTGCATTATTAGGGATAATTATTTTATTCGTGACTTGCGTATTCGTTTGTTAAAAACCACTCGCTCCACGGTTTAGTTATATCCGAGGAATTAGTTTCTTCCTAAAATTAACATTGCCATTTTAACGGCTTTTTCTTCGATTTATTATAAAGTAAAAAAATTCTTCTTTATTTAGAATGATTTTTGACACGTTTTTTAATAGCACTTTAGCTTTGAAACGACTATTTTTGCCAATTTAAGTAGTATATTACATAAAATAACATAAAAATATACACCTAATGAAAGAAAAAACTAAATTTCGTTACCCGCGAGATAATTTATTCAAATACAAATATTAGAAATTAAATTTTTACATAAAGTTAAGGAATAGTCTAGCTTTGAAATATTATTCATTTTAATAATTTCAGTATCATATTTTATAAAATAACATAAATAATTCATGTCTAATTAAAAGAAAATGAAATTCATTTACCCGCAAGATAACTTTCCAAATACCAATATTAGACACTGCATTGTTACTTGAACGCTCTAGCTTTGAAATACTATTTAATTTTGTCTATTTAAGTAGTATATTATATAATATGATAAAGGTTAAAATAATATAAAAATTATTAAAATGAAGTTTCTTATATCGATATTTTATTAAATCACGATATACTGCTGGTCACATATCGTACTTCTTCATAAATTCAAAAATTAAAATTTTCAAAATTTAAATATTCGACTTGTTTAGATTTCTTACTTCTCCTGGCGAATATTTGTAAATTACTTCTTGGAAAATCAATTTTTATTGAAGTAAAATACTTTTGAAAAATAAATTTTTAAAACACACACACATATCGTGCTTTTTCATAACATATCGTAGGAAATGCTTTTAAATTACATCATAAATATTAATTTCTGTCGAAGTAAAGTACTTCCGAAAAGCAATTTTCTAAAAGTTAGTTTTTCATTTTATGCATATTTTATTGTAAAGCTTAAAACAAACTTGTAAATTATTAAAATATAATTTCTTTCATCGATATAATATTAAATCGCGATATAAAACTGGTTCCTTATCATGATGTAAGATTTTCAACGTTACCCATTTCCATACCACAAAGTAAGTGAACTATGTAAAGTTAAAGTTGTTACTCACTTACGAAGTAACCTAATTGAAAAAAAGTAATAATTGGTTACTATAATCCGGCCATAGATTGGTGTCAAACCGTTAATAAATTATACCACGATGAAAATTTCTCCACTTTTGTAGAAGTGGATGATGATAACTTATCATTTTTGGATCCCATGTATATGCGTATACATTTTATGGCCCAGTAACGGCCTGGAGAAATATCACTATCCGGGTAATTTTTTAAAAGAAAAATGAGCCTCTTTACGGTCGAGCCGTTTTATCTGGATCGCATCCAATGCATTATTTAGGAGGCGTTCGAAAATTTGGCATATTTGGCAAATCCTCAAAAATTGTTGCAGCCAAAAGCTCTTTTTAATAAGCAGATAGTAGTTATTTCTTGAAACTAGGAAGAATTCTAAATTGCTGGTCTTGAAATATTAACAATGGAATTTTTGTTTTGTATTAGCAATGTTTACACTAATTCTTTGCCTAGGGGAGGAAGGTTTTACTATGTAATTTTGTTTTCCCTACAGCATTATTAGGGATCTTTAGTTTATTTCTGACTTACGTATTCATTTGTTAAAACCCATCTCTTCACGTTTTGGCTTCGGCGTATATCAGAGGATATAGTTTTTTCTAGAATCAACAACTTCATTTTAATGGCTTTTTTTCTATCTGCTATAAAGTAAAAAATTCTTCTTCGTTTAGAACATTTTTGGCATATTTTTTAAAAGCTCTTTAGCTTTGAAACGACTATTTTTGCCAATTTAAGTAGTATATTACATAAAATAACATAAAAATATACACCTAATGAAAGAAACAATTAAATTTCGTTACCCGCGAGATAACTTTACAAATATTAGAAATTAAATTTTTACATAAAGTTAAAGAAAAGTCTAGCTTTGAAATATTATTCATTTTAATAATTTCAGTATCATATTTTATAAAATAGCATATATAATTCATGTCTAATTAAAAGAAAATGAAATTCATTTACCCGCAAGATAACTTTGCAAATACCAATATTAGACACTACATTGTTACTTGAACGCTCTAGCTTTGAAATACTATTTAATTTTGTCTATTTAAGTAGTATATTATATAATATGATAAAGGTTAAAATAATATAAAAATTATTAAAATGAAGTTCCTTATATCGATATTTTATTAAATACTTCTTCATAAATTCAAAAATTAAAATTTTCAAAATTTAAATATTCGACTTGATTAGATTTCTTACTTCTCCTGGCGAATATTTGTAAATTACTTCTTGGAAAATCGATTTTTATTGAAATAAAATACTTTTGAAAAATAAATTTTTAAAACACTCACACAAACATATCATGCTTCTTCATAACATATCGTAGGAAATGCTTTTAAATTACATGATAAATACTAATTTCTGTCGAAGTAAAGTACTTCCGAAAAGCAATTTTCTAAAAGTTTTTCATTTTATGCATATTTTATTGTAAAGCTTAAAACAAACTTGTAAATTATTACAATATAATTTCTTTCATCGATTTAATATTAAATTGCGATATAAAACTGGTTCCTTATCATGATGTAAGATTTTCAACGTTACCCATTTCCCTACCACAAAGTAAGTGAACTAAGTAAAGTTAAAGTTGTTACTCACTTACGAAGTAACCTAATTGAAAAAAAGTAATAATTGGTTACTATAATCCGGCCATAGATTGGTGTGTAAACCGTTAATAAATTACACCACGATGAAAATTTCTCCACTTTTTTAGAAGTGGATGATGATAACTTATCATATTTGGATCCCATGTATATGCGTATAAAATTTATGGTCCAGTAACGGCTTGGAGAAATATCACTATCCGGGTAATTTTTTAAAAGAAAAATGAGCCTCTTTACGGTCGAGCCGTTTTATCTGGATCGCATCCAATGCATTATTTAGGAGGCGTTCGAAAATTTGGCATATTTGGCAAATCCTCAAAAATTGTTGCAGCCAAAAGCTCTTTTTAATAAGCAGATAGTAGTTATTTCTTGAAACTAGGAAGAATTCTAAATTGCTGGTCTTGAAATGTTAACAATGGAATTTTTGTTTTGTATTAGCAATGTTTACAGTCATTCTTTGCATAGGGGAGGAAAGTTTTAATATGCAATTTTGTTTCCCCTACAGCATTATTAGATATCTTTAGTTTATTCCTGACTTCCGTATTCGTTTGTTAAAACCCCTCGCTTTATACTTAAGCTTCGTTGTGTATCAGAGAATATTGTTTTTTTCTAGAATTAACATCTTCATTTTAACGTCGTTATTCAGTTCTCCAGAACTGACAGTTCTGGTGATTAACATAATCAGGAAAATGAAATATTGCTTTTTCAAAGAAGATCACATATATTTCATTTGCAGGCATTGCACACCAAACATTCACTTTGGAGATACTGCGTGCTTTTTTTTTACTGCATGTGGTGATTCTATTTCTCAGAGATGTCAGTTATGGCTGTTAACATAACCAGAAACTCAAAACATTGCTTCATCATAGAAGGTAAGATAAGTTTAATCTATATCCAATGCACACCAAACAGCTAGTTTCGGGCTAGTGTCGGATTTATTCTTACTGCATATGATGATTCATTTCTGCACAACCGACTGTTATTCTGGTTAGCATAACCAGAAACTTGGAAAATTGCTTTATCGGAGAAGATAATGTAGATAATGTAATGCGCACCAAACATTCACTTTCGGACTACTGTGTATGATTCAGTACAGTAAAACTGACAATTATGATGGTTAAGGTATCCGTCTACGTTAAAAACGTCATTTTTTGCCAAAAATCATATTTTTTTTATTTCTTTATTGTAAAATTTCAACTTTTAGGCTTCTAAATATGTTTTTGCTTTGTCTTTACGGCATTTTTAAGAAAAATTACAGCTGTTTAAATATCAGTGACAGCTGTAGAATCAAAATGGAAGTAGCGACTTCGGAACCGGAAGTTGTGAATTTAAAGCCTTTTAAAGAGCATTTTTTTTGGACAAAACTTTTTAAATTTTCATGAAGATAAGTTTAAACATTTTCCTAGTATTTTTAATAATTAGCAACTTGCAATTAGAATGTTTTGAAACAAGAAAGTGTGGGGAATTTTAAACATGTATTTTAATTTTTTAACTGCTTCATAACTTTAAATGCGTTTTTTCAGAACGGTATTTTAATAAAATGTCGAAACTTGAAATTGATTTCTCAAGAAGTTCTTAAAATATTTGGAAAATAATTATAAATGAATTTTGATAATTTGGATAATTTTTAATGATGTTACACGCATAGTTAGATATAAAGGTAATAAAAATTCGTTAAAAATTCAATGTATATGAATTTGAAGGACCAAAATTTTTTACCAAATGTAAATTAAGCAAAGATTTTAGGTGATTCACTAGTCCAGTGTATAAGAAATGTGTTGCATAAAAAATATTGAAATAATTTAATTTATTATAAAATTAGACCTTTTGAAAAAACCGGATTTTTTTACTAAATTTTCTTCATTTATTAGAAATTTTATAAAAACTTTTCCAGGAATAAAGTTTTTACGTGCAATTCTCTATGATAATATAAAAAATAAATATAAAAATGTAAAAACATGAACTAGTTTCTATTTTTAAAGAAAAAAGCGTTTTAAAGAGTTTAAAACGTTTTAAAGAGTACTTTTTGGACAAAACTTTTTAAATTTTCATGAAGATTAGTTTAAACATTTTTCTAGTATTTTTAATAATTAGCAACTTGGCAATTAGAAAGTTTTGACACAAGAAAGTGTGGGGAATTTTAAACATGTATTTTAATTTTTTTAACTGCCTTCATAAACTTTAAATGCGTTTTTTTTCAGAGCAGTATTTTTAATAAAATGTCGAAACTAGAAATGCGATTTCTCAAGAAGTTCTTAAAATAAGTTGTTGAAAATTATTATGAATGCTTTTGATAGTATTTACTAGTGAATAACTTAAAAGCTTTAAAGTTGGATAATTTTTAATGGTGTTACACTCATAGTTTGATGTAAAGGTAATAAAAATTCGTTAAAAATTCAATGTGTATGATTTTGAAGAACCAAAATTTCTTACCAAATGTAAATTAATCAAAGATTTTAGGTGATTCACTAGTCCAGTGTATAAGAAATGTGTTGCATAAAAAAATATTGAAATAATTTAATTTATTATAACATTAGACCTTTTGAAAAAACCGGATTTTTTTACTAAATTTTCTTCATTTATTAGAAATTTTATAAAAACTTTTCCAGCAATAAATTTTTAAAGTGCAATTCTCTATGATAATATAAAAAATAAATATAAAAATGTAATAACATAAACTAGTTTCTATTTTTAAAGAAAAAAGTTCTCCGAACGTAGACGGGTACCTTAAGAAGACTACAAACATCGAAAATTGCTTCATTAAAGAAGAAGACGTAAATTTTACCCGCATACAAGGTTCACAAAGCATTAGTGTTTTTCTTACTGTACTTGGGCCGAACGATGGCCGAATTGTTAAGGTGCTAGCCTTCGGAACCGAAGTTCGTGGGTTCGAATCCCACTATGGCATGGATGTTCGTAGCCGTTCGGAATCGGCTTTAAGCAGTAGGTCCCGGTCTCATTAGCTCTCGTTGCAAAAAGTAGACCGTAGCATTCCAAACCAAAAATCTTACTGTACTTGGCGGTTCAGTTCAACAGAACCGAAATTTATGGCGGTTAGCATAACGAAAAACATAGAAAATCCTTTTATTGGAAAAGATGACGTGAAATTATGCTTAAAATTTTAATGTGTAAAACTGCTTTAAATTGTCTTTCCAAAGAACCAAAAAACATCTACATATATCATTTTTTTTTCAAATATGAAATGTGCTCAATAATTTTGGACCAATTTGTGTTATGGCACTTAAAGCGCCAGCCTAATGACTTAAAAGTTTGAGAAATTTTACAAGACACCGTATTCAAAGCATTACTTTATCTTAATTGTAAGAGGTTTGAAAAATCTCAATTTAATCTCCATTCACTGCAAAAGTAAATCACCGAAGCGGCAGTAATCCAAAGTAAATTACTTAAGGTTAACCGGGAGGTTAAAAATGTCGCTCCATAGGGAAGGAAGCGAAGGATAATTAGCTTTTTATTCTTATTTACTGGTCTGTGGGGCATTTTCCCATCAGATTGTGCAGGAGAAGGGAGTGGAAGGGACTTGATCTTTTTGTAAGATAATAAACGCCAGGGGTGTATTGTTCTTTTCTATCCTTAACGATCCAGAAAATTCTACGGGTTTTCGTTCAAGGTGTTGGTGTCAGATTAGATAGCATTAGATCTTTCTTCTTTATTCTTTAAAAAAGGTTATGAAATGCAGACATAAAAGAAATATTTTATGGCGTTCGCGATGAAATTGCCTCGAGATGTAAAAAAATTAAGTGCTGCCGTTGATTATGAATTTTTTTTAAGGTTAAGTATATCTGAAAGGTTTATTAGCGTAGTTACCTAAAGATGCAAAATACTCGAGAAATTTGGTAGCTATAAAGCAGTTAAATATTTGTAAGTTTGAACTTGTTCAGCCAGTACAATTTTTAGCTAAAATGATTTATTGAAAACAATAAAAGTAAGCTCAAAAGTAATGGAGATGACTGAATGTGAAATTGTGTTATAATTTATTGTATAATATTTATACTTTAGGAGTTGGAGCATAGGAAGGGAGCAGTACGTAGAATGTCAGGACCAGTAGTGAAGTATTAAATCAAGATGAGTGAAGGCAGACAAAAAAAGGCTCTAACTTGAGTTCCAGGCATTTATTTTTTATTGTTCCAAATTGCAAAATGATTGTAGTCTACTTCTGCTCTGATCTTATAGTGGTTATTGGAGGTATATTTTATTGCGTTGTTTTTAAAAATATTACGACGATTAATGTGCAGATGGAAAAATAACTACAGGAACGTCGCA
>CM063509.1:85866536-85876536 GCA_032207245.1 Pardosa pseudoannulata | reverse complement strand
CGAAAACTTTGTTTCAAAGAAGGCAATATAATTATATGTAGCTTATGATTTTAATCTATAACTTTTTTAACTTTTCTTATATATTTTTACATTTTTCAAAATCACACTTGTGAATAAATTTCTTTTAAAAAGTGTTCTTAATGACTTTTACCGGCCTATAGGGAATAAACGAAAAGAAAAATGCGCAGAGACTTCTCGAGGCACTTCAGGATTCAACAGAACCCAGTATAAGATATTTAGAAATGAAGAGTTTTGAAGAGTATGTGAAGAGTGTAAACAAAAAAGCTTAGAGACATCTAGAGACACTCCAGGATTCCACAGAACCCAGTTTAAGATGTTTAGAATTGAAGAGTGTTGAAGAGTGTAAACTAAAATGATTAGAGATTTCTAGAAGCACCCCAGGATTCCACAGAACCCAGTTTAAGATGTTTAGAAATGAAGAGTATGGAAGAGTGTGTGACGAGTAAAAGCAATGCTTAAAGACATCTCGAGGCACTCCAGGGTTCCACAGAACTCAGTTTAAGATGTCTAGAAATGAAGAGTGTTGAAGAGTGTGTGAAGAGTGGAAACAAAAATGCTTAGAGACATCTCGAAGCACTCCATTATTCTACAGAACCCAGTTTAAGATGTTTAGAATTGAAGAGTGTTGAAGAATGTGTCAAGAGAGAAAAAAAATGCTTAGAGACATTTAGAAGCACTCCAGGATCCACAGAACCCAGTTTATGATGTTTGGGATTGAAGAGTGTTGAAGAGTGTAAACTAAAATGGTTATAAACTTCTAGAAGCACTCCAGGATTCCACAGAACCCAGTTTAAGATGTTTAGAAATGAAGAGTGTTGAAGAGTGAAAACAATGCTTAACGACATCTAGAAGCACTCCAGGATTCCACAGATCCCAGTTTAAGATGTTTAGAAATGAAGAGCTAAAAAAATGCTTAGAGACAGCTAGAGACACTCCAGGATTTAACAGAACGCAGAGTTTAAGATGCTTAGAAATGAAAAAGTTTTCTGTAAAGGGAAAAAAACTTACCGTTCCATCTGTCTCCTTTCTTGCTACCGAACAGGCCATCGCCCACGAGGTACAGGTCCACCTCGAAGCGAAGGTCACTGGACAGGGTGTGAAGGATATCGATGGCGATGCCCGCGCAGCACGTGACGTTGTATTCGAAGCCTTCAAGGGCTCCGGTACGCGTCGAGAAATCTGCCAAGATGCGCACCAGGCGTGACTTCGAATGTGTGTGAACCTAAACGGAAAGATTAAAAAGAGTGAACGTAAAATCATTCTTCATGCATATCGAGGCATTCTAACTCTCTAATTCACTATTCAATCAGCCAATTTGTCTTTCTGATACACGACTATCTATTGTCGTCATTTTCTTTATTATTTTACTTGTGTGAAAGAACTACGTGAAAACTATGCCAAAATGAGTATCAGTCACCATTTCTGTTGACAATGAAGCATTGAAAGTACAAATAGGTACATCGCTAAACTTGCTTAAGCATCTTCAAGCTGTTTATTCGTGCGTGTGATCGAATTAATGATAACTAGAATCAGAAAAATTATTTGAAAAGTTATACAGCGAATACCAAAGTAAAATGGGATATTATGTGCTAAAATCTAAATATTTGACTTTGAAAGGTGTAACAAAGAGTTACACTTCTAAAACGTCAGAGCAAGAGAGTGACTTAAAGGTGAAAGTGATGTGAGTGACATTACTTTGACCCCATTGGTCATGAGCGGTTACTAACATCACTTTCGAGCAACGATTCATCCTTATGTGATTTTTTTCTCTTGCCGAAGGAGAGAATGTAGCAAAGAGTTAATCTTCTACAACACCATCAAGAGAGAGTGACCTAAAGATGAAAGTGATGTGAGTGACCCTTCTTCGACCCAGTGGTCAAGAGGAGTTACTAATCGTGTAGTAGGCATCTTCGGCTCAGGCTGTCCAATGAACTTTTTAGAGAGATCTGAGAACTCCCTCAGGGAGAGAGCAAGGAAGAAGGAGTGTGCAGCTTAAAATCGTCTGCGACAGTTCTTTCCCCCTTTTCTTTAAGACGAAGACGCCATGTTGAGCAGATCGGCGATCGAGTATGGTCTCTTTGTCATGATGGCATAATTAGCATTGTTATTGCGTATTCTCAACTTTATATTTAGAATTTAAAAAATTCAGAAGGAGAAATAGTTCTCATCCAAATTAGTAGCTTCTCACGGAGACTCCTTGATGTTATTGTAGTTTCTCATGCCACTTGGACAAACCAAGCACGATTGAGCCTGCAGGTTCTCGTATTAAGGCCAAGGGGTGCGCCTGTCGTTTTAATGAGCACCATTAAGGTGAAAGAACGATTTCGCTCAAGTAGGTCCTCGTAATTCTGAAGCAGGGACGAAGCAGAGGACCCACAGACTTGGTCTACTACCCCCAGAACTATTGATTGAGAACTTGGAGGACAATGTGACCACGAACATATCTGACGCGCCACGGTCACTTTTAATGAACATGGCAGATCTTAGGACGGCTAAGGTTCCGAAACTGCAACCTCTCAGTTACTAGATCGTTGCCTTTGCCGACTGAACTACAGTGACTCGCAGACTCCACTTATACGTCTGGCGATCCTAGAAGCTCGGCCTGTCTTCACCTCAACAAAAGGAATGTATCTGGTGTTTGTATTTGGAGTTGCACATCGTTTCTAAACCCTTGAGCGTAAAATTATCCACAGTTCAGGATACTTCACAATCAAGGCTCTATCTGCAATGCACTAAATGGAACTTTTGAGGAGAGTTTCTAAGCAGGGTTTTGAACCGGAACTAAACTGAAAACTGGAAAAAACGCTGTTTTTGGTCGGAACGAAAACCGGAACTGACCGATAAAAATATCGGCTATTTCGGTTCTATATATCATTAGTTACTTTGTTAGTGTATCCAACTTATCGACATTTCCTAATTTAACGTCAACCATATAGTTATCGTCATGGCATCTACATTGTGCCAAACGATGACTGAATAATTAGGTTAGCTGATCTTCAATGCCGGAGTTCCAGGGTTTGAATTCTACTGTGGCATGGATGTTCGTAGCTGATAGGAATCAGCTTTAAGCAGTAGGTCCCGGTCTCATTAGCCCTCGTTTTGCAAAAGAGTAGACCGTAGTTCTCCAAACATAATCAAACTACTTGTATATTGCTTCTCGATTTCTTGGTCCGATGTTTTCTGTTTCAGCTTCGTGTGAAACTACTCGTAGAATGTAGATTGAATTCAGTTCAATGTCCAATTGTCAAAAGTGATTTTAATAAGGGATAACAATCCCAATGCTTTCCGTTCTCTGCTCACCTCTCGTATCGTAGATGCTGGTTAATTGTACCAATTCACATAATATACCAATAAAAAAAGAATGACATCTTCTAAATCTATAATATATTAAATCTATCATCTATAATATATTAAATTCAAACTATTTTTTATACAAGTTGCATGTCGAACGATGGCCGAATGGTTAGGGTGCTCGGCTTCGGAAATGGAGTTCGTGGGTTCGAATCCCACTATGGCATGGATATTTGTAACCGTTCGGACGGCTTTAAGCAGTAAAACCCGGTACTGATAAGGAAGGCCAGGATCCTGGTTGACTGGTTCACCGCTAATTGATGCGCCATCTTGCGGCCATGATTTTAACCTAAAATCGCACCGCAAGAGTCAAATTACCCCTTCACGAATGGCCATCCCAACTGCCCTGTGCAGATATTGCTTCCCACACAAACACCTTCTCTCATGTCAGAAAGTTTCATGTAGTACACCGGGTCAACCGGACTTTTAACCTGGGCAGGACTCCTGCGGAGTATCCCCAGCACTTTCGTAAACCACATTAGTTGTACTTATTAGTTTAGATTTTCTACATTTCTTTTTGTTATTTTAAATTTTATGGGCTGAATGCTGACTGGCCCCTGCGTAACGCATTGTTGCCGCACGGGTAGACCGAACCAGCAATTCAACACCATACACCCGACTTGGGGTGGATGGCTGGTTACAGGTAGTACACAGCTTTAAGCAGTAGGTCCCGGTCTCATTAGCCCTCGTGTTGCAAAAAGTAAACCGTAGTGCTCCAAAACCAAAATAAATTTACATTTTGAAATGATTGAAAATATTTAATAAAAATATCGATACTAAATTTTTTTTTAATTTTAAGTAAAACATTCAGTGTATAATTTTAAAATGAATAATGTCGAAAGGTTTTTTACCACCCACTTATTCTTCCGCATTCAAAAACTCTTGAATTATATGTGGGTGTGGGTCATCTAAGTTTAAGTCAGATCCTATTGCTTAATTTTGACTCATAAAATTACAAACACTTTAGTCTAGTAAGGGTACGTTCCCAGGGCCAAGATTAGAACGCCAGAATTAGCTATCAGCTGATAAGAGAGCAAAGATTTCAGACGAAGACTCACAAAACATTATTTTAAAGACTTGGTTAATGCACTTGTTGAGTGTACTCCTAATCTTTAGAATTTCTAAAAATAAAATATATCGATTTCTATTTCCATACTTAGCTTTCTTACCAATATCTTGCCCTTTTAAATCTCTTTTTACTTGTTGTTTCTTTATTCTTTGATCCTTTTTTAAGGCTTGCTTTGGTTCTTATTTTACACTAGCATATAGAATATAACATATTTGGTTCTTATTTTACTCTAGCATATAGCATATATCCTCTTATTTACACTAGCATATGACGGGATATATGCTAATTATAATTTTTTAAAATTGAAAAGTATTTCGAAAAGTTTTGAACATGGTAAAATATAAAATTAAGATTTAAAATAACTTAACAGACCATATGTTAGTTGCCAACTTTAATTTATCTTCTCATAATACGTGATAGGATGGACAGGAGAGGTTTTAATATTGACAGCTATTATTTGGCGGTACATATGAATGATGTCCAGGATTTAGCGAATCAATTTCAAACCGTGTTGTTATGTAAAAAACAAACACACAAACGAACAATCTTCTTAATTTTCAAAGATATATAACTAAAATGCTTTCAAATTTTTCTGAAAAAGCTAAAAGTTATTATTGTATATCAAGTATTTTTTACTAAAAAAACTAAGATTTGCTTCAGTTTTCCACATTATTTAGTTTCGTGTAATTAAATTTAAAAAAAATAATGTTTGTAAACTTTCATTTAATTCAATGTTAAAATTCCCGAATTTCAAAGTTTGTAAAATTTATAAGCAAGCTGTTTGCATTTTTCTGAAAAACCTAAAATTTAGTATTGTATATTAAATATTTTTTATTAATAAAAAATTCAGATTTGCTTCAGTTTTTCCCATTATTTAGTTTTGTTTAATTAAATTAAAAAAAATTATATTTGAAAACTTTCTTTTAATTCAATGTTAAAATTCAATACAGTAAACTCCCGAATTTCAATGCTTGTAAAGTTTATAAGTAAGCTGTTCGGATTTTTCTGAAAAAGCTAAAACTTATTATTGTATGTCAAGTATTTTTTACGAATAAAGAATGATGATTTACTTCAGTTTTTCCCATTATTTAGTTTTGTATAATTAAATTTAAAAAAATTATGTTTGTAAACTTCTTTTTTAATTCAATGTTAAAATTCAATACAGTAAACTCCCGTATTTCAAAGTTTGTAAAATTTATAAGCAAGCTGTTCGAATTTTTCTGAAAAACCTAACATTTAGTATTGTATGTCAAGTATTTTTTACGAATAAAGAATGATGATTTGCTTCAGTTTTTCCCATTATTTAGTTTTGTATAATTAAATTTAAAAAAATTATATTTGTAAACTTCTTTTTTAATTCAATGTCAAAATTCAATACAGTAAACTACCGAATTTCAATGTATTAGTAAAAAATCATAATTTTTCAGAAAGCTAAAGAATAAAGTGTAGTCAAGTATTTTTTACGAATAAAGAATGAAGTCCAAAATAGCCTAAATTTTTAAAAATTAGCAAAAATTAAGAAGTTTGTAAACTTCTTTGTAATTAAGTTGTACTACTTCATAACTAGGGCTGAATCATCGTATAAGTAAATAAGACAAATGTCTAGGACCAGTTTTTTGAAGGACCAAGTCAAACTGAAATTTTGAATAGTTTTATTAAGTAACCAAAAATAGTATCAATATTTTCAAATATTGAAATATTATTGCAAATATATTTAACTTTGCTTATATAAAAGGAATTTTGGTCATTATCAGTATCAAAATATGCAAAAAATTATTTGGGAAACTCTCTCAGTTAATTCAAAATTAAAATTTAGTTGTCATGCAAACGAACAAAATAAAATATATCGATTTATATTATTCGTAGGTTTTTTTGTGAATGAAAAATTAACGAACTAATTATATTTTATTTTTTAATGCATTTAGAAAAATATGCTTCGATAATATTTACGATGAAATAACTTTGAATTAGTTTTTAAAATTAAAGTTTAAAAAATTCATATTTTAAACTTAGTTTTTAAATATTTAATACAAAACAAATTTAATTTCAATTTTAAAAAATTCAAAATGTTTAAACTTTTCTGAAGAAAATAGAATGTATTGTTGCATATTAAATATTTTTATTCTAAAACGTTAAGATTTGTTTCAGTTTTTTTCATATTATTTAGTATAGTACATTGAATATACAGAATAGTTTATATATGAAATATTTTTATGTTACAAAGTCGTTTAACGATAACCGCGATTAAATCTCTGTTTAAACGGAGAATTCGTCCTAACCATTATTGTTCATAGGTTAATCACGGTTATTAAAGGACTGGTAGAAGTAAGTGAGAGCTAGTTTACACACTAACATGCAGAACAATATATATATATATATTTATTTTAAACATTATATACATTTACATATATACAGATATATACATATAATACATATACATATATATATACATATATAAAACACACACATATATATATATACACATATATATAATATAATACATACATACATACATATATATATAAAAATATAATATATATACATATATATTATATACGTATAAATACATATATATACATAAAAAATATATACATATAATAAATATATATATATATATATATATTTTAAAATATATATATATATATATATATATTTTTATATATATATATATATAAATATTTATATATATACATAATATATAATACTTTTAATATAAAAAATGCATAAATATATATATATATATATATATATATGAGAACATTTTTCATGAATATTTACTCTCAAAGATAAGAATGGTGTGCACTAACATTATAAATAAATTATAAAATGAAGTGATTGCTGATATAGCTATTTTAGAAACATGATGTTTGTTTTAATTGAATTACAAATCTCTGCAGTACATTTTTAAATTCAAAAATAAAACTGTGATTTATTATCGTATCTTTGTGTCCCGAATCAAATTAATGTACACCATTTAACTGATATTCACCATGTACGAATGCGCTAATTATCTCTTTGAAGACAGCCGTATCTAAATACACACATTTCATATCTCAATGGTGTGAGTGAATTAATGCATGCTATAGCAACTTCTGTAAATTGTCATGAGATAACGGGCGACAGATAAAACAAGGGTGGATCATTCAGACAAGACGCGGTAAGCTGTCTCCGTCAATTAATCCCTCAGTCTTTGCGTCATTAATCACGGCTAGTACGAATGAAGCTTGAATTGCCATCGATCAGTTGGACTTAAAATTAATACAGGCGTGCCAGAGGAGAATTTAACAGATGAAACAGACAGTAGGAAAATAAATTGTAGAAAAGCGATAAGAGCCTCCAAACGGCAGAACCGTTTAGAAATGAAAATATTTCTAGATGAATTCCGTGATTAGGAAGTTCGACTTAAAAGGTTTAACTCCCTGGCTTTTCTGGAAAAGAGGAAAAGGAATCTGAGTTGTAAAAAAAACCTTTAACGACAAAATGTGTTTCTCATTATCGATAACGATTTAGATAGCGAGATTTCCATATATACTCTTAAATTGCAGTTTTTTAAATGGAATTCAAAGTTATTTGTGACCAAAAGTGATTTATATGTGACTACTAGACTATAGAAAACAAAACGCAATATTCAGAAATTGAATAAGACTCTTCAGGAACAGTTTTATCGTATTTCCTAATTTACTAATTTAATTGGACTTTGCTAAAGCGAGTAATTTGTAAATAAATAATCAGACACAAACGGGATTTATTTTTATGGTGTAAGTTTTCAACTTTTTGAACCCAGTTGATTGTAAAGGTAAAACGATATTAACACATTGCATGCGGCTCACGTACTAGTACATTTTCTGACGATTGATACTTGACAGCGGGACACGTGATTTCCATATATACTCTTCAATTTTAGTTTTTTAAATGGAAGTCAAAGTCATTTATGACCAAAAGTAATTTATATGTGACTACTAGACTATAGAAAACAAAACGCAATATTCAGAAATTGAATAAGACTCTTCAGGAACAGTTTTATCGTATTTCCTAATTTACTAATTTAATTGGACTTTGCTAAAGCGAGTAAATTGCAAATAAATAATCACATACATACGGGATTTATTCTTATGGTGTAAGATTTCAACATTTTGAACCTAGTAGATTGTAAAGGTAAAACGATATTAACACATTGTATGCGGCTCACGTACTAGTACGTTTTCTGACGATTGATACTTGAGAACAGGACAACAGATTTCCATATATACTCTTCAATTTAAGTTTTTTAAAAGGAAGTCAAAGTTATTTGTGACCAAAAGTAATTTTATATGTGATTACTAGACTATAGAAAACAAAACGCAATATTCAGGAATTGAATAAGACTGTTTGTTTATGAACAGTTTTATCGTATTTCCTCATTTACTAATTTAATTGGACTTTGCTAAAGCGAGTAAATTGTAAATAAAGTAACCAGACACAAACGGGATTTATTTTTATGGTCTCAGTTTTCAACTTTTTAAACCAAGTAGATTGTAAACGTAAAACGATATTAACACATTATATGCGGCACACGTACTAATACATTTTCTGACGATTGATACTTGACAGCGGGACACGTGATTTCCATATATACTCTTCAATTTTAGTTTTTTAAATGGAAGTCAAAGTCATTTGTGACCAAAAGTAATTTATATGTGACTACTAGACTATAGAAAACAAAACGCAATATTCAGGAATTGAATAAGACTGTTTGTTTATGAACAGTTTTATCGTATTTCCTAATTTACTAATTTAATTGGACTTTGCTAAAGCGAGTAATTTGTAAATAAATAATCAGACACAAACGGGATTTATTTTTATGGTGTAAGTTTTCAACTTTTTGAACCCAGTTGATTGTAAAGGTAAAACGATATTAACACATTGTATGCGGCACACGTACTAATACATTTTCTGACGATTGATACTTGACAGCGGGACACGTGATTTCCATATATACTCTTCAATTTTAGTTTTTTAAATGGAAGTCAAAGTCATTTATGACCAAAAGTAATTTATATGTGACTACTAGACTATAGAAAACAAAAC
Organism: Pardosa pseudoannulata; assembly: GCA_032207245.1. Taxonomy (NCBI): domain Eukaryota; kingdom Metazoa; phylum Arthropoda; class Arachnida; order Araneae; family Lycosidae; genus Pardosa; species Pardosa pseudoannulata. Next base: position 85,867,028 of record CM063509.1, on the reverse strand, counting down.
GCAATATTCAGAAATTTAATAAGACTGTTTATGGACAGTTTTATCGTATTTCCTGATTTATTAATTTAATTGGAATTTGCTAAAGCGAGTAAATTGCAAATAAATAATCACATACATACGGGATTTATTCTTATGGTGTAAGATTTCAACATTTTGAACCTAGTAGATTGTAAAGGTAAAACGATATTAACACATTGTATGCGGGACACGTACTAGTACGTTTTCTGACGATTGATACTTGACAGCGGGACACGTGATTTCCATATATACTCTTCAATTTTAGTTTTTTAAATGGAAGTCAAAGTCATTTGTGACCAAAAGTAATTTATATGTGACTACTAGACTATAGAAAACAAAACGCAATATTCAGAAATTGAATAAGACTGTTTATGGACAGTTTTATCGTATTTCCTGATTTACTAATTTAATTGCAGTTTGTTACAGCGAGTAAATTGTAAATAAATAATCCGACACAAACGTGATTTATTTTTA
>CM063509.1:85849036-85861536 GCA_032207245.1 Pardosa pseudoannulata | reverse complement strand
TGGTGTAAGTTTTCAACTTTTTGAACCCAGTTGATTGTAAAGGTAAAACGATATTAACACTTTGTATGCGATACACTAATAGTATATTTTCTGTCGATTGATACTTGAGCGTAGGACACGTACTAGTACTTGTTCTAACGATTGATACTTGAGAGCGGGTCATATAGTAGTACGGGTTAGTGTAACAGCATGGCTTGTTTGTGGGTACAAAAATAACGGTATATGCAGGAAAACGAAGCCGAATGTTTTTGTCTACTACATAGATTGTAGAAAAATGTAGACAAATGAAAACTAGTTTTTACATCAGTCGATGCGGCACCACAGAACTGGAAAAAATTAAAACTATATACTACTATTTCTATTTGATTTTCTATATTTACAATACTATTATATATTCATCCACTATAGATATTTTATATAAATAAAGTTTTTTTTCTTGCAACGGAAGTGACGTCATACTTTGTTTTTCATATTTTTCTCGTAAACTATGGATCGTACAGTAACTCAACTCTTCTTTGAATAGTTTTTATGTTCTTCCAACGAAGAATCTAGCCGTATAGAGTTTATGCGGTCGTTTTGGGGCACAATGTTTATATATATATATATATATATATATATATACACACATATATATATATATGTATATATATATATATGTATAAATATATGTATAGTATATATATATATGTGTGTATATATATGTATATATATGTATATGTATATATATATATATATATATATATATATATATATATGTACATATATATATATATATATATATATATATATGTACACACACATTTATATAAGCTATACTGGAAAATCATTAGCCGATATCGGACTGTATATGTCATGGACAGTCATCCAAAATTTCGGTGACTATTCAAAAGTACCTGAAAATTAAAAGAAAGTCGCTAAAATTTACTTGAGCTCGGTTAAGAAAAAATGATAGAGGTGACATAGAGGTGAGTCCTTTAACACATTATTTTATTCACGTTAAAACTTAGAAAGTGTAGTAGCTACGTTGCGTATATTTTTCATCTATGTCAATTGGCAGTAAACTGATAGAGATTTGACTTCTTCGAGCAAGACAAATGCGCATATTCCAGGCAAGTTATTTAATTTAGCAATTCTGTAGTTTGTTAGTAGACTAAATTTTCTTCCGCAAACATTGTTCTTTAACATATATTAGGTTGGGTAAAAAGAAATCCATTATTTTTTCGGTAGATGGCTCTAGTGATCGATATCTCGTAAATTTTCTATTAAACAATTTCAAATTTATGCTCATATTCAAGGTGACATTTCACACTAAAAAAATTCTTTTACTGTTTTTTGATTGACCATTCAGTTGTGAGTTACAGGGTGTTCAAAATGGAAATCAACAAACAGAAAATTTGGTACATTTTTACAGTTTTTCTTTGATAAAAGTGAAAATGCAAGCCAGGCGGTTGCAATTGTGAATGGTATTTATGGTGACGATACTGTAACAGCTAATTACGTGCAATTCTTTCGTCGATTCCATTCAGTCATTTTTGATGTTAAAGATGCACCTCGCACAGGCAGGGCCATCGTGGAGAATGTCGATAAAATCACAAATAATAGAAGTTGACCGGCATGTTATTAGTCGTAGCATCGCCCAGGAGCTAAAGATCGACCGTAAAACAGTTTTAAACCATTAGCGGAAAGTTGGATTCGCAAAAATAATCGAAATTTACCGGCATGTTAGTAGTCGTAGCATCTCCCCTTGGCTATAGATCGTCCATAATACAGTTTTAAACCATTTGGCAAAGTCTGATTCATATAGAAGCTCGATGTTTGGGTGACACCTAAAAACAAGACCAAATTAACACCAAAAAACAAGATGGATCTAATTTCCGCCAGCGAAGCCTTTGCCAAACGGAAAGAAATCGACCCATTTCTTAAACAGATGGGGACTGGGGTTGAGAAATGGTTCAAATACGACAATATTGTCCGAAAACGATCGTGGTGAAAGCGCGTTGAAGCAGCTCACCGAGGTTTGGCCACAGCTCAAACGGTGGCCAAACCAGGACTAACGGCCAGGAAGGTTCTACTGTGTATTTCGTGGGACTGGAAGGGGATCATTTAATATGAGTTTGTTCCTTATGGCCAAACACTAAATTCAGATAGCTACTGTCAACAACTGGATCGTTTGAAGCTAGCGATTGACCAGAAACGGTCAGAATCGGCCAACAGAAGAGGTGTTGCGTTCCATCAGGACAACGCCAGGCAGCACACGTCTGTAGTGACTCGCCAGAAACTCAGAGAGCTTGGATGGAAGTTTTAATACATCCACCACACATTCCGGACATGTACCAAGCGATTACCACCTTTTTCTTGCATTGCAAAACTTCCTGATTGATAAGAAATTGGTATCAACAGAAGATTTTGGAAATCGATTACTAGAGTTTTTCGCCAATAAGGACCAAGACTTCTATGAGTGAAGCATTATGGAGCTACCTTTAAAATGACAACAAATTATACAACAAAACGGTGCATATTTGACCCAAATTGGACTATCCGAAACATGTTAAATAAAGTCATTAATTTCACGAAAAAAAAAGGATTTATTTTTCCCCAACCTAATATTATATTTCCAATTTGAAATAGGCTTGAAGTTTGCATTCTCATATGGTTATCCGGGTGCAACGATAAGTCTTCCAAAACAGAGGTACTTTTCCATTATCTTAGATTAGGGGTAAATCAATAAAGCCATAGGTATTATTGCATTTAACAAGTACAAGGATAAAAAACCAAAAACATAGGCACTTTTAATTATCCAAATGCAAGGATAAATTGCTGAAAATATAGGCACTTTTCCGTTATCCGAGTGTAAAAATACTCCGACAAAAACATAAGTACTTTTTCATTAGCCGAGTGAGAGGATAAATTATTAAATGTGGCCAACTGTTTGAGGGTAAATCAATAAAAACATAGGTATTACTGTATTAACCAAGTGAAAGGATAAATAACCGAAAACATAGGCAGTTTTAATTATCCGATTGCAAGGATAAATGGCTAAAAATATAAGCGCTTTTCCGTTATCCGAGTGTAAAAATAATCCGCAAAAAACATAAGCACTTTTTCATTAGCCGAGTGAAAGGATAAATCCTTAAATGTTGCCAACTGTTTGAGGGTAAATCCATTAAAACATAGGTAATATTGCATTGACCAAGTGCAAGTATAAATAACCGAAAACATATGCACTTTTAATTATCTGAGTGTAAAAATAATCCGCAAAAAACATAAGCAATTTTCATTTGCCGAGTGAAAGGATAAATCATTAAATGTTGCCAACCGTTTGAGGGTAAATCAATAAAAATATAGGTATTATTGCAATATACAAGTGCAAGGATAAATAAACCAAAACATAAGCACTTTTAATTATCCGAATGGAAGGATAAATTACTAAATATATAGGCGCTTTTCCTTTATCCGAGTGCAAAAATAATCCGTCAAAAACATAAGCACTTTTTCATTATCCGGGGTAAAGTATAAATCACCAAATATTGCCAACTGTAAATCTTTCTGGAGTCATAATTTATCGTAAATTAAGATAAGTCGCAAAAATATTTATAGAGTTCATGTGATTTCTCGGGTTATGTATACTCAAAGTTTGCAGCGAAGCATCTAGTTTTCATTAAGTAAATTCAAAAAATATATGGAGAATATGTAGAGCATAAGTAAATAATGCTGTGGTCTTGCAAAATAACTCATTCCACTCCTGCTCTAAGTATCCCCCAAATATTTAATGCTTCCTTAATCATTAAATATTTTAGAAATGCACTGCATAAAGATTCTTAATATTCAGCATTAAAACATAATAAGACAGACGCTCTGCAACTAATAGCTGCTTTTAAGTCATTTTGCACTTAAACTTAATCGATATCGTTTGGAACACTATCTTTACAAGGTAATTTAGAAGCCATGAAGCATTTTAAAAAGCCTTATTACATCGAATAATTAACTTAGGAAAACGCGATAAGCTGCAGAGATAGGTTTTATTATAACTCGAAATTTAAAATCGTTAAAATCTTTTTTCTTCTTCAAAATTAACTCCAACTAAGTGCACCAGATGGCACTGAAACTACTTAAAAGCTACTAGTCAATGAATATTTATTATGGAATTCTTTAAAACGGAACGTATTTAAAATGTTTTGTGTTCTGAAAGAAGATTTTAAGTGTTTATTTTTCATATAAATTTATTCATTCTTTGTAAAGTCAGTCTATTACATTATGTATTAAGGACATACAACTACCTAATGAAAAATATCGAAATCATTGAGTAAATTTTAGGAACTCTAGTTTCTTTTTAAAGATGGCTTGAGACTTTTTATTGATATTTATGGAATGTTAGTTATAATTTTCATTTTCGGAAAAATATTCATTCTTTGAATTGAATGGCTCATAAACTTTTACTGATATGCATATATAATTTCATTACTTCATGATAAATATGAATATTAAAATTTCAAACATTAGGTACAAAAACGTTTACAAGATGTATATTCATGAAGTACATTTTTCCATACTTTCATTTTAGGAAGAGTATTCACTGATCGAATTCAACAAGTTATATATTGCCATTTACTTTTATGTGTAAATGAATTTAATCATAAACATGAAATTTAAATATTTCTTTAGGTGCACTAAACTTCGGTATGGCTATAATTATAAAGTAAGTTCTTCCATAGTTTTATTTTAGGAAGAGTATTCACTGATCGAATTCAACGAGTTATGTATTGCCATTTACTTTTATGTGTAAATGAATTTAATGATAAAGATGAAATTTAAATATTTCTTTAGGTGCACTAAACTTCTGTATGACTATAATGATAAAGTACGTTCTTTCATAGTTTCATTTTAGGAAGAGTATTCACTGATCAAATTCAATGAGTTATATATATTCATTTATTTTGAGTATATTATTTAATCCTAAAGAGGAATCTTAAACCTTTCTTTAGGTTATAAAACTTCTATATGACTATAATTATAAAGTACGTTCTTTCATAGTTTCATTTTAGGAAGAGTATTCACTGATCAAATTCAATGAGTTATATATATTCATTTATTTTGAGTATATTATTTTAATCCTAAAGAGGAATCTTAAACCTTTCTTTAGGTTATAAAACTTCTATATGACTATAATTATAAAGTACGTTCTTTCATGCTTTTATTTTAGGAAGAGTATCCACTGATCAAATTCAATGAGTTATATATATTCATTTATTTTGAGTATATTATTTTAATCCTAAAGAGGAATCTTAAACCTTTCTTTAGGTTATAAAACTTCTATATGACTATAATTATAAAGTACGTTCTTTCATAGTTTCATTTTAGGAAGAGTATTCACTGATCAAATTCAATGAGTTATATATATTCATTTATTTTGAGTATATTATTTTAATCCTAAAGAGGAATCTTAAACCTTTCTTTAGGTTATAAAACTTCTATATGACTATAATTATAAAGTACGTTCTTTCATAGTTTCATTTTAGGAAGAGTATTCACTGATCAAATTCAATGAGTTATATATATTCATTTATTTTGAGTATATTATTTTAATCCTAAAGAGGAATCTTAAACCTTTCTTTAGGTTATAAAACTTCTATATGACTATAATTATAAAGTACGTTCTTTCATAGTTTCATTTTAGGAAGAGTATTCCACTGATCAAATTCAATGAGTTATATATATTCATTTATTTTGAGTATATTATTTTAATCCTAAAGAGGAATCTTAAACCTTTCTTTAGGTTATAAAACTTCTATATGACTATAATTATAAAGTACGTTCTTTCATAGTTTCATTTTAGGAAGAGTATTCACTGATCAAATTCAATGAGTTATATATATTCATTTATTTTGAGTATATTATTTTAATCCTAAAGAGGAATCTTAAACCTTTCTTTAGGTTATAAAACTTCTATATGACTATAATTATAAAGTACGTTCTTTCATAGTTTCATTTTAGGAAGAGTATTCACTGATCAAATTCAATGAGTTATATATATTCATTTATTTTGAGTATATTATTTTAATCCTAAAGAGGAATCTTAAACCTTTCTTTAGGTTATAAAACTTCTATATGACTATAATTATAAAGTACGTTCTTTCATAGTTTCATTTTAGGAAGAGTATCCACTGATCAAATTCAATGAGTTATATATATTCATTTATTTTGAGTATATTATTTTAATCCTAAAGAGGAATCTTAAACCTTTCTTTAGGTTATAAAACTTCTATATGACTATAATTATAAAGTACGTTCTTTCATAGTTTCATTTTAGGAAGAGTATTCACTGATCAAATTCAATGAGTTATATATATTCATTTATTTTGAGTATATTATTTTAATCCTAAAGAGGAATCTTAAACCTTTCTTTAGGTTATAAAACTTCTATATGACTATAATTATAAAGTACGTTCTTTCATAGTTTCATTTTAGGAAGAGTATTCACTGATCAAATTCAATGAGTTATATATATTCATTTATTTTGAGTATATTATTTTAATCCTAAAGAGGAATCTTAAACCTTTCTTTAGGTTATAAAACTTCTATATGACTATAATTATAAAGTACGTTCTTTCATAGTTTCATTTTAGGAAGAGTATTCACTGATCAAATTCAATGAGTTATATATATTCATTTATTTTGAGTATATTATTTTAATCCTAAAGAGGAATCTTAAACCTTTCTTTAGGTTATAAAACTTCTATATGACTATAATTATAAAGTACGTTCTTTCATAGTTTCATTTTAGGAAGAGTATTCACTGATCAAATTCAATGAGTTATATATATTCATTTATTTTGAGTATATTATTTAATCCTAAAGAGGAATCTTAAACCTTTCTTTAGGTTATAAAACTTCTATATGACTATAATTATAAAGTACGTTCTTTCATAGTTTCATTTTAGGAAGAGTATTCACTGATCAAATTCAATGAGTTATATATATTCATTTATTTTGAGTATATTATTTTAATCCTAAAGAGGAATCTTAAACCTTTCTTTAGGTTATAAAACTTCTATATGACTATAATTATAAAGTACGTTCTTTCATAGTTTCATTTTAGGAAGAGTATCCACTGATCAAATTCAATGAGTTATATATATTCATTTATTTTGAGTATATTATTTAATCCTAAAGAGGAATCTTAAACCTTTCTTTAGGTTATAAAACTTCTATATGACTATAATTATAAAGTACGTTCTTTCATAGTTTCATTTTAGGAAGAGTATTCACTGATCAAATTCAATGAGTTATATATATTCATTTATTTTGAGTATATTATTTTAATCCTAAAGAGGAATCTTAAACCTTTCTTTAGGTTATAAAACTTCTATATGACTATATTTGCCGAGTGAAAGGATAAATCATTAAATGTTGCCAACCGTTTGAGGGTAAATCAATAAAAATATAGGTATTATTGCAATATCCAAGTGCAAGGATAAATAACCCAAAACATAAGCACTTTTAATTATCCGAATGGAAGGATAAATTACTAAATATATAGGCGCTTTTCCTTTATCCGAGTGCAAAAATAATCCGTCAAAAACATAAGCACTTTTTCATTATCCGGGGTAAAGTATAAATCACCAAATATTGCCAACTGTAAATCTTTCTGGAGTCATAATTTACCGTAAATTAAGATAAGTCGCAAAAATATTTATAGAGTTCATGTGATTTCTCGGGTTATGTATACTCAAAGTTTGCAGCGAAGCATCTAGTTTTCATTAAGTAAATTCAAAAAATATATGGAGAACAATCTAAATGTAGAGCATAAGTAAATAATGCTGTGGTCTTGCAAAATAACTCATTCCACTCCTGCTCTAAGTATCCCCCAAATATTTAATGCTTCCTTAATCATTAAATATTTTAGAAATGCACTACATAAAGATTCTTAATATTCAGCATTAAAACATAATAAGACAGACGCTCTGCAACTAATAGCTGCTTTTAAGTCATTTTGCACTTAAACTTAATCGATATCGTTTGGAACACTATCTTTACAAGGTAATTTAGAAGCCATGAAGCATTTTAAAAAGCCTTATTACATCGAATAATTAACTTAGGAAAACGCGATAAGCTGCAGAGATAGGTTTTATTATAACTCGAAATTTAAAATCGTTAAAATCTTTTTTCTTCTTCAAAATTAACTCCAACTAAGTGCACCAGATGGCACTGAAACTACTTAAAAGCTACTAGTCAATGAATATTTATTATGGAATTCTTTAAAACGGAACGTATTTAAAATGTTTTGTGTTCTGAAAGAAGATTTTAAGTGTTTATTTTTCATATAAATTTATTCATTCTTTGTAAAGTCAGTCTATTACATTATGTATTAAGGACATACAACTACCTAATGAAAAATTTATCGAAATCATTGAGTAAATTTTAGGAAATCTAGTTTCTTTTTAAAGATGGCTTGAGACTTTTTATTGATATTTATGGAATGTTAGTTATAATTTTCATTTTCGGAAAAATATTCATTCTTTGAATTGAATGGCTCATAAACTTTTACTGATATGCATATATAATTTCATTACTTCATGATAAATATGAATATTAAAATTTCAAACATTAGATACAAAAACGTTTACAAGATGTATATTCATGAAGTACATTTTTTCATACTTTCATTTTAGGAAGAGTATTCACTGATAGAATTCAACGAGTTATATATTGCCATTTACTTTCATGTGTAGATGAATTTAATCATAAAGGTGAAATTTAAGTATTTCTTTAGGTGCACTAAACTTCTGTATGGCTATAATTATAAAGTAAGTTCTTCCATAGTTTCATTTTAGGAAGAGTATTCACTAACCGAATTCAAAGAGTTATATATTTTCATTTACTTTTATGTGTATATTAATTTAATCACAAAGATGAAACTTAAATATTTCTTTAGGTGCACTAAACTTCTGTATGGCTATAATTATAAAGTCAGTTCTTCCATACATTCATTTTAGGAAGATTATTCACTGATCGAATTCAACGAGTTATATATTGCCATTTACTTTTATGTGTAAATGAATTTATTCAAAAAGATGAAATTTAAATATTTCTTTAGATGCACTAAACTTCTGTATGGCTATAATTATAAAATGAGTTCTTCCATACTTTCATTTTAGGAAAAGTATTCACTGATCGAATTCAACGAGTTATATATTGCCATTTACTTTTATATGTAGATGAATTTAATCACATAGATGAAATTTAAATATTTCTTTAGGTGCACTAAACTTCTGTATGGCTATAATTATAAAGTAAGTTCTTCCATAGTTTCATTTTAGGAAGAGTATTCACTGATCGAATTCAACAAGTTATATATCGCCATTTACTTTTATGTGTAGATGAATTTAATCCTAAAGATGAAATTTAAATATTTCTTTAGGTACACGTAACTTCTGTATGCATATAATTATAAAGTTCCTTCTTCCATAGTTTCATTTTAGGTATTTGCTGATCGAATTTAATGAGTTATATATTTTTATTAACTTTTATGAGTAAATTAATTTCATCTAATGATGAAACTTCAAATATTTCTTTACGCAAGCAAAACTTTAGTATAAGTTTTATAAAGTATAATTCTTCATAAATTTTATTTTTGGAGGAGTAGTCACTGATAGTGTTGAAAAAGTTTATTATTTTTAATGACTTTTAAGTGTATTTTAATTTCACCATAAGGATGAATATTCAAATATTTCTTAACGTAAAAAAACTTCTTTGTAATCACGACTAATGCAGGTTTCCTTTACATTTTCTTGCCTAGTTCAATATATGTGTAATGACATCGAACAGCCTTTACATTTTGACTACTCTTCATTAATAACAACAGGCTCGCCCTGGATTAAAACCACTGCATGTGTGCATCTGATGGTGGAGTATATATAAAGGCTGTACATTGTCTTTTCGAACATAGCATATAAAGAGAAAAGCAGTTGATTTATCGGACTTCGATAAAGATCAAATCATTATGGCTTGACGACTGCGAACACACCAATGTCAGAAACGGCGCGTTTAGTAGACTGTTAACCCCTTCCGGTAAAATGACGAGTCTAGCTCGTCATTGGTTTTTCATTCCATACCGCACAATGACGAGCTACACTCGTCATGCGACTAAAGTTAATGTTAAATATGATAATTAATTTAGTTTATAATTTCTAGCATACTGAATTTAGCAAGACTTTTGTTACGTGTGGAAATACCAGGTCACTATTACATATTGTTTATTTAGAATTTCTTGGTACAAGTCACTGCCAAATTCATGAGTCAGAATAAAAGAAAACCTACTAAGAAATGCCGTGTGTGTTACAAGAATCAAATTAGAAGTGAGACTACTTGGCGGTGTAAACAATTCAGTATTCCTTTGCACTTTGTTTTGAAAAATACCACTAGCTTGAAGACTATTACCTGTATATCTTATTAATGTTTTGCTTTGATATTTTCTTAATTATACCTTTTCTGATATTATTTAACACTATGTAAAAAGTGGATTTTAATTAGGAATATGTAAGAATTGTAAAATGAAACAAGTTTTTTAAGTAAAAAATAAATGGTTGCTTCATGCACAGTTTTTCATTATTAAATCGTACCGGAAGGGGTTAATGATAGTTGTTGTGACCACATATCGAAAGATTAGTATGGATGGTGAAACAACAAGTAGCCAGATCATCGGATTCGGATCACGAGCGGTCCTAAGATCCTCTTAGATATTCGTTAAAGGTGACTGGGTTGCTTAAGATATGTTCGTGGTCACAATGTCCTAGAAGTTCTCAAGATATACATATACATATACATATACACATCTGTGGGTGGGAGGACAAGCCTGTCAGTTTTCTGCGTCCCTGCCTCAAAATTCCGAGGACCAACTTGAGCATAAGTCGAAATTTCACCACTGAGGAAGGCACACCTCTTTGCCTTAACCCTTTAGCGGACAGTGGTTTCGTAGCAAAACCACCTATTAAACATCTTTTTTTTTTAAACTTTACTTTTTGGAGTACTTTACTTTATCTTTTTATAATTACTTACGGCTCCAATCTCATACATCTGTGATGTATGGAAGCCAATGATGTAGAATCAAGAGCTTCTGCAATTAAAAAAAAAAAAACCTTTTTGGTGACATGGATGATTTTTTGATTATATATATATATATATATATATATATATATATATATATATATATATATTATTTATATATATACATATATACATATATATTTATATATACACATATATACATATATATACATATATATATATATATATATATATATATATATATATATACACACATATATATATATATATATATATATATATATATGTATATATATATACATATATACATACATATATATTATATACATATATATAGGGTTGGCAACTAAGTAATTGCGGATTTTTTTTAGAAAATCAAAGACAATTTTTTCATGGAACTAAATAACTTTATTCTGTAATGTATTGCCCATTTTGATCAATGACCTTTTGCCATCTTTCAGGTAGCATCATAATCCCACGTTCATAAAACTTCTGGTTTTTATTAGCAAAAAACTGAATCAGGTACGATTTGACATCATGATCATTATTGAAATTTTTACCATTCAAGGAGTTTCGTAAAGATCGAAACAAAAATAATAAGATGGTGCAAGATCAGGACTATATGATGGATGTGGCAAAACATCCCAACCAAGCTCCAGTAATTTTTGACGAGAGACCAAAGATGTAGGTGGCCTTGCATTGTCATGACGGAATACAACACCTTTTCGATTTGTCGATTCAGGCCGCTTTTTTTCAACTGCATTGTTTAATTTCGTAAGTTGTTTAATGTAGACATCAGAATTGATCGTTCGATTGGGTGGTAAGAGTTCAAAGTAGACAATTCCTTTGTAATCACACCAAACTGATAACAAAATCTTCTTTTGATGAATATCAGCATTTGATATTGTTTGAGTGTGTTCACCTGGCCTGCTCCACGATCTTTTCCTCTTGATATTGTTGTAAACAACCCATTTTTCATCGCCAGTTATCAGTCGTTTTAAAAATGGATCCTTTCCATTACGTTTCTTTAGCAAATCGCAGCTGTTAATGCGTTGCGTTAAATGCGTTTCTTTCAGTTCGTGAGAAACCCATATATCGAGTTTTTGAGCATAGCCAAGTTGTTTTAAGTGATTTTCAATGCATGTATGTCATACATGAAGCTTCTCTGCATACTCACGTATTGTACTGTGACGATCCGAATCGATTATTGCTTTGATTTCGGCGTCATCAACTTCAACTGGACGACCAGAGCGTTTTTCATCTTTGAGTGAAAAATCACCAGAACGAAATTTGGCAAACCAATTTTGACACTGCCGTTCTTTTAAGGCTTCGTCACCATAAACATCACATAACTTTTTATGAGCTTGCGATGCGTTTTCCCTTTGCGGAAATAAAAAAGCAAAATATGACCAAAATGTTCCTTTTGATTTTCCATT
>CM063509.1:85824036-85844036 GCA_032207245.1 Pardosa pseudoannulata | reverse complement strand
ATTTCACTGAAAGTGACACAATAATAATGTATTTAGCTACAAGTAACATTTTGAATAGAAATTATCAAGTAATCGATTGGGTTGGTCAGAGTTGCATAGTAAACATACCCAACCGCTATGTAAGCATTTCTTTTACTGGACCTGAGCCCGTCACTCTCGAGCCTATTAGGAACTCTGTTTTTTATTATTTCAGTCGTTTTCAGTATTCTAACTGGCGTAGGGGGAAGAATCATAGGCAAGCCAAAGAGCTCAATCGTGACCAGTTTCTTCTGATGCGAAAAACCTATCAATGACAATTTAGAGGTGTGTGAACCAACTAATCAAGGTTCTTAACGGTTAGTCATGTGGGGAACATTTGGTGACACGGAGGAAGCGTGGAAGGACTAATAATATAAAGAGTTATATAAGAAGGGCTGATGGAAGAAGGATTTAATTTTGCTAATCTCAGCAATTCTAAAGAACTAAAGATAGCTGCTAACTTTTGTTATAAAAGGATATTGCTGTTGTGTAGTACATTGCTGTTGTTATTTCAAATCACTTTATAACCCAAGTTTACTTTATATCGTCTTTAATTATAGTAAAATGCCACTGATTTATATTACAACATTCAAATATTGAACAAAAGACAAGGAAATATGCTAAAAAATATTTAAAAAAATTAAAAATTAAAAGAAGCACTCCACGTTCTAGGCCTGAAAAAAAATTGCCAATGTCCAAGAGAACGCTGCATTCTTTTTCTTCCTTCTTTCTACTCAGGCAACCCTATACTTTTTCCAGTTTTCTTAAAGTATTTTATGAAACGTTATGTAAATATGCATTTCCATTTATACAAAATAGAATGCGTAAACCAAGAATCGAATCATATTATTGAAAAATTAGTAATAACTTACTGGTAACTGTTAAATTTTAAACATTTTTTAGGTAGCCTGGATGACTTAATGGATTTTGGTCAAAGAAGGTATTGGTGGAAATGCCTATGGATAATCCAGATGTATTTAATGAAAGGAGTGTCATGAGTCTATGCAATAGAGGTTTGGTTAAAGTTTAACTCCTGAGTGTTGTGGGGCAGTACATTGCTGTTGTTATTTCAAAGTCATTTAAAACCCAAAGTTGCTTTATATCGTCTTTAATTATAGTATAATACCACTGATCTATATTACAATGTTCAAATATTGAACAAATGACAAGGAAATATGCAAAAAATATATAAAAAATTAAAAAGTAAAAGAAGCACTCCACGTGCTACGCCTGAAAAAAATTGCCAATGTCCAAGAGAACGCTGCATTCTTTTTCTTCCTTCTTTCTACTCAGGCAACCCTATACTTTTTCCATTATCCTGTGCTGATGCGTTCGTTGTTCCATTGTCCTTTGCACAATGCGTCCCTTCCCGGCTCTGCAAAGAAGGACCGGCACTCCAAGGATGGTCCTGAATCGCCTCCTGGAGACCAATCATAATTCTCCAAAACTTGGTGAAGTTTAAGTGCAATCGTTTTCACTGGCCACACCACACGCTTCCTGGAGTCGCGAAAAAAACTTGGGCATTCAACCCACAACGTGTGAGTGCGGCGAGCAAATCAGTTCCGCAAACTTTATGTCAAACATAGCTGCACTCTCACAGATATAACTGCCTGAAAATTATTTTAAGATGCACTTATAATTACATTGGTTAGTTTTTTAGGTTAAAAATATCTTTACATATGTGTATCTGTTTGTAGTGATAAAAATTAGTCAGAAAAATAACTAAATTCTAACTTATGTTTCTCATTTTATTCCGATGCAGAAATTTATCTTGAGACAAGCACATATATCCTGCCGAAAACTAAACTTCACCGGTGATCTCTCGCATGAACATATGGTAGAGGCATACTATTCTAGATCATCACAAATGGAATTACAGTATTAGTACTTGACGGCTATTGAAAAATTCTTTCTTCATGCATGTACATGTTTGAGGTTTAGACATAACTTTATCGCTTTTAGCAAGCCTGAAAGTAAAATGACTAATTTTTGTGCTCCAAAAAGTAAAAATTCTTTGAGCACGAAATTTTAAGTTTAATTACTACTGGGTGTTTCATTGCATCTACATTAACATTATCGATTAGATATTTAAAATCTATCACTAATATTTTCTACCTTTTTCAGTGAATTTTTTTAATCCTTACACACATAAATATGTAACCCGGAAATTTTTTTATCGATTACATTGGAGATTAATCCCTATATTTAGTTTGCTCGAACTTTATAGGTAAAAACAACTCCAAGTCAAGTGGTTTTAATTTGGTTTGGTTTTGGAGTGCTACGGTCTACTTTTTGCAACACGAGGGCTAATGAGACTGGGGCCTACTGCTTAAGGCCGATTCCGAATGGTCACGAACTTCCATGCCTAAGTTGGATACAAACCCACAAACTCCGGTTCCGAGGGCCAGCACCCTGACCATTCGGCCATAGTTCAGCCCAAGTCAAGTGGCAGCCGTTTAGCATTAAAGAAAGTGAAGTCCATCATTAAAGAAATTCAACTTTACTGAGGATCAAAAAGCATAAGTCTACTGATCTTCTTTACAGATTAACAGTTCTGTACAGAATGCTTGAAGAAAATACATATTTGTCGCCCCAGAGCATGTGAACCACTCGATTTTGTTCTCATGAGAATAAAGATGGATCAGCATCTTTTAGGGAACGCAAGGGTGAACTTTGATTTTAGCTATTTCGAAAGTATACAGGGAGAATTATAACATTTAATTATAACATATGAATTACCATTTACACGGGGCAGCTGAAAAGTGTGGCCAGTGGACAGAAAATTAACATTTATAGCAGCGTTATTTTTGAAAGGTAATACCTACGACACAACCTACTAATCCAAGTCTGGATTGAAAAGAATATTTAGAACAGAAAATTTGCATAGATAGCCGGGTAATGACGTCAAAAATCACGTGCACCAATAGCTTCCATATTCCCCTATCAAAGTTAGGGCATATACAGCAACCTAATCATCGCCCCAAAAATCGCCAAGTTTGGCGAGAAAAAAAACCCGGCGGCTATAATGCATCTGTACCAAAGTTTTGATATCCTTTTCATGTGGAACAATTGAGTTTTTTTTATTAATTGTTTCTATTCTTAACAATGTTTCAACTGGATTTCAACTTTCATCAGAACTACAGATCATGTATGTACAGAAATTTTTTTTGTCTTAAAACCATATCGAACTCTAATTGTTGCTCCTTAATGAACATCGAGACAACACACACACCCGATGCTGTGAATGCAGTTTAGAATCACGTTGAATTCATTTAGAAAGAAGATTAAATAGATAAGTTTTCTTAGCTACGTCAAAATTATCGTTAAGTTCTTCTCAATTTTTTGTTTTGCAATTAATGGAAGTAAAGGAATGGAACTATGATTTCTACTACACCCTGGAGGTATATACAATTTGTTGTTAATACCGGTGATAAAATTTTCATTACAACTAAAAATAAGCGATCACTCAATTTAAAATTTTCACATATGTACCTATTCTATTATTTAAGCCAAATATGAAAGAAAATTATTTACGTAATATCTCAGTTCATGGATAAAACGTATGAAAATAATGCAGACGATATTTAAATAATTTAAAATAAGAAATATTTAAATGAGATGGTTAAAGGAATGACGTCATAATCCTAGAAAAAAAATGTTATTTTTACCTATTTATTATGTGACTAGCATATAGCCCGTCATATGACGGGATCAGTATGAAACTTTACTGATTGTAGTTGCAAACTCTAATTTATCTTGTCATATTACGTGATAGGATGGACAGCAGAGGTTTTTATATTGACAGTGATTATTTGGCGGTATATATGAATGATGTCCAAAATTTGGCGAATCGATTGCAAACCGTGTGGTTATGTATAAAATCAAACACATAAACAAACAAATTTCTTAATTTTCAAAGATATATAACTTAAACGCCAGATATTTATTAGTCCGTGAAATAGACTCCTAGACTTTTATAAAAAGAATTTGTTGTTAATACCGGTGATAAAATTTTCATTGCAACAAAAAATAATCGATGATTCAATTTAAAATTATTACATATGTACTTAATCTATTATTTATGCCAAATATAAAAGAAAATTATTTACGTAATATCTATGTTCAGTGAAAAAATGTATGAAAATAATGCAGACGATATTTAAAAAATTTAAAATAAAATATGATTCAATGGAATACTTAAAGGAACGATGTCATAATACTAGAAAAAAAATGTTATTTTTACCTATTTAATAAAAGTGACTAGCATATAGCCCGTCATATGACGGGATCAGTATGAAACTTTACTGATTGTAGTTGCAAACTCTAATTTATCTTGTCATATTACATGATAGGATGGACAGCAGAGGTTTTAATATTCACAGTGATTATTTGGCGGTATATATGAATAATGTTCACAATTTAACGAATGGATTGCAAAGTATGTATAAAAAACAAACACACAAACCAACAAACTTCTTAATTTCCAAAGTCATTTAACTTAAACACTAGATATTTATTAGTCCGTGAAATAGACTCCTAGACTTTTATGAAAAGAATTTGATGTTAAAACAGGTAATAAAATTGTCATCGGAACAAAAAGAAATCAGTGATTAAATTTAAAATTATCACATATGTATATAATCTATTATTTAAGCCGAATATAAAAGAAAATTACTAATGTAATATCTAAATTCAGTGATGAAATGTATGAATATAATGCAGACGATATTTAAATAATTTGAATAAGAAATGAATGAAGGAGAGGGTTAAAGGAATGACATCATAATGCTGGAAAAAAATGTTATTTTTACCTATTTATTATGGGATAAATTGATAAATTTAATCGCCTGCTCTTAAAATGGGACTTGATATAAGGGCATTAAAAGATCGAAAAGAGGGGAAGGGGTGGATTTCGAACATTTTAAAGACGACGCTTTGAATTGTGCTAACCCTTACTCATCAAGAATCCAATATGGATGCGCTACGGTCTACTTTTTGCAACACGAGGGCTAATGAGACCGGGACCTACTGCTTAAAGCCGATTCCGAACGGCTACGAACGTCCATGCCACAGTGGGATTCGAACCCACGAACTCTGGTTCCGAAGGCCAGCACCCTAACCATTCAGCCATCGTTCGGCTAGGCTATTATTATATAGGGGATAAATTGATAAATTTAATCGCCTGCTTAACCGGGGAAAATAGGGCTCTAAATAATGGATTAAATGCTAGAAAAAGGGGTAAGGGAGAGATTTCGAACGTTGCTAACCCTCACTAAGAATCCAGCGTGTATGCCTGTATCCATTCCAGGTCCACCACTTCATAAATTGGAGGATAGACGGATAGATAGCTTAGAATATTATTATATAGGGGATATTCACATTAAATTACATTTAGAATGATTATCTTTCAAAGAACATCATTAAACTATTAAAGATCGTGGTCTTTATTTTGGACGTTGCTAGTCGGGTCGAACGTTCGTTGTGACATCATTTTGACGTCAGCTTGCGGGCGTTATGTGAGCAAACGATCAATCTGACGTCAAAGTGAATTAACAACGAACGTTCGACCTGACTCGCAACGTCCAAAGTAAGCCCTTATATTTATAAAAGAAAAATAAACGAAACTTTCGAATACGTAGATGTACTTTACCTGCAGGCAAGGCATTCCGCTGAGACAGGACCCGTTGTCCATTCTGGTGGAAGGCAAAACAAAAGGGGGTGCCAGGGCTGTGACCACCCTGTACCGGGGCATGACTGAATGCGTCTGCAGTCTCTGGAGGTCTGACCATTGGATGGAAGACGGCGAGATTGAAAGAACTGGAGGAGATGTAACAATAAGTTACATTCAGTTCAGCTTTTTTACCCCTTCTTGTAAGTCTTCGTCAAAGACATATAGGACAAGACCGGTTTGAACTAGAAAGAAAGTTCAGACTTCTCCCAACCAATAGAAGGGCACTTTGGTTTTTCGCGATTCTGACCCCTCAGTTCTTAGTGGACCAATGTTTTTTCTCCGCGGGGCAGACTGATTTTTTCTAGAGGACAAGGTTGTGATCAGAGGAGAGTTGAAGGTGAACTCTGCTGGCATCCGTAGCTTGCGGAATAGACATTTTTTGGTTTGGTTTGGAGTACTACAGTCTAACCTTTTGCAACACGAGGGCTAATGAGACCAGGACCTACTGCTTAACCCTTTAACGGACAGTGGTTTCGTAGCAAAACCACCTATTAAACACCTTTTTTTTAAACTTTATCTTTTTATAATTATTTACGGCTGCAATCTCATAGATCTGTGATATATTGAAGCCAATGATATAGAATCAAGAGCTTTTGCAATTAAAAAAACTTTTTGGAGACATGGATGAGTTTTCGATTATATATATATATATATATATATATATATATATATATATATATATATATATATATATATATATATATATATATATGTGTGTGTGTAGTGTATATATATATATATATATATATGTATATATATATTATACATTTAATATATTAATAATACATTATATATTTTATATATTTTACATATTTTAAAAATTTTATATATACATATTATACATTTTATACATATTATATTTTTGATATTTTAAATATATAACAGATGATAGTTCTACATTTAACTTATTTATTTCTTTTTCTATTGAAATATATGTATTTAAACTTTCTGTACTTGAGAAGTCAGATTCAATTTATCTTACTTATGACCTCAAATAAAAGTATCTGTACAAACAACACTTTTAAGTTGTTAAGCTATTTATTTATTATACCAGTTTAAGGATTATCATTTATTGTTCTTCCAGTATAGTTAAACTTTTAAAAAGGCATAATGTTCAAGCTGTACAAGGGTAGGGGTTAGTCAGTTAAACCACTTCTCAAACCCTAATTTGGTATCCTCTAATTCATACCCTTATAAGGAATGTCAAGAAAATTTATATATTTTACATATACAAGGCTTATAGATAACATTTATAAACAAATTACATTACATTCCCATGAATTTATTTTGGTGACCTTTAAAGGGTTAAAGCCGATTCCGAACGGCTACGAACATCCATGTCCCAGTGGGATTCGAACCCACGAACTCCGGTTCCGAAGGCCACCACCCTAACCATTCGGTCATCGTTCGGCAGACATTTTTTGGAGCGACACGAGAAAGAGGAAAATCATCGCCATATTGTTTTTTATGTCCGACGATGATTTGAGAGCAGTCTTCGTTATCTACAAATGATATATTGATTCCAGTTGTATTCCTTAGGCATTTAATTGTATAAAATTGTTTAATCAAGACATATTTGCCCATGTGTTTTTTAATGAGTTTTAATTTCTTCTTTCTCAAACACTAGGCCAACTTAACATTATTTTTACAGCAGGGCATAGGGTTAATATTCTGTCAAAGTAGTAGATCCAAATTTACGTTTCTCCATTGGCGTCGAATCTCATAATGGCGTTGACAGTTATGAGAATACTACCTGAAGAAATAGAAGGGAGACTAGCATTGACGGCTTTCTTACCTATGGGAATATCATGCATCAACACAATATTTTTGTCTCTGATATTCCATATGTTATTTTTTCACAAAAATTATCTTGAGCTCAGTGCACCAATTCTGTTATACATGATACAGCGGTTATCTTAAAATCTGCGTCTTGCGATTTTCATCTCTGGTTTGGTTCGACAAGTTCGATTGTTCCTGCAATAGTCGCGTCCGTCTCTGTCGGTGGTCGGGCGAACTTTTATTCTTTTGAACCTGAAACTTTTTTATTCTTTTGAACCTCAACTCCGAAAGGTCAAGGATGGGACTTAGACGAATTGTAGAAGTCTGCAAAGAGCTACTGGAAGAAAATTAATCTGTATATATTGTATATATTCTCTGTATTTTTCATTGTATTGTATTCTGTATCACCTATGTATTTCTCTATCAATAAAGGCAAGACACGCCCTTAGGACACAGGATTACCCTTCAAAATTGCTGAGGTCAAAATTGCTGAGGTGCATTGCTGTTTGGGTTCCTGGTTTCTCCCTTCGTGGCGGCCTCGTGACGTGGTGAGCGGATGGTGGAAGTGTGACGACTTGACAGGTGGAGGCGGAGCCCTAATTCTTTTGAACAATTGGAAAACGGCAGTATTGTGAGAGCAATGGTCCTTTTGACGCACGGACGATTAGAGGTGTCAAATAAGCCGTTTTGTCAACGCACCGACAGAGAGAAGAAACTGTGCTTTGTGTGACCGCGTCGGCTGGGCATCAAAGGGCGTTTCGGCGCTTCCAAGGACAAAGGTCAAAGAGATAGGGGGTGTCGCTCTCCCCTAAAACCGAGGTTTCCTGTTTGCAAAAGGAGAAACGGAAGGGGACTCCCGGCTGAACTTTGAGATGAGCAGGTTGCCTAGAGTGATCTCCTCTCTGGACGACTTTACATATATTTTTCTTTAAATGTTTTTTTGTTGTAATAAATCAACATTGTTAAGTTTAATCCTCTACGGCTGATTATTTCGCCTCCATACCTGCTCCCTATACGAGACCCATGGTAAGTCATACCCAAATGACTTACATTCGGAAATAGAAACATCGCAAACCGCTAAGCGAGACAGTTCCCATACAGGATGGGAAAAATCTAACTTAATGACCCTATTTTACATGCATTTCACCCAAGAGAAACTCAGAAGAATCTAGTGAAATGGTTGTCAGTACGTACGTACTAATGTCGTAAGCCCGTAATACGAGACAAAAAGGATAATGAAATTAGTAATTTATTTTAGACGTTTGAAACTTTTAAAAATTTACGATTAGTTTATCTTAGGAAAAAATATATCTCAATTTCAAGAAGTATAATGTCATCAAATAAGCATGGAAGAAACTAAAAATTTAACATTATTCTGTTTGTTTTATGGCCATTGTTACAAGAGACGGAGACAGGCATTGACAATTGCTTAGCGGGACCATTTTGTGCTTGAAAATGTATCATATACACTCAAGAGCCAAAATATTATGACCGCCTGTCAATAACTAGTTGGCCCACCTTTGGCACGCAACACAGCTTCAACCTGCCTTGGCACGGATGCCACAAGTCCTTTGTAGATGACCGGACACAGATTGCTCCAGATGTTTAAGCAACGGTTACGCAAATCCGAGATATTGCGAATGTGGTCTTTGTACTCTGAGCTGCAGTCCCATGACATCCCAAATGTGTTCTATCGGATTGAGATCCGGTGAGTTAGGAGGCCAGGACATTAACTGGAATTCAGCATCATGTTCCTGGAACCATTCCAACACAATTTTAGCATTGTGAAATTTGGTGTTGTCCTGTTGGAACATTCCATTTCCAGCTGAAAAACCAGAGGTCATGTAAGGGTGCAACTGGTCCGCAATGATGTTCAGATACCCTGTAGCCTTCATGGTCTGCTCTACCACAACCATGGATCCCAGAGACCCCCAAGAGAATGTCTCCCAAAGCATAATACTGCCACCACCGGCCTGTGTATAACTTACTGTACATTGAGGGAGCAACTGTTCGTCTGGAAGATGGCGGATCCTGACACGACCATCGACGTTATGAATGACAAACCGTGATTCATCTGACCAGGCAATTATGTCCCACTCATCCATGGACCAGTTCCGATGTTTCCAGGCCCAGAGTAGGCGCAGTTGGCGATGAAACGTAGTCCGCAAAGGCGCACGAATGGGACATTTGCTGCGTAGCCTCTATCCAACAGTGTTCGCTGAACAGTGTGCTCCGATACTATTCTACTTGGCCCTGCATTGTAGTGGGTTGTGAGCTGAGCCACCGTCTGGTTCCGGTTTTGCTTCACCATGCGAAACAGTCTCCGACGACCTTTTTCTTTGATAGCGTGTGGACGTCCAACACCATGTCGTCTACTGCTGGTTTCACCGTCACTCATCCATTTTGCATGAGTACTAATAACTGTAGATCGCGAACAACCCACGAGTCGTGCAGTTTTGGAATTACTTGTTCCGAGCCTTCGAGCCATTGCAATCTGCCTTCTTTCAAATTAGCTTAGTTCCGCAGCCTTTCCCATTACACACAGAAGTAAGTGAAAGCATGATTCTTCAGACTCTCCAGCAGCAGTTAAATACCATTTCCACCTGATCACTTGTCTTCCACGCCATCCGTGCGAGTTCATTGCAAAATGTAGGGGGTGATCATAATGTCTTGGCTCTTAAGTGCAGATTAATATCACACGAGTGCAAAACGAAACAGTCAAGCGAAATAGCTGTCAGTATGTGCGTCTTAAGTGGGATAAGATCTTTAAGAGGTGTCATACCTTCTAAAACACAGTATCTGAAACTGTGGGTCGCGACTGTAATTGAGGTAGCGGAACCAGAAAGAGTCGTCAAAAGGTTTAGCAATTTTGATATTTGTTTTAATAATTTCACAATTGTGGTATAGCCACATTCTATGTAAAAGGGAATGCCAGGAATTGACGGCTTCCTGACCCCTTATTTTATGGAATGGGGCTTGTCCATGTCCGAATCACCTTGAATCTTCCCGCGCTGACTATCCGGGGGTTGCCGTTTTGCTCTCCCCATCTTTCACCTTTTGTCCAGCTTGAGCGCTGCTTGGCGACCTAAGTTTCCTAGGCTGTTCTTCCTACACAAGCTACGTTTGGCGATCGTCTTAGGTTCCCGCTGGCGGGATTTTTCCACTGACCTCGCCATTCGCGGTGTTGAATAATCATTCTGGCCGAAGTTGTAGATAGCATCATTTTAAGAAGAAAACATATTTCTTTTGAGCCATTTTGCTCCTTTTTTTTTGATTTTTGTGTCATGTCGAGGGAGTGTATTTTTCTGAAAGGTCAGCAAGGAATAGTTAATAAAAAACTCCTTATTATTAAGTTAACTGGACTATTTTTATTTTAGTAAATTTTCCTTTGTTAAAAGATTCTGGAGCATTCCATATGAAGATAGTGAGTTGTGTCTGCCGCCATACAGTTCCACCAAAGAACCAGTGAAAGGTTATTGCGGCTAAGGGAAAATATGGAATATTCAACTACAACAATAATCATACATCTATAAATCTACAATAATTAGTCTACTATACATGTATTCTACAATTTTTATTCTACAACAATTACTAAATATCTTTTACACAATGTATCAGAAAATAAATAGACTTAAATTCTAGTAATCTGGGAACTTCCTGCTATAGAATAAATTAATTATATAAAATTGTTTTTGATATCAAAAGTTCAAGAAATCGTGAAAGTTAGAAAAAAATCTAGAAGTAGAAAGAAAGCACACATCATTAAAAAAATTAAACTGTTTAATTATCAAGGGGTATTAATTCAGTCTATAGATAGTTCAAATATATACATGCAGAAGGGAATTTAATTTTAAATATCAAGTAGAATATTTTAAATCTTATGGATAATGATAAAGTATAGTATGATTTCTTCTTTATTAGTTGCTTTATATTTTTTATTGCATTGAATTAAGAGGAACAATTTAATTTCATAATTTTATTACAGGTGTAACATGTCTTCAATATTTCAGAATGAAATTTATGAATAATATTTATAATATTATTTCAGATTGATATTTCTGAATAATTTTATTATGTATATAGTAAATTATGAAAGGCCAAAGTAAACATTTTGAGCATGAACTTATTTTCTTAGAAACATAAAATCTTTTAGATTAATTTATAAGAGAGGAGAAATAATTATCAACGCATATTTAAAAATTCTTGCGTTTTAGAGGATTTTAGGATTGTCTTTCATACCACTCTATATAAGCACAAGTTTTCAGTGAATCCATGAGTAGTTATTTTATTCATGAGTTTTATGCGCTGTGGGTGAAATCGAAGTTGCAGTATATTGTTGAGTTTCACAGGTTGAAGTCATTTGTTCTTTACAAGGAATATAGTTAATACCAGAAGCATTGGGTTTCGTAGGCTGGTGACATAGATTATTTAGCAAAAAATATTCTAATTTCTCGTACTGGGAACATGCGTTGTATTGGGAGCTTATCTTTGAGTTTCTGTTTCGAAATGATCAATTATCGAGTCTTTTGTGCTTAATCATTCTATGTAAACGTCTATAGTCAATCACTATTTTTGAAAGGTAATAGAGAGTATATTTGAAGACTTGACCATATGCAAATATATTTCAACTATGGTTCAATGTTACAGACTGCTTAAGCAAAATTTTAAATATAGTCCAACTACGGTTAATTCTTAGAGACTGCTTAAAAATTTTCTAAAATATGCCTGATTGTTTATTTTAGGTGTTAAGAACTGCTTAAAGTATGGAATTTTATTTGCTGTCGTGTTTATAGAACAGCGGTCCAATATGGGTTAAATATAACCCAACTATAGTTAATAGTTACAGATTGCTTACGAACTGTCTGAAATATGGCTTGGCTCAACTATGGTTAATTGTTACAGACTGCCTAAAGAAAGTCTTAAATATGTCCTAACTATGGTTAATTGTTACAGACTACTTAATAACCGTCTTAAATATTGCTAGCTTGTGCTCTTTTAAGACTATTACTGTAAAGATAGTTTTTAATAAGAAGTTTGTACTAACCTATGGACCTGTCCCGCGAACCTCTTCCTGAAGTTATCTGGCGGGAACCAACAAGAAGGAGGTGTAGATATGCTATGGTTGTGCCTCAGATCCGACTTGGATAGGGCTGCAGCGGCGAGTCTCACTGTTGACTGCACGGAGGGACGGGCATTCGGTCGTAGTCTCAGACCCAAGGAGCCTGGAAGAACAAGCTGAGTAGAATTGGGACTAAAGGCTCCTTCGACCTGTAACAAGATCAAGAGAGTGTTGAGAGGAATTTTTATCTTCATCTCTTGCTAGTATTCCATACTTTTGCAGACATCATGCACATTTTATAGTTGCATCGTAAGTGTAGTTAGATCTCTCACGCGAGAGAAGATGGGTAATTTCGATCTGGTTAAAGTCAAACATACGCTTAGCAGTGGTTAAAATAGACGTTTGAAATCATTCCATTATACAAGGTGTCCCAGCAAGACCGGATAAACTTTGCACAACCAGATTTGCTGTTTGAAATTACATAAGAAATACCCAAAGAACTGTTTCTATTCGACTCATAGTTTTCGAGAAAAACGCGAAAAAATATGTATGACGTCATATCCGAATTGGGAAATAAAGCCTTTATTCGAAACATGAACATCGTTATTCGAGGAAAAGTATTGTTCTGAGGCCACCACGATCTTCTTATCTGACTACGTTTGATTTCTTCCTCTGGAGCCATACGAAAGAATTGGTTTATGGATACCCAGTTGCTTCAGAAATAGACTCAGTTCCTTGTCTCCACGGTTCTTGTTTTTATGTACCTTACGAGGCTGTAACGATTTCTTCCCCTGGAGCCATATGAAGAAATTGATGTATGGATACCCAGTTGCTTCAGAAATAGACTCAGTTCCTTGTCTCCACGGTTCTTGTTTTTATGTACCTCACGAGGCTGGAACGATTTCTTCCACTGGAGCCATATGAAGAAATTGATGTATGGATACCCAGTTGCTTCAGAAATAATCTCAGTTCCTTGTTTCCACGGGTCTTGTTTTTATGTACCTCACGAGGCTGGAACGATTTCTACCCCTGGAGCCATATGAAGAAATTGATGTATGGATACCCAGTTGCTTCAGAAATAGACTCAGTTCCTTGTCTCCACTGGTCTTGTTTTTATGTACCTCACGAGGCTGGAACGATTTCTTCCACTGGAGCCATATGAAGAAATTGATGTATGGATACCCAGTTGCTTCAGAAATAGACTCAGTTCCTTGTCTCCACGGTTCTTGTTTTTATGTACCTCAAGAGGCTGGGACGATTTCTTCCACTGGAGCCATATGAAAAAATTGGTTTATAGATACCTAGTTGCTTCAGAAATAGACTCAGTTCCTTGTCTCCACGATGTGTTTCTGTGTACATACATATCGCCCTAAGAGTGGGGACATTTCGAAGATCTTTCTATTTACAATGAAACAAATACCGATGTTCATGTTTCGAATAAAAGGAAAACCGGATATGACGTCATATATTTTCTGTCGCATTTTTCTCAAAAACTATTGGTTGTAGAGGTATTGTTCTGTAAGCATTTTTTATGTGTTCCAAGCAAAAAAATCTGACTGTGTGAGTTGATTCGGTCTTTTGGGAGCACCCCAAATGTTAAAAAGGTACTATTGATCCGAACAAGAGAACGAAACTCCAGTTCTAATGAGAGAAAGTACGAACTAACCACATAGCTAAAGATTCTAAATTGTTTAGGTGTTCAGATTCCAGCGCCAGATGCTAAAATAATTCCTTTTTAAATAAATGCCACTTTATATTATAATTATGGAAGGATCGTTTGAATCAAATTAAGAATAAAACTGCTAAGTTCTCACAAGGGTATATTTTACGATCTCAAATTGATCCACCCTCAATTAAGGAAACTTCGGAAGAAAATGAATAATACATCCATGGCACAGATTAGCCTTGTTTTATTTTGGGTGAAGATTACTATACGGGGAATCAGAAATTATTCTCTCAGATTCTGTTTTGCTTTATATGCTGTTTCTATGATCCTATGAATAAATCTACTGACTCAGAGTTTGATAATATTAAACCTAGTTAAGATTTAATTGTGGGAAAGAATTATATGATTTAAAGTAGAACAGTCAATAATTAATAATAAGAAAATCCTTAATTAAAGTCTTTTAATTTTTGGACATTTGATGCCGGTAATGGAAAGCAGAAAAGATGAAGACATATGAAACTTAATGAACTCTGTGTCCTTTGGTTCAATGCTTTTTGCCAGTTTTCCTTACCTTCTGTGTGTATTCTAAATTGAAGTAATGAAAAATAGTGGTGTTTCACTAACAAAAACACTTTTTTGGTGGATTTTTTAAAAAAGGATTTTACATACAATTTAATGAATTTGGGCACAATTTTAATATTTAAGTACCTTTTTTTTTCAAACCAGCAGATGATATAGACATTATCCTAACAAGGCTGCGAACCTGTTACCCATTTATATCTGTCCGGAGAGCACATGCAGCTTAAGGTACGCTAGTGGGTAACATGGTTAACATTACCCTTTTTATTTTGTGTTAACAAAACTAACTTTCAGAATAACTTTTTTTAATAAAAGTGATTAGTTTTATATACAATTAAGCGTCATCTTGTTTAAATACTTTTTAAAAATATTAATTTATTTATATTTTTATTAAAAATTAGTTTATCGCCAGTTCTATCCTTAATACATACACGGTAGAGCGGCTATTCCAAACTAGTGTCTTGAAACAACGAAAGTGGTGTTACTTTCATAAAATTTGGACACAACGTAAATGGAATAATGCCACGTGCCAATCAAATCGTCGTTTATATTATTACGGACAAAAGTTTAGAGCACTTCAGCAAAAGCCCATGATCTCACCGGTCTCCTTCTTATTTTTAAGCCTGGAAGCGGATTACAGCATTATTAGTAAAGTCAAGATATTGATACAGTTTTACGGTATCCTCCTCATTCAGTGGTTCATAAAAAGTGGTTATTTATACAAGCCACTGTTATGTACGACTTGTAAGTGTTCATACCACCTAAGCTATAAGCCGCAACTAATGCAAAAGGAGGTAACATTATTTAGGGTAGCATCTTCATTCAGTGATTCATAAGAAGTGGTTATGTATACAAGCCACTGTTATATAAGATTTGTAAATATTCTTATCACCTAAGCTATAAGCCGCAATTGATGCAAAAGGAGGGTTAAAGTATTTAGGGTAGCTTCTTCATTCAGTGATTCATAAGAAGTGGTTATGTATAGAAGCCACTGTTAAGCACGATTTGCAACTGTTCACATCACTTAAACTATAAGCCGCAATTAAGGCAAGAGGAGAGTCACAGTATTTAGGGTAGCATCTCCATTCAGTGGTTCGTAAGAAGTGGTTATGTATACAAGCCACTATTATAAAAGATTTGTAAATGTTCATATCACCTAAGTTGTGAGCCGCAATTAATGCAGAAAGAGGGTCACAGTACTTAGGGTAGAATCTTCATTCAGTGGTTCGTAAGAAGTGGTTATGTATACAAGCAACTGTTATACAAGATTTGTAAATGTCTTATCACCTAAGCTATAAGCCGCAATTGATGCAAAAGGAGGGTTAAAGTATTTAAGGTAGCATCTTCATTCAGTGATTCATAAGAAGTGGTTATGTATAGAAGCCACTGTTAAGCACGATTTATAACTGTTCACATCACTTAAACTATAAGCCGCAATTAAGGCAAGAGGAGAGTCACAGTATTTAGGGTAGCATCTCCATTCAGTGGTTCGTAAGAAGTGGTTATGTATACAAGCCACTGTTATAAAAGATTTGTAAATGTTCATATCACCTAAGTTGTGAGCCGCAATTAATGCAGAAAGAGGGTCACAGTACTTAGGGTAGAATCTTCATTCAGTGGTTCGTAAGAAGTGGTTATGTATACAAGCCACTGTTATACAAGATTTGTAAATGTTCTTATCACCTAAGCTATAAGCCGCAATTGATGCAAAAGGAGGGTTAAAGTATTTAGGGTAGCATCTTCATTCAGTGATTCATAAGAAGTGGTTATGTATAGAAGCCACTGTTAAGCACGATTTATAACTGTTCACATCACTTAAACTATAAGCCGCAATTAAGGCAAGAGGAGAGTCACAGTATTTAGGGTAGCATCTCCATTCAGTGGTTCGTAAGAAGTGGTTATGTATACAAGCCACTGTTATAAAAGATTTGTAAATGTTCATATCACCTAAGTTGTGAGCCGCAATTAATGCAGAAAGAGGGTCACAGTACTTAGGGTAGAATCTTCATTCAGTGGTTCGTAAGAAGTGGTTATGTATACAAGCCACTGTTATACAAGATTTGTAAATGTTCTTATCACCTAAGCTATAAGCCGCAATTGATGCAAAAGGAGGGTTAAAGTATTTAGGGTAGCTTCTTCATTCAGTGATTCATAAGAAGTGATTATGTATAGAAGCCACTGTTAAGCACGATTTGTAACTGTTCACATCACTTAAACTATAAGCCGCAATTAAGGCAAGAGGAGAGTCACAGTATTTAGGGTAGCATCTCCATTCAGTGGTTCGTAAGAAGTGGTTATGTATACAAGCCACTGTTATAAAAGATTTGTAAATGTTCATATCACCTAAGTTGTGAGCCGCAATTAATGCAGAAAGAGGGTCACAGTACTTAGGGTAGAATCTTCATTCAGTGGTTCGTAAGAAGTGGTTATGTATACAAGCCACTGTTATACAAGATTTGTAAATGTTCTTATCACCTAAGCTATAAGCCGCAATTCATGCAAAAGGAGGGTTAAAGTATTTAGGGTAGCATCTTCATTCAGTGATTCATAAGAAGTGGTTTTGTATAGAAGCCACTGTTAAGCACGATTTATAACTGTTCACATCACTTAAACTATAAGCCGCAATTAAGGCAAGAGGAGAGTCACAGTATTTAGGGTAGCATCTCTATTCAGTGGTTCGTAAGAAGTGGTTATGTATACAAGCCACT
Organism: Pardosa pseudoannulata; assembly: GCA_032207245.1. Taxonomy (NCBI): domain Eukaryota; kingdom Metazoa; phylum Arthropoda; class Arachnida; order Araneae; family Lycosidae; genus Pardosa; species Pardosa pseudoannulata. Next base: position 85,826,496 of record CM063509.1, on the reverse strand, counting down.
GTTATAAAAGATTTGTAAATGTTCATATCACCTAAGTTGTGAGCCGCAATTAATGCAGAAAGAGGGTCACAGTACTTAGGGTAGAATCTTCATTCAGTGGTTCGTAAGAAGTGGTTATGTATACAAGCCACTGTTATACAAGATTTGTAAATGTTCTTATCACCTAAGCTATAAGCCGCAATTGATGCAAAAGGAGGGTTAAAGTATTTAGGGTAGCTTCTTCATTCAGTGATTCATAATAAGTGGTTATGTATAGAAGCCACTGTTAAGCACGATTTGTAACTGTTCACATCACTTAAACTATAAGCCGCAATTAAGGCAAGAGGAGAGTCACAGTATTTAGGGTAGCATCTCCATTCAGTGGTTCGTAAGAAGTGGTTATGTATACAAGCCACTGTTATAAAAGATTTGTAAATGTTCATATCACCTAAGTTGTGAGCCGCAATTAATGCAGAAAGAGGGTCACAGTACTTAGGGTAGAATCTTCATTCAGTGGTTCGTAAGAAGTGGTTATGTATACAAGCCACTGTTATACAAGATTTGTAAATGTTCTTATCACCTAAGCTATAAGCCGCAATTGATGCAAAAGGAGGGTTAAAGTAGTTAGGGTAGCATCTTCATTCAGTGATTCATAAGAAGTGGTTATGTATAGAAGCCACTGTTAAGCACGATTTGTAACTGTTCACATCACTTAAACTATAAGCCGCAATTAAGGCAAGAGGAGAGTCACAGTATTTAGGGTAGCATCTCCATTCAGTGGTTCGTAAGAAGTGGTTATGTATACAAGCCACTGTTATAAAGGATTTGTAAATGTTCATATCACCTAAGTTGTGAGCCGCAATTAATGCAGAAAGAGGGTCACAGTACTTAGGGTAGAATCTTCATTCAGTGGTTCGTAAGAAGTGGTTATGTATACAAGCCACTGTTATACAAGATTTGTAAATGTTCTTATCACCTAAGCTATAAGCCGCAATTGATGCAAAAGGAGGGTTAAAGTATTTAGGGTAGCTTCTTCATTCAGTGATTCATAATAAGTGGTTATGTATAGAAGCCACTGTTAAGCACGATTTGTAACTGTTCACATCACTTAAACTATAAGCCGCAATTAAGGCAAGAGGAGAGTCACAGTATTTAGGGTAGCATCTCCATTCAGTGGTTCGTAAGAAGTGGTTATGTATACAAGCCACTGTTATAAAAGATTTGTAAATGTTCATATCACCTAAGTTGTGAGCCGCAATTAATGCAGAAAGAGGGTCACAGTACTTAGGGTAGAATCTTCATTCAGTGGTTCGTAAGAAGTGGTTATGTATACAAGCCACTGTTATACAAGATTTGTAAATGTTCTTATCACCTAAGCTATAAGCCGCAATTGATGCAAAAGGAGGGTTAAAGTATTTAGGGTAGCTTCTTCATTCAGTGATTCATAAGAAGTGATTATGTATAGAAGCCACTGTTAAGCACGATTTGTAACTGTTCACATCACTTAAACTATAAGCCGCAATTAAGGCAAGAGGAGAGTCACAGTATTTAGGGTAGCATCTCCATTCAGTGGTTCGTAAGAAGTGGTTATGTATACAAGCCACTGTTATAAAAGATTTGTAAATGTTCATATCACCTAAGTTGTGAGCCGCAATTAATGCAGAAAGAGGGTCACAGTACTTAGGGTAGAATCTTCATTCAGTGGTTCGTAAGAAGTGGTTATGTATACAAGCCACTGTTATACAAGATTTGTAAATGTTCTTATCACCTAAGCTATAAGCCGCAATTGATGCAAAAGGAGGGTTAAAGTAGTTAGGGTAGCATCTTCATTCAGTGATTCATAAGAAGTGGTTATGTATAGAAGCCACTGTTAAGCACGATTTGTAACTGTTCACATCACTTAAACTATAAGCCGCAATTAAGGCAAGAGGAGAGTCACAGTATTTAGGGTAGTATCTCCATTCAGTGGTTCGTAAGAAGTGTTATGTATACAAGCCACTGTTATAAAGGATTTGTAAATGTTCATATCACCTAAGTTGTGAGCCGCAATTAATGCAAAAAGAGGGTCACAGTATTTAGGGTAGCATCTTCATTCAGTGGTTCATAAGAAGTGATTACGTATACAAGCCACTGTTATGCACGATTTGTAAATGATCATATCGCCTAAGTTATAAGCCTCAATTAATACAAAAGGAGGGTGAAATTATTTAGGGTAGCATCTTCATTCAGTGGTTTATAAGAAGTGATTACGTATACAAGATACTGCTATTCACCATTTGTAAATGATCATATCACCTAAGTTATAAGCCAGAATTAATACAAAAATAGGGTTACATTCCTATTAACCTGCGATTGGCGCGCTTCCCAGAGTTACACGAAAATTTGCGCGGTCCGGGGAAAATTTTTTCAGTTAAAAACGAAAGAAATTGCTTTTGAGGATGAACAAAAAAATTTTATTACGACTAATACCTCATTGAAAGT
>CM063509.1:85806536-85819036 GCA_032207245.1 Pardosa pseudoannulata | reverse complement strand
GAATGTACTAATTCTCCGAAACTTGTTAACTGAGTCTTAAAATAGGCTCATGGGGCATGTGAAATAGGTTTGGGGCCACAATGTCCTCCGAATTGAAATAATATTTCTGGAGGTTTGTGGCTAATAATTGGGGGGTCCTTCTTGATCCCTGCGTGTAAAAAAAAACCGAGGACCTACTTTAAACAAAGTCATTCTATCACCCTTGTGGTGTTCTTCGAAGAATGTGCGCAACCTTTCATTTTAATTCATGTAGCCTCTGTCTGACGTGTTTGGATCGCCCATGATGCATTTGTACCAACAACATTAATTCCCCACACACATTAGATTCCTTGTGTATGTAGATGAGATTCAGTAAAAAGAAAATTGTGTTTGTAGCTAAATAGGACATAGTTTTCCTAAATTTCAGTTAGCTGGTGAAGGTTTTGACTTATGTAAACATATTAAGCGAGTAAAATGCGAAGTGGGATAGATATTTTCCATTTAAAGAAAATGTCTTCCACTGAAATTCATAAGTTTTCAACAAGTCATAGGAAATTTATCTGAACTCACCCAAATTCAATAACGTTTTGAGACCCCAAAGTGTACCGCTTTCTAGAAGTATAGCCTAGGATGCGTTTCATATGGGACATACTAGACCGTGTTTCCTACCATGCGGATTTCACAGAAAGGGATTTACCTCCTGTTCTGACAGTTCAAAAAGCTCTTAGAATGTTATAATTTCCGAATTGACTGTGAAATTCAGAAAACGTCTTGAAGTGGCTCCCTAATCTTGACGTTTATCTCTTAAGCCGGATTCCACTGATTTGTGCACCGATGTTACAACTATTTCGACCACCACGGTAAGTATATAAAGCAGTTTTCCAATGTTGTCTTACTAATCTTCTGTACTTCTTTAAAATTTTGAACAAACGTTGTTTACCTTAGGACTTGTTACTTTACTTTTGAACAGCCCTCATAAATAAATGTACTACTACAATAATTATCAGAGAAAATTATATTTATCCAACAAAATAAAAGAAACATGTAAAGGTCATTGCTTGGCACTTCTAAAAAGATAGTGCATATAGTTTATATCCTGATTATATCTTTTAACCTGATTGACATTATTAGCTATTAATACCATACAACACTAAATGTCTTCTTTCTTTATCTTTCTTCCAAATATTATCTCTCAGATGCATACCATAATTATTATACCCTCTTTTTTACAGAAAAAAATTCTAGAACCTTTACAATATCAGCTGTTCTGCTGCCTTATAAAGCCTTTCTGTCCCTTTCTTGGTGGTTAAACTGTCCAGGTTTTTTTGCAAAACTATGTCAGACGCATGAGTAAGAAAGAAAGTATTAGTTTTACTGCCGTTTATACAACAGTTATAGACCTTGAGAGTGTAGAAAATTATGTTAGCGTGTTTTAATTAATAGACTGTTAGTGAAGTTTGCCTGTTAGCAGCGACAGAAGATTTCTGAGTACCATTGGTGTGGGGCTGAAAGGGTGACTCCTGCCCATATTTTTGTTCCCTTGGACTTTAAATAGGACGAGGTCCTTCAGGATCCTCTATTTCTTTAGGACTTGTAGTGGTGTTTCCACCATTGTAATGCTACTACTGTAGCGAATCGAAAAATAAACTAAAAAAAAATAAGCTTTCGTTAAAAATCTTTTAATACGAGACTGACGTGTATAATAAAAATAATAGTAACGAAAGAAACAAAGCAAATCAGGGCAGATACAATGCTTGCAGCATGCAATTGAAGAGTCATCCGGCGAGCTTTCTTGTGGATTAGTAAGCTGGATCTCACAGTCGAATGCAGAAGTGCTTTCGAGGGCGAAATACGACGTATTCTACCGCCGCATGAGAATGCTCTCCTTTCTTTCTCTGGAAGGATTGGCAACAGTACTTCCTGGGCCGAGCCCTCGTCTGGCTGCAACTAAGTCAGTCGGTTGGTGGCACGTACGCGTCTGCGCACGCAGATTCTCTGCCGCTTGTCAAAACTTTGCATACTCAAATTAAAGTACAAATAAAGACAATTGGTGGCAAAAATAATTATAATTTGCTGACACCACAGACTTTTTATGTATTTTTGGATTCATCAAGATTGTCTAGTCGACACTACTGCAGGACCTCACGTATACTCAAACAAGAAAGAACCGTTAGACTTTTTTCAAGCTGTTCTTTACTAATGAACTCGTAATTGAAATAGTTACTGAAACAAATAACTATGCTAGAATAATGTTAGTGAACAAAGCAAAATGACAGAGAATACGTTGTAAGAAATTACCATTATAGAGATGTAAAGATACATTAAATATTAAAATATAAAAGTTTTATACATTAATTTGTGTGTGTGATCATTTTAATTTAGAGGTAAAAAATTCACCAAAAGCGCTATAAAATATTTCGAGTAGCTAATTGGTACCTATTTAGTAATTGGCTTAGAGAGCAAATGGTTAAATGCTAAATAAATGTGTAATCAAAAACTATTATAAATCATCCTAACACATGGAATAAGAGGGGTTCAAATTTTCCTAAGATTTGCTCAATAAATTTAATCTCTTAACAGGGTCTCATAACTTCGTCAACCGTATATCAAAACAACCGATAAGAAAATTCATTAAGAAGCCCCCTTCTCTTACTAGAGCCGGAGACATCACGTGGCCTGACCCATAGGTTATTGGTCTAGAGTTTGATGGACATTTAGGACAGCTGCTGTAATCTATTTAATCGAAGATAATCCGGGTCTCTGTCCCGTTTTAGAAATGTTACAATTAGTTCCTAGAAAGTTTTGGCTGGATACATGATTATCATAGTGGATTATTATTAACGAAAATATAAGGTTTTAAGAGGATAAGGAACCTTTGATATAATAAAACTCGATCGAAAATAAGAAATAATAATAATTTTTTTTTTAATTCCCGTTAGGTAATCGTTTCATTATTAACAGTGATTTTACGAATCACATGATTATTGTAAAGCATTCAAACATATTTTTTGTCATACACTACTAATTTAAAATGATAAAAATATTGTTTTTGAGATAGACATTTTTGTATGAAATTAATAATTTCGAAATGTTTTTGGTGCACTGTTATGTATTCCTTACTAGAAAGTTGGAGATTGTTAATTAATGTGCTTGTTATAAAAGTGGGTAAGCTTGTTAAAATTTCAAGTTATTTTCTAGTGTTATAGTGAATTTAATATCGTGAAACGGTGAATTTTTTTGTTAAAACATTAAATAACTGGAATTTGTAGTCTGATGTAAATAGTTGATGTTGTTTCTAATGCCAATTGGACAAATCAAGCACAATTTGAGCCTTAAGGCAAAGTGGTGCTCCTGTCGTTTCACGAGCCGCGTAATTTAGAATCAGATACCAAGCAGAAGACCTACAGGCTTGGACTGCTATCGAAAGATATAGTATACACATAGCATCGAAAATTTATTCAACAATGAGTATATTTGCATTCAACAATAAGTAGAACTGTATTCAACAATAAGTAGCAGCTCAAGTACTGCTATCTCGTCACGACATGCAGCGTTTAACTATTTCTTATATTAAGCTATTTCATTATACAAAAAGCAGAATACAATAAAAAATGAAAATGCAGAACTAGATATTACAATAACCGTAAATATAGAATTTCATATTGCCCAGCTGAATGCGTTTGAATCTGTTCGGCAGCGTTTACATTTGCTATAATGAAACTTTTCGTTATATAGAGTGCAGATTGCAATCAAAAAGGAAGGTACTCAGTTGGATGTGACATCAGTCCTGTTGTTGTTGTTATTTCTGATGGCACGTGGGCAAACCAATTTCGATGAGTCATACGCTACTCGTATTAAGGCAAAGGGGTACGCCTTTCGTTTAATGAGCCCCGTTAGTGTGAAAAAACGACTTTGCTCAAGTGGGTCCTCGTAATTTAGAAGCAAGGACCAAGCAGAAGATCCATAGGCTTGGTCTGCCGCCCCCAGATGTGTTCACTGAGAACTTGGAGGACATTGTGATCATGAACATATTTTACTTACCCCAGTCACCTTTAATGAACACGGCATATTTTAGGCCGACTCAAACACCGAACCCGCGACCCTCCCTTTGCCTCTTCCGATGGAGCTATGACGGCATAGCTTTTATTTATGTAAATAGTATTTAACATAAGAGATAACTGATACCTAGTTTTGTGTCTATATAAATTCTAAATGTAAAAGGAAAAATAAAAGTAATTTGTTAGTATATCGTGCACTATTAACACTTTAAACCTCTAAACCTTTAAACCTCTGTATAAACCTATATAATTAAGCCTTTAAACCTCTATATAATGACGTCTGGGAGACATCAGTCATTTCTTGCGCCAAAGTAGACTTTGACATCTTTGAGAAGTCAATAGATGTCCCTTGCAGACATCATGGAGCATGATAGTAAATAATTTAATTATTTAACTCATGCTTCTATTTAGTAGTGATAAGCTGTTGAAAATTCATGTGTCCTTAAAAATAATGTATGAAGCGGATCAACATAGAAATGTAAAAAAATTCCAGCTTCTCTGCCTATTCCAAAATAATTTGAAATACTTTATTACTTTACAAAAATACTAATTGCATACTATTAATTAACTATTGTCCATTAACATCATATAGAAACCTCATTAAATGTTACATAGCAATGTGATTTCAAAATAAAACGTTCTTTTTCTCATCTTGCACAGAATTGGTCAGTTAACCCCTTCCAGGTTCATTTTATTTCGGGATTATGGGTTAAACAATGTCAATTTTTTATGCTTATTTGCATACCTACATAGCTTTTTAAACACTACAGCATCATTCGCATACAAAAATTTTCTAAAAATTAATGTAATTAATGTAAAATAAATGTAAATAAATGAGTAATTTACATGTATAGTTGGCTTTCTGTGAGTCAGAAATCATTAGATTTTGGAGTCAATTCACACTAACTATAAATATAAAGCTTAGAATACCTAGCTTTTATCTTGAATTAAATTGTATTTATATCCTTTGCATTTACATAAATGATTATGAAATAAATCAAAATTTGATCATGTATGATACAATCGGAAACAAAGTACTGCACAGAGTCCAACATCGCAATCTGGACAGTAGAACCTTGTTTCTCTTCTTACCGTCTTCCCTCTGCTGTCTCTCTTTGAGCAGCAAATAATCCAGTAGCCAGAAAAGTAAACAAAAGCATTCGAAACCATAAAAAGCATATGTGAGATAATTCGGGAAAGACTGATTGCACAGTGTAAAATTTCACAAAGCCCGAGCTACACTCGGGATGATCCAGGATGGTACATTTCGCCTGCCCGAGTTCAGCTCGGGAAAAACTGGGAAGGGGTTAAGGCAGAAGTAGCTTGTATTAAGAAACTAAATAGGATTTTTCGGACACATCAAATTCCTTTTTCATTTGTATGTCTAATGGTGCTTTTGTTTGATGACTGGATTTTGAGCATATAGTCTCATATTTTAACAAAAAGTTCTTTTCTAATAGATTTTACAGTATGTTTCATTTAACAGCATTAAATATTCTCATGATAAGAATATCATTAAAAGTTAAAAAAATCGTTCTTTGTGCTTTTAAATTAAAATATGTAGTACACACTAATAACCATTTGGACAATTAAAGATGATTTCATTATTCCCGAAGAAGTTATGTTTTATTTTTAATTCGATGCAATAACAGCATCTTCCATATGCAAGGTCGTGGCCATGTACTGGGTCACACACACCCAAAATAATTCCGTCACAGAAAAATTTTGCTAAATTTATTGTACCTAGATATTGAATCTAATGGTAAATTAATCTAATAACATCAGATGGGAGAGCTAATTCTAAGAATTTTCAAGTTTTCAAATAAAAATAACTGCCCAAGACGATTGATGTAATCTATCACTATTAAAACTTAACAAAATTTTATACGAAACTAAACACACGTATTCCACATAATTAGCGGTCATGATATTCAACATATTTTAAATGCATCATTTCTGTTCTGCTTTCAAGCATCCAGTGGTTACAGAACAACGAGAGTTTGCCGTCTTCATAAACAAATGAATATAATCTATAATTAACTTATCTTGTAATACAGCACATAAAGATAGTTTTAACGAAACACCATTTATGAGTATATGATATTCCTGTTTCCTAGATCACACATTTCTGAGACAAAAGGCAACATATATTTATTCTAATTCGTTTGTGCATGTGTGAAGCAACCTCCTTGAGACTAGTCTCTTTAAAATATAAATAGATGCAAATACGTTTTAACACTAGTACGCTTTCTGACGATTGATACTTGAGCGCGAGACACGTACTAGTATGTTTTCTGACAATTGATATTTGAGCGAGGGTAACGTACTAGTACGTGTTAGTATAAAAATATGGTTTATTTGTGGGTACAAAAATAACGGTATATACAAGAAAACGAAGCCGAATATTCTTATCTACTACATAGATTTTCGAAAAATTTCGACAAATAAAAACTAATTTTTACATCAGTCGATGTGGAACCACAGAACGGGAAAAAATTTAAACTATATACTACTATTTCTATTTGATTTTCTATATTTACAATACTATTATATATTCATCCACTATAGATATTATATATAAATATGGTGTTTTTTTTTGCAACGTAAGTGACGTCATACTTTGTTTTTCATATTTTTCTCTTAAACTATGGATCGTACAGGAACTCTTCTTTGGACAGTTTTTATGTTCTCCCAACGAGGAATCTAGCTGTACAGAGTTTATGCGGTCGTTTTGGGACACACACACACACACTATATATATATATATATATATATATATATATATATATATATATATGTGTATATATATATATATATATATATATATATATATATATGAATATATATGTATATATTTATATATGTATATATATGTACATATAAATGTATATATATATATATACATATATACATATATATATATATACACATATATATATACATATATATACATATATACATATATATATATATACACATATATATATACATATATATATATATATATATATATATATATATTTCATATTTCTTATTTTTCATATTTACGATACTATTATAAATTTATCAACAAAATATTATATTTTCTGTTTACAAAAATCTTATGGTTGTTATTTATATAATTCTATTTATATATCTGTTTATATATTTCAATATAAAATACGAAAAGTTTGTTAAAAAATTAAATAATTTTCGATCTATTGAGGTTTAACTCAATAACTAAATTTACTAGCAAAACGCCAGCTCCCGGTACGATTCCGCTCCGAAATGTACCCGCACACAATATGTTAAGAAAAAAGTTACTCTTTTCTTTTGAAAACTTGAAATTGCTAGTTGATAAGAAATAGCATTATACTTTCCAGTAATAATTTTTTTTACTTTAGATTTTTGTTATTTTAATACCAACATATATCTACTGAACTATAAAATATGTTTAAATTTACCAATAGGTCAAACATATTTTTTTTTTTTGAGAAATGAAGAAGACATATTAAAGTATATAAACAATCTTAAAAAAAAGGTGATGAAAAACAACACCATACTTTCTGCTAATAATTATTTTATTTTAGACTTTTGTTTTTTTAGCAAGTAACAACTTTTGATCTATAAAATATGTTTAATTTTACCAATAGGTCAAACATATTGTATTGAGTCATGGGAAAAATATTTAAGTATATAAACAATCATAAAAAATACGTCATGAGAAACAACTTCATACTTTCCGCTAATATTTTTTATTTTACATTTCTGTTATGCAAATAACAAATAACAATTTTTGAACTATAAAATATATTTTATTTTACCAATATGTAAAACATATATTTTTTGAGCCATGGAGAGAAAGTATTTAAATATATAAACAATCATAAAAAGCAGTTAACGAGAAACAGCATCATACTTTCCACTAATAAATTTATTTTAAATTTTTGTTATGCAAATAACAAATAACAGCTTTTGAACTATAAAATATGTTTAATTTTACCAGTAGGTCAAACATATTGTATTGAGTCATGGGAAAAATATTTAAGCATATAAACAATCATAAAAAATACGTCATGAGAAACAACTTCATACTTTCCGCTAATAATTTTTATTTTAGATTTCTGTTATGCAAATAACAAATAACAATTTTTGAACTATAAAATATATTTTATTTTACCAATATGTCAAACATATATTTTTTGAGCCATGGAGAGAAAGTATTTAAATATATAAACAATCATAAAAAGCAGTTAACGAGAAACAGCATCATACTTTCCACTAATAATTTTTATTTTAGATTTTTGTTATGCAAATAACAAATAACAGCTTTTGAACTATAAATAGGTTTTATTTTACCAATAGGTAATAAGACATATTTTTATTGAGAGATGGTGGAAATATATTTAAGTATATAAACAATCTAAAAGACCGCTTAAGGTTTAAAAAAAAAACGTTGTTTCAGATTAGCGTTTTGAAAAATTAAAATATTTTGGAGTCGCGAAGTTAAAATATTTAAATAACTGAGTCTAGAAAAAATTCGTTTTTCAAACTCTGACATAAAATACAGTGAAGAGCCTACAAAATAAGACCATTTTTTTAAAAAAAATTCTAAACAAATATTTGATGCTTTAGTGAATAAATTTAGCCATTTAAAGAACATACATAAAATCAAACCTTCGGGGGAAATTTAGATTACTTGTGTATTTAGGGGGACCATCCAAAAATTGAAGAAGAAATTGAGAACAGTATGTTGTAAATAGCAGGAAATAATTTGTATTATTTTTAGATATCATTTATTTGACTAGTGACCACGTTTACATGATTTTTTGAAAAGACATCTTATATATTAAAAAAAGATATAAGGGCTTATATAAAACATACAACATGGGTCGAACGATAGTTGAATGGGCAGAACGCTGCTCTTCGGAATTCGAATCCCACTGTTTGCATTATTGCTCTTAGCCATTTAAAGTTAAATTTAAGCAATAGGTTCCGGTCTCATTAGCCTGATTTTAATTTTATAGAATTTCATATAAGTATGGAGTCCATGTAACTCATTATGAATTAATCACGTTATAACAGACTGTACTGTATTTATTTTAAGTATGACGGCTCACAAAAGTATTTTTTTTTATCTTTGAATATCATATAATAAGTGAACGAAAGGGTTTTGTTATTTTAATAACAAATAACAACTTTTGAACTATAAAATATGTTTAATTTTACCAATAGGTCAACCATACTTTTATTGAGTCATGCAGGAAAAATATTTAAGCATATAAACAATCTTAAAAAGTAGTTCACGAGAAAAAGCATCATACTTTTGAAATATCTTTTTACTTTAGACTTTTGTTATTTTAATAACAAATAACAACTTTTTAACTGTAAAATATGGTTAATTTTACAAATAGGTCAAACATATTTTTATTCAGTCATGAAAGAAAAATATTTATGTATATAAACAATCTTAAAAAATAGTTGATGAGAAACAGTATCAATTTTTCAGCTAATTATTTTTTTATGTTATATTTTTGTTATTTTAATAAAATACAAAATATGTTTAATTTTACCAATAGGTCAAACATATTTTTATTGAGTCATGAAGGAAAAATATTTAAGTATATAAACAATCTTAAAAAATGTTTGATGAGAAACAGCATCCTTTTTTCAGTTAAAATTTTTTTTATTTTAGATTTTTGTTATTTTAATAACAAATAACATCTTTTGAACTATAAAATGTGGTTAATTTTACCAATAGGTCAAACATATTTTTATTGAGAGATGGAGGAAAAATATTTAAGTATAAAAACATTCTAAAAGACCGCTTAAGGTTTAAAAAATGTTGTTTCAGATTAGCATTTTGAAAAATTAAAATATTTTGGAGTCACGATGTTAAAATATTTAAATAACTGAATCTAGAAAAAATAAGTTAGGTAAACTTTGACATAAAATACACCGAAGAGCCTACAATTTTTTTAAAAAAAATGTCAGAATAAATATTTTACTCTTTAGTGAATAAATTTAGAAATATAAAGAACATACATAAAATCACACCTCGAGAGAAATTTAGATTACTTGTATTTAGGGGGACCACCCAAAAATTGAAAAAAAAAATGGAGAACAGTATGTTGTAAATAGCAGGAAATAATTTGTAATATTTTTACATATCATTTATTTGACTAGTGACCACGTTTACATGATTTTTTGAAAAGACATCTTATATATTATAAAACATATAAGGGCTTATATAAAACATACAACATTTCTCGAACGATTGCTCAATGGGTAGGGCGCTGATCTTCGGAATTCGAATCCCACTTCAGGCATGATTGTTCGTATTCATTTAAAATTGGTTTCAAGCAATACGTTGCAGTCTTATTAGCCTGATTTTAATTATTTAGAATTTCATATAAGTATGGTTTCCATGTAACTCATTATGAATTGATCACGTTATAACAGACTGTACTGTATTTATTTTAGGTATAACGGCTCACAAAAGTATTTTTTTTCTTTGAATATCATATAATAAGAGAACGAAAGGGTTTTGTTATTTTAATAACAAATAACAACTTTTGAACTATAAAATATTTTTAATTTTATCAATAGGTCAAACATACTTTTATTGAGTCATGCAGGAAAAATATTTAAGCATATAAACAATCTTAAAATATAGTTGATGAGAAACAGCATCATTTTTTCAGTTAAAAAACTTTTTATTTTAGATTTTTGTTATTTTAATAACAAATAATTGCACTTGTACTATTTTTGCATACCATTTTTAGATTAGTGACCACGTTTACATGATTTTTTGAAAAGACATCTTATATATTAATAAAGACATCTTATATATTAATAAAGCTTTAAGGGCTTATATAAAACATACAACATTTCTCGAACGATTGCTCAATGGGTAGGGCGCTGATCTCCGGAATTCGAATCCCACTTCAGGCATGATTGTTCGTATTCATTTAAAATTGGTTTCAAGCAATACGTTGCAGTCTTATTAGCATGATTTTAATTATTTAGAATTTCATATAGTATGGTTTCCATGTAACTCATTATGAATTGATCACGTTATAACAGACTGTACTGTATTTATTTTAGGTATAACAGCTCACAAAAGTATTTTTTTTTCTTTGAATATCATATAATAAGAGAACGAAAGGGTTTTGTTATTTTAATAAAAAATTACAACTCTTGAACTATAAAATATGTTTAATTTTACCAATAGATTTAACATATTTTTATTAATTCATGGAGGGAAAATATTTAAGTACATAGACAATCTTAAAAATAGTTGATGAGAAACAGCATCATACTTTCTGCTAATAATTTTTTTATTTTAAATTTTTGTCATTTTAATAACAAATAACAACTTTTGAACTGTAAAATATGTTTAATTTTAACAATAGGTCAAACATATTTTTATTGAATCATGCAGGAATAATATTTAAGCATATAAACAATCTTAAAATATAGTTGATGAGAAACAGCATCATACTTTCCGCTAATAGATTTTTTATTTTTTATTTTTGTTATTTTAATATCAACTAACAACTTTTGAACTATAAAATATGTTTAATTTTACCAATAGGTCAAAAATCTTTTTATTGAGTCATGAAGGAAAAATATTTAAGCATATAAACAATCTTAAAAAAATACATCATGAGAAACAGCATCATACATTCCGGTAATGATTTTTTATTTTAGATTTTTTTTATTTTAATAAAAAATAACTTTTGAACTATAATGTAGGTTTAATTTTACCAATGGGTCAAACATATTTTTATTGAGTCATGAAGGAAAAATATTTAAGTATATAAACAATCTTAAAAAATAGTTTAAAATAGCATCAAACTTTCCGCTAATAATTTTATTTATTTCAGATTTTTGTTATTTTAACAAAATACAAAATATGTTTAATTTTACCAATAAGTCAATCATATTTTTATTAAGTCATGAAGAGAAAATATTTAAGTCATTAGACAATCTTAAAAAAATAGTTGATGAGAAACAGCATCATACTTTCTGCTAATAATTTTTTTATTTTAGATTTTTTAACGTACATTTTCTCACAAACATATTTTTTTATCTTTGAGTATCATATAATAAGTGAACGAAAGGGTTAAAAGGAATGATCGATTTCTAAACCAGTCTCAATTGGATAAAGTATTTCAACCAGTACGACCTTTTCGACCAAAAGAAGCAAGAATGCGGATTGCTGATTGGATAAACTGCTTGAGCCCATTACAGAGGGATTTCTAGAACATTCCATAATGGTAATCCGCAGTATTCAACTATATGTTATAAATCCACAAATACTCAATTGCATTTATGGCACCAATTCAACTGACTTACAGTTACAAATAATTTTATTTCAGTTTCTCCATTAATACTCAGTACATACATATGTTGTATATAATACTAATGTATCATGAATACGCAATGTATACTAAATGAATATTTGTGTTATTATACTGA
>CM063509.1:85791536-85801536 GCA_032207245.1 Pardosa pseudoannulata | reverse complement strand
TCAATCTCATTCAGTAAGCACTGTAGCAAATAGCTGCACAAAATCGCAAGATCAAAATCATGTTTTGTTATCAACAGCAATAATTAAAGTTAAGTCTCAGACTGGAGAAAAAATAACTTGCCGAGCATTAATCGACAATGGCTCACAACATTCTTTGATTTCGAAATACTGCGCAGAACGACTACAATTGCCGATGCAACAAACTACACACCGTTTGGTTGGAATAAATGAAGTATATGCTGAAACATGTCTATATTCTACAAATTTTGAATTTTCTCCATACTTTTCAATAGATTCCTTCAAAGTGAATGCTTTAGTCGTAAACAAAGTCACAACATCGCTTCCAAATTTTAACATGAAAAAGCTGGATTGTCCTCATTTAAATAATTTATGTCTTGCTGATCCCTCATATTTTGTTGAAAGTGAGATTGATATTCTGTTAGGTGCTGACATATTCTTATTCTTAGTTACCGGTTCTCCCATATTGGGACCCAAAGGTACACCATCCGCATTACCTACCAAGTTAGGACATTTGTTGTCTGGTAGTGTAAATACATCAGCTAATCAAAATACATCTTTGGTATGCCATACTCTTGTAAACATTGAAAATACTCTCAAGGAGTTTTGGGAACTTGAAACAATTCCTAAAGCTGCAAAACCTAATGATGAAGAAGAACTCTGTGACATCCTTTTTGCCAAATCTCACACTCGAAACTCCGAGGGTAGGTACATTGTAAAGTTACCATGTAAAGAAAATTCAAACCTTGGGGACAGTAAAGCCGGAGCTTTAAAAAGATTTTTTTCCCTCGAAAAGAAATTACAATCGGATGAGAAATTAAAGAAAAAATATATTGAATTTATGGAAGAATACCAAACTCTTAGTCATATGACTCCTGTTACACCTGATTTAACCTCTCAAAATTACATTTTACCGCATCACGGTGTAATAAATGACAACGGCTCAACTACGAAATTACGGGTAGTTTTTGATGGGTCATTTAAAATAAGTAATAGTAAATCCCTGAATGATATATTATTGAAAGGAAAAAAACTCCAATCAGATATTTTTACTATATTGATAAAATTCAGAACTTTCCCTGTAGCCTTTTCTGCTGACATCACAAAGATGTACCGCCAAATTATGATAGCTCGGGAAGATACATCATTCCAACAAATTTTCTGGAGAAAATCTCCAAATGAGCCTCTAAAAATTTATACACTAAATACTGTGACTTATGGCACTGCATGTGCCCCTTATTTAGCAATTCGTACCTTACAACAATTATGCAGTGATGAGCGGGAACGATTTCCACAAGCAGCTAAGATAGCCCAAGACCATTTTTATGTCGATGACTTATTAGCTGGTGCTGATTCAGTTGATTCTGCAAAAACTATAATCCAACAACTCTTAGACCTTATGTCTTCTGGTGGGTTTGAGCTTAGAAAATGGGCTTGTAACATTCCAGAAGTCATTGCACATTTACCAGATGTTTTAAAGGCAAGTACCTATACGCATTCATTTCAAGAAGATTCATCTCAAAAAATTCTAGGTCTTTTCTGGGATTTAACCATAGATTCATTCCAGGTTAGGGCAGTTCCTTCCGAGAATGTTTCTACGAAAAGACAACTACTATCCATTATTGCACGCACCTTTGATCCTTTAGGGTTTGTTGCCCCTTCTACGATAATTTTAAAAATTCTTCTACAAGATCTGTGGAGAGCAAACATCGATTGGGATGAGCCCTTACCATCTGATATTATCAATCGTTGGAATAAATTCCAAGAAGAAATTCACTATTTTTAAGAGATAAAGATTCCTCGGTACATCCACATTGTTAATTCTTTAAAGGTAAAAGTCCACAGATTCTGTGACGCATCTTTAAAGGCATACTCTGCCGTAATTTACCTTTGAGTCATTTGTAATTCATCTCGTATATTCTTAATGGCAGCCAAAACTCGTGTTTGCACCTTTGAAAGCTGTAACCTTACCCAGATTGGAACTTTGTGGTGCAGTCCTTCTCGCGAAATTAGTGGACACATTCAAAAGAGCAGTAAATTTTCCTATTCACCACACTTATTTATTGTATGATTCAACAATTGCATTGTGCTGGATTAAGAATCCACCAACTAAAGGAAATCAGTTCGTCCAGCATCGTGTATGTAAAATCCATTCTATCACCCCAAAAGATTCATGGCATCACATTCCTGGGAAGTCAAATCCTGTTGATTGCGCCAGCAGGGGCCTTTATCCAAAACAACTTATGGAACAAGTAGAATGGTTCAACGGGCCAAAATGGCTCACTGACTTTGATCCTATTTTTCTAGAAGTAGATACTCCAAATCAAGAAACATCTGACATATCGTCTGATGTCCATTGTAACTCATCTATAGAGAGTATTTCTCTTTTCATCAAAAGCAATCCTTTGCTAGATGTATTTGAAACATTTTCATCATATATGAGGTTAATTCGAACTGTGGCATGGATATTTAGATTCTACAATAACTCAAAATCAGATCTTAAAACTAAAGGACCTTTGAAAGCCTATGAATTAGACACAGCTACTAAAGCGATAGTGAAAATATTACAAAATTATGCATTCCATTCTGAAATCGCCCAACTTACTTCAAATCAATCCCTTCCAAAATCCAGTAAACTTATAGCATTAAATCCTTTTCTTGATAAGGAAGGAATCCTGCGTGTTGGAGGGCGTCTACGTCATCAACAAGAATTCAATTTTGATCAAAAATATCCCATGTTACTTCCTAAACATAATCATTTTACCATTCTTGTTATTAGACATTATCATCAATTAAATCTTCATGCAGGCCAAGAATTGGTCTTATCACTAATCAGACAGAAATTCTGGATTCCAGATGGAAAATCAACAGTCCGAAAAGAACTCCGTCAATGTCTGGAATGTTTTAAATTATCTGCAAAACCCATTTCCCAAATGATGGGTGATCTACCGAGCGCACGAATCAATCCTGGCCGTACCTTTGAAAGGGTTGGAATAGACTTTGCTGGTCCAATTTCAACTAAATGTCAACATGCTCGAAAATCAAGTACCTTTAAATCTTATATCTGTATATTCATTTGTATGTGTACCAAAGCAGTGCACCTTGAAGTAGTCTCTTCATTATCATCAGCTGCATTTCTGGCAGCATTCCGTCGATTTGTTGCTCGTCGCGGATATCCATCTCAAGTTTTCAGTGACAATGGAAGCAACTTCGTTGGAGCCTCAGCTTATTTGAAATCCTTATTTAGAATTCCTCACGATTCCTTAATCCAAGATTATTCATCCCAACGAAATATATGTTGGCAATTCATTCCTCCATATGCCCCAAATTTTGGAGGTATTTGGGAGGCCTCTATCAAGCTTACAAAACGCCATTTACTCAAAACGTGTAAAACAGCATTGCTCAATTTTGAAGAGCTTACCACTATTCTTTGCCAAATTGAAGCCATCATAAACTCTCGTCCATTATATCCTTTATCAGCAGACTCAAGAGACTTTAGTGTATTAACCCCTGGACATTTCCTTATTGGTTCTCCTTTGCTAGAACTTCCTGAACATAATGCTAATCGTATGTCTTTAAGTCTTAATTCTAGGTGGTCCCTCTTACTGCAGCTGAAATCCCACTTCTGGAGACAATGGAGTACATCATATCTCAACACATTACAATCAAGGTCCAAATGGAGGAAGCAAAATCATCTTATGGCAGTAGGAAGATTAGTCCTACTCAAAGACCCAATCGCCCCTTCTACCGTTTGGAAACTCGGTCGCATAACTGCTGTCCATCCAGGAGCTGACGGTATCTGCAGAGTCGTCACCATCCAGACCGCCAGTGGAGCTGCCATCCGACCAGTGTCTCAAGTTGCTGTTCTACCTCTTCAGGATGAAGATGCTAATTCGCCGCCCCCCGGAGTATGTTAGATTAATTTCGCCATCGAAAGAGAGATGGCGCCAGTGAGCGGAGGGAAAAACAAACTTGGTGGAGGAGAAAAACCGTTGGACATTCAGCGTCTGTTTTTAAAAATGTTAGTCCGGTAAAAAACGGTATGCTATTCGTATTCATCTATGAACCGGATTTAAAATATAAAATAATTCGTAATTCTGTAATTCAGTTCATTGTTTATTCTATATTGATCGTCTTGTTGTGCAAAATAAAAGTTTGTGTTTAACAGCCATTGTTGGATTATACAGTCTTGAGAATCCCAGAATAACCAAAGGTAAGCAGTTACCTTATTTACTCTTCAGTAATATTGAACATTTACATAACTATTCTATCCATATTCATAACTATTCTATACAACATATATATATATATATATATATGTATATATATATATATGTATATATATATATATATATATATATATATATATATATATATATATGTATATATGTATATATATATATATATATATATTTATATATATATATATGTATGTATATATATATGTATATATATATATATATATATATATATATATATATGTGTATGTATATATATGTATATATATGTATGTATGTATATATATATGTATATATATATATATATATATATATATATATATATATATGTATATATATGTATATATGTATGTATATATATATATATATTGATTGTGAGACTGCAGCTATGTTTGACTTAAGGTTTGCGAAACTGATTTGTTCGCCGCACTCACACGTTGTGGGTTGAATGCCCAAGTTTTTTTTTCGCGACTCCAGGAAACGTGTTGTGTGGCCAGTGAAAATAATTGCACTTAAACTTCACCAAGATTTGGAGAATTGTGATTGGTCTCCAAGAGGCGATTCAGGACCATCCTTGGAATCTCGGTCCTTCTGGGCAGAACCGGGAAAGGACGCATTGTAAAAAGAATAATGGAAAAAGGTATAGGGTTGCCTGAGTAGAAAGGAGGAAGGAAAAGAATGCAGCGTTCTCTTGGACATATATATATATATATATATATATATATATATATATATATATATATATATATATATATATATATATATATATATATATATATATATATGTTTTTCTGTAAACGTCTATTTATTAATCGTTGTCTCTCTTTCTCTATCTACTATCCATACATATATAATCTCACTCATTCATTTCCTTTATTTATATATTATTTATATTTTAATATTTCACTTATTTCCACTCATTCTATCTCTCTTTCCCCTCTGTGTCTGTATATATATATATATATATATATATATATATATATATACAGCAAGGGGAAAGAGAAGTTGAATGAGTGAAAATAAGTGAAAGATATAAATATAAATAATAGATAAATAAAGAAAATGAATTAGTGAGATTTTATATATATATGGATAGTAGATAGAGAAAGAGAGACAAGGGTTAGTAGATGGACATTTACAGAAAAACATTTTCTGTCCGAACAATCCTGACAAAGTATTTTCTAAAACTTATCAACAGTTTTAATATTTTAATAACATAATATAATATGATATATCAGTTATCATTAAGCCGACAATGCGTTAAAAATGTATGTAAAAATTTCTGAAAATATTTCTGCAAATTTCAACCTATGGCATACTTTTTAAATTTGAAAAATAAATAGTTTGGTTCTTACTGGTTACATTTTCCACCAAATCTAAGTGAGTTATGATACTAAAAATACCCTTCTACAGGAAAAAATTCAATATCACTGCAGACATATACACTTATAAATCTATATAAATCTATCCGTTTTCTGTCATTTATCGCGTTTCATTTTTGGAGTAGATAATTCGGAGTGATAAATCACATGTGGGAGGAAAAATCCGTTTGGAAATGACTTCAGGGATGGAGAACATTACGCAAGTTGGAGCAAATCATTAGAACACACTCTGCATCATTATTTTGACGGAAGCACGAGACACTTTGTAATTGAAACAGATCAATATTTACGAGCAAGACATTTAGAAACAAGAGCAGCGGAGTAAATCTAATACATTTCAAAATTTTGTCATTCCATAATGCAATTTCGAACTTCTAAATTGTTAGAAAAATAAACCTTACAATTAAAATTTTATTTGTTAACTTTTAATGCTCCTGTGGTTTTCAAGGTCTCGGTTAATGTTATCAGTTTGTTCTTTATATAGTTATAATCCCCGTAAAAATTATTAATAAAACTGCGGGACATTATAGCTTCTATGATGATATGATTGGTTGATATGATTGATATGAAATAATTGATTACACACAGACATGTATATATATATATATATATATATATATATATATATATTTATATGTACACGTATATATATATATGTATATATAGATATAAATAAATGTATATGTATATATCTGTGTATATATATATATATATATATGTATGTATGTATGTATGTATATATATCTATCTATCTCTCTCTATATATATATCAGTGTGTGTGTGTGTGCGTGTGTGTATGTAGAAATTATTAATAACAAAACTGTGGGACTTTATAGCTTCTATGATAATATGATTGATTACACACAGACATATACACACACACACACACACATATATATGTATATATATATATATATAAATAAATGTATATGTATATATATACATATGTGTATATATATGTATATATACATATATATATATACATACATACATATATATGTATATATATGTATATGTATATATATGTATATGTAAAAAGTATTTATAATAAAACAGTGGCACATTATACCCTATTATTTTTACTTACCAGGTATAATAGGCTCGCAGAAGCCTAAACCATCTAGCAGTAATATTGAACGATGCAGTCTGGAAATATTGAAGAGATCGGCACAAGTCTAATTAAGCTTTATTTTAGAGCTGCTAAAACGGACATATTTACTACTCAACGACAAACAAAAGAAAGAGACAAAAACCACTCTTCTCGAAGAGAGGTACACCCAAGAGCTAAGACAGAAAGAATTTTTCCACTTACTGAGCCAATTTAAGTGTAAGATCAGGAAACACGCGGAGCCATTTGCCAACTGGAAATAATGTTAAATAGACAGAAAATTTGCATGTATAGGACAGAAAGCTTTGGAAAATGTATCGAAAGAAATTAAACCTGTGAAGTAAAATGATTAAGACATTTAGAGGCTGGGAAAAAGATTTTAAGACATTAGAATGGGAGAGAAGAGGTTTTTTAAGAAATATTAAAGTTAAATAATTTTAATATATTACATACACATACACAGATAGAGAAGGGAAAAGAGTAGAATGAGTGGAAATAAGGGAGAGATATAAAGATAAATAATATATAAATAACGGAAATGAATGAGTGAGATTGTATATATATATATATATATATATATATATATATATATATATATATATATATATATATATGGATAGTAAATAAAGAGAGATAACTGTTATTAGATAGACATTTAATGAAAAAAAATTTTCTTTCTGAATAATCCTCAACAAGTATTTTCTGAAACTTATGAACAATTTTGATATTTTTAAAACATAATATAATATGGTATATTAGTTATCATTAAGCCGACAATGTGTTAAATATGTATGCAAAAATGCTTGCAAATTTCAACCTATGACATACATAAAAATAAATAGTTTAGTTTTCAGTGGTCAAATTTCTTCCCGACTTTAAGTGAGTTATGATAGTAAAAATACCCTCCTACTCGTAAAAAAATCAACAGAATTGTAGATATATAATCTTCCTATAGAAATCTATCCTTTTTCTGCCATTTATCTCGTTTCATTTTTGCAGCAGATAATTCTGGTTGATAAATCACCTGTGGGAGGAAAAATCCGTTTGGAAATGACTTCAGGGATGGAGAACATTACGCAAGTTGGAGCAAATCATTAGACCACACTCTGCATCATTATTTTGAGGGAAGCACGAGACACTTTGTAATTGAAACAGATCAATATTTACGAGCAAGACATTTAGAAACAAGAGCAGCGGAGTAATACTAAAACATTTCAAAACATTAGGATTCTATAATGCAATTTCGAACTTCTAAATTGTTAGAAAAATGAATCTTACAATTCAAATTTTATTTGTTAATTTTTAATGTTCCTGTAGTTTTGAGGTCTCTGTTAAAGTTATAAGTTTGTTCTTTATATATTTATAATCCCCGTGTTTTGATAATTGAAAAAAAATGATTGATTACACACACATGTATATATATATATACATACATATATATATCTATATATATATATATATATATATATATATATATATATACATATATATATGTATGTATGTATATGCATATATATATATATATATGTGTGTGTGTGTGTGTGTGTGTCTGTATACATCTATATATATACATATATATACATATACATATATATATATATACATAAATATACATATATATAGATATATTTATATATATTCATATATATATATATATTAACATGGGGAATCTTATTTTATGACTCATTTTTAATATTTTCTATTGTGAAATACAAAAATAATTTCAATATACCTTGGTATGAAACATGCCTCGATTGTAATTTCGTTACGACATAAAATACTCTCATATTCGAAAAAAAAATCCATCAGAATAATAGACATATACTCTTCCAAAATGAATCTACCCGCTTTCTGCCATTTATCGCGTTTCATTTTTTGAGTAGATTATTCGGAGTGATAAATCACTCGTGGGAGGATAAATCCGTCTGGATATGACTTCTGGGATGGAGAACATTACACAAGTTCTAGAAAACCATTAGTGCACGTTTTCCATCAATATTTTGCTAGAAAAAGGAGTCTGTATTTGAAACAAATCAATATTTATGAGTTGGTTTCAAAATCACAATCAAGAGCAGATGGGTAATTCTAGTGCACTTCAAAATTCATGGTTCCATAATGACATAGTGCTTTTCTAAATTATAAAAAATATGAGTCTTAAAATTGAATTGTTTTTGCTAATTTTCCCATGTCTATCAATTGAGGCCTCTGTTATTATAAGTTCATCTTTATATTTTTATAATGAAGTGGTTTATACATTGAAATGAAATAATTTAATACCTACTAGCTGCTTCGCACCCAGCCTTCGGTCTGGGTAATAAATATTTCCAATTAATAAGAATATCGTCAAGATAAAGGTTGCTACCATATTATAGTCGATATATGTCACTGGTGACTACTGCGTCATAATGACTTCAGAAATTGCCGTAGACGGGAATTTGGTGACATAAATTTCCATCTCTGACATCATTATGACGCAGAAGTCACCAGTGACATATATCGACGGTAATATGGTAGCACCCAAAATATAAAATTTGTATTTACCAAGTAATAAAAAACTAGTTTAAAATATTAAAACCTATAGCAATAATTTAGTTTTTGTTTAAGAAATGGCAACTGCGAAATACAAACAATTTTGATAGATCATGGCGAGTTTATAATTACTGAATACAAAATCTCGCCAAGAAAATAAAATAAAAAAAGATCATGCTTTTCTAAAAAATAAAGGATTAGCATTTAGAAGATGCGAAAATAATCTCATGTACATATATACTATCATAAATATATACATTTATACTTGAAATTTAATAGCAAAGATATATTTTTGTGTTACTCGGATTACCAAATATCAGGCGAGAATGATGCTAACATTCAATAACACTGTCAGTTTTGACGTCCTCTCAACAATGGAATTACGCGTGCCGCAAAATTAAACTGGTATTTTGGTCGGTGCTTCGATAATATCTTTCAAACTAATTGGAATATCGGAACGCGAATTAGCGAAATGACTTCCCCAGATCGTTCCGCGTCTTTTGGTACCTTTGGCGCCCTTCTGCGTCCACCGTTTCGTGAGGAGATAGACGCACATAGATAGATAGATAGATAGAAACAGTCAGATTTTAATATATAAGAAAATAAACTATCTTCTGTAGCTCAGTCGCAAAGACTAAGCTCTCGTAACTGAAGTGTTGCGGGTTTGGAACCCGCGCAGTTTTACAATCCGCCGTGTGCATTAAAGGTGACTGGTTCACATAAAA
>CM063509.1:85771536-85781536 GCA_032207245.1 Pardosa pseudoannulata | reverse complement strand
TATAATAATTATCATAATTTTAGAGCAATTTAAATGAGACCAAATGAGTTGGTGGAAAATATTTCTAAACTGTAGTTTAACAGCTCATTACTGAAACATGAATTAGAGAAATTAATTTCATTATTTTAACTATTAAACTAAGTAAAGTGTTTTAACCCTAGAATTCTTGCTATACTAGAGAGTAGCAAATTTTCATTAATAATCAATGCTTAATGGTAAATTATTAGAAAATACAGAATGCAATACGCAACATTAAAACTCCGTATCTTTTAATAAATGTATATTTTACCCTATTTTATGACTAATTCTGTAAAAAAGACCTAGGTGCTTATGCATCAAACATATTATATAGACTTTGTAAATTATTAAATTTTTATAAAATTGTGATTTTATGCCTGCTTTCTTATATATAATTATCATAATTTTAGAGCAATTTAAATGAGACGACATGACTCGGTGGAAAATATATCCTAGCTGTACTTTGGCAGCTCATTACTAAATCACGAATTTAAGAAACTAATTTAATTAGTTAAACTATTGATATAAGTTAAGTGTTTTGAAACTAGAATTCTTGCCAGACAAGAGAGTAGCAAATTCTCGTTAAAAATCTTTCATAAATTCTTAGGAAATATAGGAAGGAATATGCAACATTGAAACTGCGCACTTTTACATAAATATATATTTACCACTACTTTATAACTAATTCTATAAAATGAACTAGATAATTATGCATCATACATATTTTATAGGGTATGGAAATTAATAAATTTTTATGAAGTTGCGATTTTATGCCTGTTTTGTTAGTTAATTATCATAATTTTAGAGCACATTAAACGGGACTAAATTAGTTGGAAAATATTTCATATCTGTATTTTGGTAGCTCATTACTAAAACATGAATGTGAGAAACTAATTCCTTTATTCAAACTATGAATCTAAGTAAAGTTTTTTTACTCTAGAATTCATGTCAGACAATAAAGTTACAAAGTTTTATTAAAAATCGATACTTTGCTAAATTATTAGAAAATAAATTAAGCAATATGGAACAATAAATCTCGCAGCTTTATATAAGTGTATATTTGTCATTATTTTATAACTAATTCTATAAAAAAGCCTAGGTAATTATGCATCAAACATATTTATATTGTTTGGAATTATTAAAGGTATTTAAAGTTGTAATTTTATTCCTGTTTTCTTATAATAACTATCATAATTTTAGAGCAATTTGAATGAGACAACATGAGTTGGTGGAAAATATTTCTGAGCTGTAGTTTAACAGCTCATTACTAAATCATGAATTTGAGAAACTAATTTCATTATTTTAACTATTGATATAAGTGTTTTCACCCTAGAATTCTTGCCAGACAAGAGAGTAGCAAATTCTCGTTAAAAATGTTTCATAAATTCTTAGGAAATATAGGAAGCAATATGCAACATCAAAACTGCGCCCCTTTAAATAAATCTATGTTTATCACTCTTTATAACTAATTCTATAAAACAGACCTAGGTAATTATGCGTCAAACATATTTTATAGGGTATGGACACTATTAAATTCTTATAAAGTTGCAATTTTATGCCTGTTTTTTTATTTATCATAATTTTAGAACATATTAAAAGAAACTAAATGAGTTTCAAAATATTTCATATCTGCACTTTGGCAGCTCATTACTAAACATTAATGTGAGATACTAATTCCATTATTAATTCTATGAATCTAAGTAAAGTTTTCTTACTCTAGAATTCGTGTCAGACAATAAAGTAGCAAATTTTTATTAAAAATCGATACTTTGCTAAAATATTAGGAAATGCATGAAGCAATACGCAATATTAAAACTCCTCAGCATTAAACAAATGTATAGTTATTGATTATTTTTTAACTAATGCTATAAAATTCAACAATTATGCATCAAACATATTTTAAAGGGTCTGAAAATTTTTAAAATTTTATAAATTTATAATTTTATGCCTGTTCTGTCATTTACTTATCATAATTTTAAAGCATTTTAAACGAGACTAAATGAGTTGGTGGAAAATATTTCATAGCTGTACTTTGGCAGCTCCTTACTAAAACATGAATTTGAGAAACTAATTTCATTATTTTAACTATTAAATTAAGTAAAATGTTTTCATCCTAGAATTCATGCCAAATAAGAGAATAGCAAATTTTTATTAAAAATCAACACTTTACTATATTATTAGGAAGTATAGGATGCAATATGCAACGTTAATACTGCGCACCTTTAAATAAATGTATATTTATCATTATTTTATAAATAATTAAAAAAAGTAATTATGGATGAAACATATTTTAAAGGGTCAAGAAAATATTGAATTTTTATAAAGTTGCTACTTTATGCCTATTTTGTTATTTAATTATCATAAATTTAGTGTACTGTAAACGAGATGAAATGAGGTTTTAGGAAATATTTCATATGTGTACTATGGCAGTTTGTTACGAAAACATGAATTTGAGAAACTAATTTAATTAATTAAACTGTTAATCTAAGTAAGGTGTTTTCACCCGAGAATTCGTGCCAGACAAGCGAATAGCAAATTTTTATTAAAAATCGATAATTTTCTAAATAATTAGAAAATATAGAAAGCAATACGCATCATTAAAACTCAACAGCTTTAAGTTAATGTTTATTTATCACTATTTTATAACTAATTCTATATAAAACTAAGTAATTATGCATAAAGCATATTTTATAGAGTCTGGAAATTTTTAAAGTTTTGTAAAGTTACGATTCTTGTCTGTTCTGTTATTTACTTATCATAATTTTAAAGCATTTTAAACGAGACTAAATGAGTTGGTGGAAAATATTTCATAGCTGTACTTTGGCAGCTCCTTACTAAAACATGAATTTGAGAAACTAATTTCATTATTAAAACTATTAATTTAGGTAAATTGTTTTCATTCTAGAATTCGTGCCAAATAAGAGAGTAGCAAATTTTTATTAAAAATCGATACTTTACTAAATTATTAGAAAATATATTAAGCAATATGGAACTCTAAAAAATGCAACTTTAAATAAATGTATATTTATCATTACTCTTTAAATATTTAAAAAAAAGATCTAAGTAATTATGCATCAAACATATTTTAAAGATTCTTGAAATTATTAAAGTTCTATAAAGTAGAGATTTTATGCCTGTTTTGTTATTTAGTTATCCTAATTTTAGGTTTAGGTTTGGTTTGGAGTGCTACGGTCTACTTTTTGCAACACGAGGGCTAATGAGACCGGGACCTACTGCTTAAAGCCGATTCCGAACGGCTACGAACTTCCATTCCACAGTGGGATTCGAACCCACGAACTCCGGTTCCGAAGATCAGCACCCTAACCATTCGGCCATAGTTCGGCTATCCTAATTTTAAAACATTTTAAAGGAGATGAATTGAGTTGGTGGGAAATATTTCATATCTGTACTTTGGCAGTTCGTTACTAAAACATGAATTTGAGAAACTAATTTAATTAATTAAACTGTTAATTTAAGTAAAGTGTTTTCACCCTGGAATTCAAGCCTGTCAAGAGAGTAGCAAATTTTTATTAAAAATCGATACTTTACTAAATTATTAGAAAATATATTAAGCAATATGGAACTCTAAAACTTGCAATTTTAAATAAATGTATATTTATCATTCCTTTTTAAATATTTGAAAAAAAAAATTCTAAATAATTATGCATCAAATATATTTTAAAGATTCTTGAAATTATTAAAGTTCTATAAAGTAGAGATTTTATGCCTGTTTTGTTATTTAGTTATCCTAATTTTAGAGCATTTTAAACAAGACGAATTGAGTTGGTGGAAAATATTTCATATCTGTACTTTGGCAGTTCGTTACTAAAACATGAATTTTAGAAACTAATTTAATTAATTAACTTGTTAATCTAAGTAAAGTGTTTTTACCCTGGAATTCGTGCCTGTCAAGAGAGTAACAAATTTTTATTAATAATCTATACTTTGCTAAATTATAAGGATATATATGAAGCAATACGCAATTTTAGCCATTTGGGTATTAAATATATGCAGCTTTAATTACATTTATATTATACATTATTTTATAACTAATTCTATAAACAAGAACTAAGTAATTATAGAGGAAACATATTTTAAATGTTCATTAAATTATTAAATATTTATGAAGTTGCAATTTTATTTCTGTTTTGTTATTTAATTATCATAATTTTCGAAATTTTTAAACTAGACGACATCAGTTGGTGAAAAATATTTCTAGCTGTACTTTGGCCCCTCATTACTAAATCATGAATTTGAGAAACTAGTTTAATTATTAAAATAGTTAACCTAAGTAAAGTGTTTTCATCCAAGAATTAGTGAAAGACAAGAGGCTAGGAAATTTTTATTCAAAATCGATACTTTGCTAAATTATTAGGAAATATATGAAGCAATATGCAACATTAAAACTCCACAGCTTTAAATAAATGTATATTTATCATTATTTTATAACTAATTCTATTAAAAAACTTAGGTAATTATACATGAAACATATTTTATAGGTTCCGATATTTATTAAAGTTTTTTAAAGTTGCGATTGTATGCCTGTTTTGTTATTTAAGTATCATAATTTAGAGCATTTAGAACGAGATGAAATGAGTTAGTGGAGAATATTTCATAACTGCACTGTGGCAACTCATTACTAAATCATGAATTTGATAAACTATATTAATTAATTAAACTGTTAATCTAAGTAAAATGTTTTAACCCTAGAATTGGTGCCAGACAAGAGAGTAGCAAATTTTTATTAAAATTCGATAATTTGTCAAATTATTAGGAAACGCATATAGGGAAAATATATTAGGAAATTTTTAAAATTTATAATTTTATGCCTGTTCTGTCATTTACTTATCATAATTTTAAAGAATTTTAAACGAGACTAAATGAGTTGGTGGAAAATATTTCATAGCTGTACTTTGGCAGCTCATTAATAAATCATGAATTTGAGAAACTAAATTAATTAATAAAATTTTTAATCTAAGTAAAATGTTTTCACTCTAGAATTCATTCCTGCCAAGAGAGTAGCAAATTTTTATTAAAAATTGATACTTTGCTAAATTATTAAGATATATATGAAGCAATACGCAATATTAAAAATATGCAGCTTTAATTACATGTATATTAATTAATATTCTATAACTAATTATATAAACAAAAACTACGTAATTATGGATGAAACATATTTTAAAGGGTCAGGAAATTATTAATTTTTTATGAAATTTCGATTTTATGCCTGTTTTGTTATTTAATTATCATAGTTTTCGAAGATTTTAAACGAAAACAAATCAGTTGATGAAAAATATTTCATAGCTGTACTTTGGCAGCTTATTACTAAATCATGAATTTGAGAAACTAATTTAATTATTAAAAATGTTATCCTAAGTAAAGTGTTTTCACCCTAGAATTCGTAAAAGACAAGAGGGTAGCAAATTTTTATTAAAAATTGATACTTTGCTAAATTATTAGGGAATATAGGAAGCAATATGCAACATTAAAACTTCACAGCTTAAATTAAATGTATATTAATCATTATTTTATAACTAATTATATAAACAAAAACTACGTAATTATGGATGAAACATATTTTAAAGGGTCAGGAAATTATTACAGTTTTATAAAGTTGCGATTTTATGCCTGTTTTGTTATTTAATTATCATAATTTTAGAGCATTTAGAATGAGATGAAATGAGTTAGTGGAGAATATTTCATAACTGCACTTTGGCAACTCATTACTAAATCATGAATTTGAGAAACTATATTAATTAATTAAACTGTTAATCTAAGTAAAATGTTTTAACCCTAGAATTCGTGCCAGACAAGAGAGTAGCAAATTTTTATTAAAATTCGATACTTTGCTAAAATATTAGGAAACGCAAAGGGAAAATATTAGGAAATTTTTAAAATTTATAATTTTATCCTGTTTTGTCATTTACTTATCATAATTTTAAAGCATTTTAAACGAGACTAAATGAGTTGGAGGAAAATATTTCATAGCTGTACTTTGGCAGCTCATTAATAAATCATGAATTTGAGAAACTAAATTAATAAAATTTTTAATCTAAGTAAAATGTTTTCACTCTAGAATTCATTACTGCCAAGAGAGTAGCAAATATTTATTAAAAATTGATAATTTGCTAGATTATTAAGATATATATGAAGCAATACTCAATATTAAAAATTTGCAGCTTTAATTACATGTATATTAATTATTATTCTATAACTAATTCTATAAACAAGAACTAAGTAATTATGTATGAAACATATTTTAAAGGATCAAGAAATTATTAAATGTTTATGAAGTTGCAAATTTATGCCTGTTTTGTTATTTAATTATGATAATTTTCGAACATTTTAAACTAGACGACATCAGTTGGTGAAAAATATTTCCAGCTGTACTTTGGCACCTCGTTACTAAATCATGAATTTGAGAAACTAATTTAATTATTAAAATTGTTAACCTAAGTAAAGTGTTTTCATCCAAGAATTAGTGAAAGACAAGAGGCTAGCAAATTTTTATTCAAAATCGATACTTTGCTAAATTATTAGGAAATATAGGAAACCTTATGGAACATTAAAACTCCACAGCTTTAAATAAATGTATATTTATCATTCTTTTATAACTAATTCTATAAAAAATATCTAAGTAATTTTGCATCAAACATATTTTAATGGATCTGGAAATTATTAAAATTTTATAAAGTTGTGGTTTTATGTCTGTTTTGTTCTTCAAGTATTATAATTTTAGAGCATTTTAAAACGACACGAAATGAATTGGTGGAAAATATTTCACAGCTGTACTTTGGCAGCTCATTGTTAAATCATGAATTTGAAAAACTATTTTAATTATTAAAACTGTTAACCCAAGTAAAGTGTTTTCATTCTAGAATTCGTGCCAGAGAAGAGAGTAGCAAATTTGTATTAAAAATCGATACTTTGCTAAGTTATTAGAAAATATATCAAGCAATACGGAACTCTAAACTTGCAACTTTAAATAAATGTATATTTATCACTAATTTTTAAATATTTAAAAAAAAATCTAAATAATTATGGATAAAAAAACTTTTAGATTCTTGAAATTATTAAAATTCTATAAAGTTGAAATTTTATGCCTGTTCTGTTATTTAGTTATCTTAATTTTAGATCATTTTAAGCAAGACGAATTGAGTTGGTGGGAAATATTTCATATCTGTACTTTGACAGCTCATTACTAAATCATGAATTTGAGAAACTAATTTAATTAGTTAAACTATTAATCTTAGTAAAGTTTTTAAACTCTAGAGTTCTTGTCAGACAACAGAGTAGCAAATTTTCATTAATATTCGATAATTTACTAAGTTATTAGAAAATATATGATGCAACATTAAAACTTCCCAGCTTTAAATAAATGTATATTTATCAATATTTTATAACTATTTCTATACAAAAACCTAGGTAATTATGCATCAAATATATTTTAATGGTTCTGAAAATTATTAAAGTTTCATAAAGTTGTGGTTTTATGTCTGTTTTGGTGTTTAATTATCATAATTTTAGAGCATTTTAAAATGACATAAAATGAGTTAGTGGAAAATATTTCCTAGCTCTACTTTGACAGCTCATTACTAAATCATGAATTACAGAAAGTAATTTAATAATTTAAAGTGTTATTCCAAGTAAAACAATTTCACCATAGAATTCTTACCATATAAGAGAGTAGTAAATTTTTTTTAAATATCGATACTTTGCTAAATTATTAGGAAATATAGGAAGCAATATGCAACATTAAAACTCGGCAGCTTTAAATAAATATACATTTATCATCATTTTTTAATAATTTCTGATAAAAAATCTAAATAATTATGAATCAAACTTAATTTTAAAAATCTTGAAATTATTAAGGTTTTATAAATATGCGATTTTATGCCTCTTCAGTTATTTAATTGTAATTTTAGAGCATTTTAAAAAAGACTAAATGAGTTGGTGGAATATACTTCATATGTGTACTTTGGAAGCTCATTACTAAATCATGAATTTGAGAAACTAATTTAATTATTAAAATAGTTAACCTAA
The DNA here is from genome assembly GCA_032207245.1 of Pardosa pseudoannulata. Classification (NCBI taxonomy): domain Eukaryota; kingdom Metazoa; phylum Arthropoda; class Arachnida; order Araneae; family Lycosidae; genus Pardosa; species Pardosa pseudoannulata. The sequence continues at coordinate 85,773,472 of CM063509.1, read as the reverse complement.
GTAAAGTGTTTTCATCGTAGAATTCGTGACAGACAAGAGGCTAGCAAATTTTTATTCAATATCGATACTTTGCTAAATTATTAGGAAATATAGGAAGCCTTATGGAACATTAAAACTCCACAGCTTTAAATAAATGTATGTTTATCATTATTTTATAACTAATTCTATAAAAAAAAATCTACTTAATTATGCATGAAACATATTTTATAGTATTTGAAAATTATTAAATCTTTATAAGGTTGCAATTTTATGCCTGTTTTCTTATATATAATTATCATAATTTTAGATTAATTTAATTGAGACCACATGAGTTGGGGCAAAATATTTCCTAGCTGTACTTTGGCAGCTCATTACTAAAACATGAATTTGAGAAACTAATTTCATTATTTTAACTATTAAACTAAGTAAAGTGTTTTCACCCTAGAATTCTTGCCAGACAAGAGAGTAGCAAATTTTCATTAATAATCCATAATTTGATAAATTATTAAAAAATATATGAAGCAATATGCAACATTAAAACACCACAGCTTTAAATAAATGTATATTTATCAATATTTTATTATTAATTCTATACATAAACCTAGGTACTTATGTATCAAACATATTTTAATGGATCATTAACTTTTTTTTAAACTTTTAATTAAAGTTTTATAAAGTTGTGATTTTATGTCTGTTTTGTTATTTAATTTCTTTAATTTTAGAACATTCGAAACAAGACGAAATAGGTTAGTGGAGGTTATTTAAGAACTGGACTTTGGCAGTTCATTACTAGAACATGATTTCAAGAGACTAATCTGATTATTAAAGTTATTGATTTAAGTAAAGAGCTTTCCCTGTTTAGAATATCGATGCAGACAACAAAGTAATGAATTTTCATTAAAAATCGATACTTTGCTAAATTATTAGAAGCAGCACAATTCGTTGTTTTGAATAAATATATATTTATCTATATTTTTAAACTAGTCATGTAAATAGAATGAAAATAAGCATCAAACATGTTTCGAGTAAGTCTGGAAGTTATCTAAATTTTTCAAAATTTTGATTTTATTCCTTTTTAATTTTTCTGAAATATGTTTTGTGAATTTTTATACTCTTACTTTTAATATCTTAAATGGTGAATTAATTTGTTTCAATCATTTATCCCTTTAAATCATTATAAATAACCACTGTTTATTAGTTTTACCAAAGGTGCAAAAAACCGCCCAAAATTTCTATTAAAAGTGATGCTTTGTTAAATTTATTAGAAAATATATAATATGAAGAAGCATGTAACACAAACATTTTTAGCTTGTTAATGTATTTTTATCATTATTTTCAACTAATTGTATAAAGATTATGTGTTATTCATAAATATATATTTAGGTGTCTGAAAATTGTTAAAATTTTTAAAAGTTAAGATTTCATAACTGTGATGAGGCTATTTAGATCAGTTATATAATTGATTCATTCATACAAGAAGTAAAATGCTCGGGATCTAAATCTGACCTCACCACATCTTTGTAAAAAGACAAAGGACCATAAAATTATATTTTACGGATACTGTTGTCTTGTACGGTGGTCTCGGGTGGGGTTCTGATTCCAGTCCTAGATTAGAATCCCGTCTCCGTACTTGACATTAAATAAGAATGTACCTTTGTGGAGTTATTTGTGAGTCCCTAAGGGACAGTGCCCAATTAGAAGGGATAAGGTTTTCCACGTTGGCGGTGACAGGGCGGGGTTTAAGCAGACCAATTAGTTTCTTACAACTATCCCGATTGGATGATAAGAAGAAAGAGGGGACAAGGATGAAATTAATAAAATAAGAAAGATCGAAAAAAAGAGAAGGTGAAGGTGTTCGATAGTCGAGTCAAAGAGAGGAGTCCGACAGAATATGTTCGGAAGTCGAGACGAGGAGAAAGTCCGACAGAAGGTGTTCGATAGTCCAGACGAAGAGAGT
>CM063509.1:85749036-85766536 GCA_032207245.1 Pardosa pseudoannulata | reverse complement strand
AGCAGCTAATAATGGTGAATATTCACTCATATGTATTTAACGAGGCTACATATTCGATGAAAGAAATTTTATTTTCAGCATTAAGAAGGGTAAAAGCTCTAATACACGAATTTGAAATGGAAATTGTAGCTTTCATTTCATGATGTTACAGAAATCAACCCACACATTTGTTTGGAAATGTAACTGTTCTACAGGATATAAAGTGCGAAAAACTGTGAAACGGGCAAGTTTTTTGGAACAAAGAGAACAATAATTATCAAAGAGTTAAAAGGTTTTTCATTACATTCTCTGAATTTTTTTTAATAAAGTCAAAAGAATCACAAACCATAGATACATAAACTTTAAAAGTAATATGAACTGCCTTCTTTTGCAAGAATTTTTCATGTGTGCCATGTATTTACACTATAATTTTGCCAAATACAAATGAAAAAGGTAATTTGTTATCAAAACCTTAATAAAACCGCATTTATATTTGTTTAAGGAGACTACAAAAATAGTAGAAATAATTTTTTTTTAATTTCAGCATTGAAAATGCAAATCGCTTAAATACGTAATAGAAATACTGTAATGTGTTTTATAAAGTAAATTAGTTGAAAAATATTATAGAATTAATAAATATCATGATATAAATATTAAATTAAAACATGCATCATTTAAAGATTTTATTTTATCAATTAGAATTTGTTGAAAAATTATTTTATAATTAATAAATATCATAATATAAATAATAAATTAAAACATATAAAGTTTAAAGATGTTATTTTACCAAATGGAAAGGAAAAGTATGATTCATTATTATTCATGAATCGTGATTGGAAATAGGAAGTGAAAATGCAATTATTGATGTTTAATATATAAGACAGCAAACTTACAGAAATAAATTTTTGGTCTTAGATTTAGAAAGCTTGACATAGAAAATGACATAGTAAAAGACATAGGCTTGAAAATGACATAGTAAAAATGATAAAAAAGGAAATTCACCGAAATATTTTTATACATTAAATAAAGAGCACTATAAAAGTATGAAGTTAAAACTTTGAAATATGTTATTTTCCCAAATTCTCTTATGATTCATGTCATAAACATTTCAGATTTTCAACTAATACTAGGAGAAAATTCAGTCATAGGTATTGTCCGAGTCTACATATTCATCGAAAGAAATTTTATTTTCAGCATTAAAAAGGGTAAAAGCTCTAATAAACGAATTTAAAATGGAAATTGTAGCTTCCATTTCATGATGTTACTGAATTAAACACAGATACATTTGTTTGGAAACTTGACCGTTCTACAGGATTTAAATTGCGAAAAACTGTGAAACAGGACAATTTTTCGGAACAAAAGAAGACAATAATTATCTAACAGTTTAAAGGTTTTTCATTACATTATCTGAATTTTTATAATAAAGTCAAAAGGATCACAAACCATAGATACAAAAACTTTAAAATAATATGAGCTGCCTTCTTTCGCAAGAATTTTTCGTGTGTGCCATGTGTTTACACTGTAATTTTGAAAAATGCAAATGAAAAAGGGGATTTGTTATCAAAACCTTAATAAAACCTTAATAAATGAGACTACAAAAATAGTAGAATTTTTTTTTTTAATTTCAGCATTGAAAATGCAAATCGCTTAAATACATAATAGAAATACTGTAATGTGTTCTAAAAAAGTAAATTAGTTGAAAAATATTATAGAATTAATAAAGATCATAATATAAATATTAAATTAAAACATGCATCATTTAAAGATTTTATTTTACCAAATAGAAATGAAAAACATGATTCATTATTATTCATGAAACGTGATTGGGAATAGCAAGCGAAAATGCAATTATTGATGCTTACCGAGAGTTCATACTTATAGAAATAAATTTTTGGTCTCCACATTGAAAAGCTTTTAGAAATGACATAGTAAAAAATGTTAAAAAAGGAAATTCGCCGAAATGTTTTTATAGATTAAATAAAGAGCACCGTAAAAATATTAAATTGAACCTTTGAAATATCTTATTTTAACAAATGGATGGGGAAAATGTAATTTATCCTTCCTCATAAAATGTGACTGAAAATACCAAGCAAAAAAGGAATTATAGATCTTTACCGAAACTAAAACTTTATTGAAATAAATTTTTAATCTCAGTATCGAAAATCTTAAAAAACAACAAATTAGAAATGCTCTAATTAGTTTTTAAAGTAAATTATTTGAAACATTTTTTATAGATAAAATAAAGAGAAAAGTAAAAATTGTATTAAATATTAAATATTCAAATATTATAATAAAACATATAAATTTTAAAGACATTATTTTACCAATGGAAGTTAAAAATGGGATTCATCATTACTTATAAAACAGGATGATGAATCACATTTTAAGATTAATATGATAATTCTCTTATGATTAATGTCATAAACATTTCATATTTTCAGCTAATACAAGGCGAAAATTCAGTCACAGAAATTTACCGAGGTAACATATTCACCGAAAGAATGTTTATTCTCTGCATTAAAAAGGGTAAAAGCTCTAATAAATGAATTTAAAATGGATAGTGGAGCTTACATTTTATGATGTTTCAGAATTCAACACAGATAAATTTGTTTGCACATATTACTGTTCTACAGGATATAAAGTCTATTTTTTGAAAAACTACAAAACAGGCCAGTTTCTTGGAACAAAAGAGAACAACTATCTAACACTGAAATGTTTTTTCATTACATTCATTAATTTTTTATATTAAAGTTAAAAGAATCACAACTTACAGATACAAAAAGTAATATGAACTGCCTTCTTTTACAAGAAATTTTCATTTATGCGAGCATTTTCCGACTCTATAGATTTGCCAAATACAACGGAAAATGGTGAATCGTTATCAAAACCTTAATAAAATGCATTTATGGATGTTTAACCCTTAATTTAGCTAAGTCTGGCAGCTACACCACATGTATATTTATAACTACAATATAACATAATTGTCAGTGTTCGTCACAGCGGACATTAATTATTTGTGAAATGAAAAATTATATTTTTTTGTTTATTTACAAAGATCCTAATGTGTACACAGACATGGGAAAATAACAGAAATTAAAAAATATTTGTAAAAACATCTTGTCAAATAAAGGGTTAAGGAAACTACACAAATTGCATAAATATTTTTTTTTTTAATTTCAGCATTGAAAATGCAAATCGCTTAAATACATAATAAAAATACTGTAATGTGTTCTAAAACAGTAAATTAGTTGAAAAATATTATAGAATTCATAAAGGTCATAATATAAATATTAAATTGAAACATGCATCATTTAAAGAAATAAAAAACATGATTCATTATTATTCATGAAATGTGATTAGAAATAGTAAGAGAAATTATTGATGCTTACCGAAGCTGCAAACTTATAAAAATAAATTTTTGGTCTTAATTTTAAAAAGGTTTTATAAATGACATAGCAAAAATTTTAAAAAATGAAATTCGCAGAAATATTTTTATAGATTAAAAAAAGAACACTATAAAATATTAAGTTAAAACTTTGAAGTATGTTATTTTAACAAATGAATGATAAAATGAATTTATCATTACTCAAACAACTTGATTGAAAATGCCAGGCAAAAAAGGAGTTATAGGTGTTTACCGAAACTAAAATTTTATTGAAATGAAATTTTTATGTCAGTATTGAAAAGCTTAAATAAACAACAAAATAAAAATGCTCTAATTACTTTTTTAAAGTTTATTATTTTAAACATTTTTTATAGAATAAATAAAGAGAAAAGTGAAAATTGTATTAAATATTAAATATTTAAACATTAAATATTAAGTATTCAAATATTATAATAAAACATATAAATTTTAAAGATATTATATTACCAATGGAAGTTAAAAATGTGATTCATCATTACTTATAAAACAGAGTGATGAATCGCATTTTAAGATTAATGTGATAATTCTACCAAATGGAAATGAAAAAACATGATTCATTATTATTCATGAAACGTGATTGGACATAGCAAGCGAAAATGCAATTATTGACGTTTACCGAGACTGCAAAATTATTGAAATAAATTTTTCATCTCAGCATTAAAAAGCTTTTAGAAATAACACAGTAAAAAATGTTAAAAAGGAAATTCGCCGAAATGTTTTTATAGATTAAATAAAGAGCACAATAAAAATATTAAATTAAACCTTTGAAATATGTTATTTTAACAAATGGATGGGGAAAATGTTATTTATCATTCCTCATAAAATGTGACTGAAAATGCCACGTAAAAGAGAGTTATAGATCTTTACCGGAATTAAAAGTTTATTGAAATAAATTTTTAATCTCAGGATTAAAAAGCTTAAAAAAACAACAAAATAGAAATGATCTAATTAGTTTTTAAAGTAAATTATTTGAAACATTTTTTATCGCTAAAATAAAGAGAAAACTAAAAGTTGTATTAAATATTAAATATTATAATAAAACATATAAATTTTAAAGATATTATATTACTACTGGAAGTTAAAAATGGGATTCATCATAACTTATAAAACAGGATGATGAATCCCATTTTAAGATTAATATGATAATTCTCTTATGATTCATGTCATAAACATCTCATATTTTCAGCTAATACAAGGCGAAAATTCAGTCACAGATATTTACCGAGGTAACATATTCACCGAAAGAATTTTTATTCTCTGCATTAAAAAGGGTAAAAGCTCTAATAAAGGAATTTAAAATGGATAGTGCAGCTTACATTTTAGGATGTCTCAGAATTCAATACAGATACATTTGTTTGCACATATTACTGTTCTACAGGATATAAAGTCTATTTTGAGAAAAACTGCAAAACAGACTAGTGTCTTGGAACAAATGAGAACAACAATGATCTAACACTAAAAAGTTTTTTCATTACATTCTTTGATTTTTTATAATAAAGTTAAAATAATGATAACTTATACATACAGAAACTTTAAAAGTAAAATAAACTGCCTTCTTTTGCAAGAATTGTTCATTTATGCGAGAATTTTCCAACGCTGTATTTTTTGCCAAATACAAATGAAAAAGGTAAATCGTTATCAAAACCTTAATAAAAACGCATTTATGATGTTTAACCCTTAATTTGACTAAGTCTGGCCGCTACATCGGACGTATATATTTATAACTATTATATAACATAATTGCCAGTGTTCTCCACAGTGGACATTAATTATTTGAGAAATGGAAAATGATATATTTTTGTTTATTTTACTGAGATCCTAATGTCTATACAGACATGGGAAAATAACAGAAATTAAAAAATATTTGTAAAAACATCTTGTCAAATAAAGGGTTAAGGAAGCTACACAAATTGTATAAATAATTTTTTTTTTAATTTCAGCATTAAAAATGCAAATCGCTTAATACATAACAGAAATTTTGTAATCTGTTCCAAAAAAGTAAATTTGTTGAAAAAAAAGCCGTAGAATTATTAAAAAGCATAATATAAATATTAAATTATAATTTATAACTTTTAAAGATTTTATTTTACTAAATGGAAATGAAAAAATATGATTCATTATTATTCATGAAACGTGATTGGAAATAGCAAGCTAAAATGCAATTATTGACTTTTACCAAGACTGCAAAATTATTGAAATAAATTTTTCATCTCAGCATTAAAAAAGCTTTCGTAAATGACATAGTAAAAATATTAAAAAAAGGAAATTCGCCGAGATATTTTTGTAGATTAAATACAGAGCACAATAAAAATATTAAATTAAAACTTTGAAATATGTTATTTTAACAAATGGATGGGGAAAATGTAATTTATCATTCCTCATAAAATGTGACTGAAAATACCAGGTAAAAATGAATTATAGATCTTTACCGAAACTAAAATTTTATTGAAATCAATTTTTAATCTCAGTGTCGAAAAGCTTAAATAAACGACATAGTAGAAATGCTTTAATTAGTTTTTTAAAGTAAATGAGTTGAAACATATTTTATAGAAAATATAAAGAGAATAGTAAAAACTGCATTAAATATTAAACATTTAACACTTAACACAATATTATTAATTTTGCATTAAATATTAAATAATGATTAATGATATTAAATTAATAATATTAAATACCTTAAGTATTTAAACATTAAATTTTAAACATTCAAATATAATATTAAAACATACAGCTTTAAAAGTTATTATTTTACTAATGGAAGTTAAAAATGTGAATCATCTTTACTTATGCAACAGGATGATTTTATGATTACAGTGATAATTATCTTATGATTAAAATTCTCATATTTTCAATAGCTAAATACTAGGCGAAAACTAAATCCTAGGTGTTTACCGAGGCTACAAATTCATCGAAAAAATATTTTATTCTCAGCATTAAAAAGGTTAAAAGTTTCAATAAACGATTAATGTCATAAACGTCGAATATGTTCAATAGCTAGGTAAAAGTTCAATCATAGGTGTTTACCGAGGATACAAAATTAGGAAAAATACATTTTATTCTCAGGATTAAAAAGGTTAAAAGTTTAAATAAACGATTAATGTTACAAACGTCTAATATTTTCAAGAGCTAAGCAAAAGTTCAATCCTAGGTGTTTACCGAGGCTACAAATTCATCGAAAAAATATTTTATTCTCAGCATAAAAAGGTTAAAAGTTTCAATAAATGATTAATGTCATAAACGTCTAATATTTTTAAGAGCTAGGCAAATGTTCAATCCTAGGTGTTTACCGAGGCTACAAATTCATCGAAAAAATATTTTATTCTCAGCATTAAAAAGGTTCAAAGTTTCAATAAACGATAAATGTCATAAACGTCGAATATTTTCAAGAGTTAGGCAAATGTTCAATCCTAGGTGTTTACCGAGGCTACAAATTCGTCGAAGATATATTTTATTCTCATCATTAAAAAGTTTAAAAGGTTCAATAAACGATAAATGTCATAAACGTCGAATATGTTCAATAGCTAGGCAAAAGTTCAGTCATAGGTGTTTACCGAGGCTACAAATTCATGACAAATATATTTTATTCTCGGCATTAAAAAGGTTAAACGTTTAAATAAACAATTAATGTCATAAATGTCTAATATTTTCAAGAGCTAGGCAAAAGTTCAATCCTAGGTGTTTACCGAGGATACAAATTCAGGGAAAAAAAATTTATTCTCAGCATTAAAAAGGTTAAAAGTTTCAATAAACGATTAGTGTCATAAACGTCTAATATTTTCAAGAGCTAGGCAAATGTTCAATCCTAGATGTTTACCGAGGCTACAAATTCGTCGAAGAAATATTTTATTCTCACCATTAAAAAAGTTAAAAGATGTATAAATGCTATATAGGGTTAAAAGAAGAAGAAATTAATTGGAATAATTTTGTAGCAACTGATATATTTAGTACAGATTTAAATATGCAGTTAGATGTTATATTTTCTACAAGAGCTAATGTGACAACAGGCTTGTGTAAAACATACTTCTCGTATCATAAACCAATATCTGTAAAATTGTAAATAAAAATTTGTAATATAAAAATATGTAAATACAATGTTGTAAAATAAAAAATCTAAACGAAAAGTGTAAAATAAAAAAGTGTATAATTTAATAGAGTACAGAGAAGTCATGTGTCTACATCAGATATTTCATTTTAGAATAAGTAAATTTTACAGTAAAAATATTATATTCAAACATATGACTAAAAGTTATACGTTTTAATATAATATTTTGAAGGATATATTTAAGGATTTTTAAGGATCTCATTTTACCAAATAGAAATAAAATACCAAAAAGAAATTATTCACCAGTACTCATAAAATTGGATTGAAAATACCAGCTAAAGGTGTTTACGGAGACTCCAAGCATATGGAAAAAAGCTTTTAATCTCAGCTCTGAAGGCATTAAAAGCTTAAACAAACAACACGATTAAAATGATATATAGTTTTAAAAAAGGAAATCCATTGAAATAATTTTATACAGAGTAGAAGGAGTGTAAAACACATCTTACTTGAAAAACATACTTAAAAATATCAGACGAAATACAATTATGGATTAACAGAGAATACAAATTAAGAGTATTATTAACTTAAGTATTGAAAACAATAGATGCAACTAACGAAAACATAAGTTAACGTAATAAAAAGGCTATCATGTGTCCCAAAACAAGAAAAATTGTTACTCTAAAATTTTACAGATAAAATAAAGAGTAGAGAAAAAAACATGAAACTACACACAAAGCATGAAAAGATTTAAAGATTTAAAAAATGTTGAAAAGTAAAAATTTAAAAATACATTCTTGAGAAATGTTAAGAATTTTCGGGATTAGAAGGTATTAGATCAGACTTGGAGATAATATCCCTTGCTTGACAAAATTTATAAAACTTTTGAATACTAGATAATCCCCGTGAAGAAGTATCATATCTGTGTTTAACCCTTCATATTTACAAAAAGGGACCAGAAATATTTCGTTAAAGTGATAATCAAGAAATACTTAAAAGTTCATTAAACGAAATTATGTTTTCATTATTTCAAACTGTTAATATTTTGCTACAAACGAATTTGTTGACTGAATTGTAGCATATATATGTGACAAGATAAGGAACAGTGTTAATCTAAAATTTTACAGATTAAATAAAGAGTAGAAAAATAACATAAAACTAAGCACAAACCATGGAAAGATTAAAAGAATTACAAAGAGTTTAAAACTAAAAATTTAAAAATGCATTCTTGAGAAATGTTAAGAATTTTTGAGATTAAGAGGTAGAAGATTACATTTGGAGATAATATCCCTAGCTTGACATAATTTATAAATCTTGTCAATACTAGATAATCCCTGAAAAGGGGCATCATACCTGTGTTTTAACCTTTCATAATGGTCCAGAAATATTTGATTTAAGTGATAATCAAAAAATACTTCTCTACTCTCCCTTATATCTCACAAAGATTTTAAATCTTTGCGAGATTAAAGAGTTATGAAACGTATAAATATATTTGTGTTATAAGCCTTCATATTTCTAAAAAGAATCCAGAAATATTTAATTCAAACAATAATTAGGAAATATTTAAAATCTTAGTAAACGAAATTATATTTTAATCGTTTAAAAACATTAATAATTTGCTGCCAACAAATTTAACTGAATTGCAGAGTACAAATACACTCCTTACTGAAGAATCGATAAAATATCACAGTATAACCGTGAAATCTAACTAACCGGAACCGTATAAATTCGAACGCAGTGGCATATTCCGTTGCAAATAAATGGAGGGAAACAAGAAGTTAAATTTTTTTAACTGCCAATGAAAATAGTTCATAGAAATAAAATTTAGAGGCTCTTTCGATTTAACTTTCGTTTATTGTTGAGTATGCATTTAGTAATTTTGAATCTATAGCGAAAAATTTTATTTAAAGTTTTCTAATATTTTTTTCTTTTTTAGAATTGTAAACTATTTAATACTTAAATATTAGGAAAAGCAAATAAATTAAAAATTTAAATCATCATAAAAAATGAACACATAAGCAATTTAAAAAAATTTTGTTTTACGTTAACAGGATCAAAATAAAATCAAGAAATTACATTATAAATATGTCTTTAACAATTCTATAAATCATTCTAAATTTAGAAAAAGACTATGAGCTAATTATATTTTTAAATTTTCACTCTAAAGAAAACTGTTTTTAATTTAATTATATATCTCACAAAGCAGTTATTCAAAAAGATAAACTAACATCACAAATGAGACCCGTTTGCCATGTATCATTTAGTAATGATAATTCTTCTTAAATGACTGTAATATTTAAATTAATGGCACTTAATGACTGTATAAAACCCAGATTTGTTATCCTCCTATCAGTTATCTAGGTGGATTAACAAAATTCTCTCAACTATTGATATAAAGGGCATTTTCTGAGGATATAGATGAAACCACAGGAGGATAGAGCTGATATTTTATTTTTATGATTTATTAAGATTAAGGAAATTTGAAGCATGTGATTTAACTGGTGATATTTATCGGAAAAGCACACAAAGACTCATTTTCCATGCTTCATTTAAAAATACCGATTCTTTTAAATGACTGTAATTATTTAATTAATGATATTTAATGTCTACGAAAAACCCAGATGTAAACTTCAACAACAGATTTGTTAGTCTCTTATCACTTATCTAGGTGGTTTAACATCTTAACCATTGATATAAAGGATATATTTCTGCAGATGTAAATAAAACCATAGGAGTATAGAAATACTATTTGATTTATATGGATTATTAAGATTAAGGAAATTTGAAGCAAGTGATTTAACTGGTGATATTTAATGTCTACGAAAAACCCAGATGTAAACTTCAACAACACATTTGTTAGTCTCTTATCACTTATCTAGGTGGTTTAACATCTTAACCATTGATATAAAGAATATATTTCTGCAGATATAAATAAAACCATAGGAGGATAGAGATACTATACTATTTGATTTATATGGATTATTAAGATTAAGGAAATTTGAAGCATGTGATTTAACTGGTGATATTTATCGGAAAAGCACACAAAGACTCATTTTCTATACTTCATTTAGTAATGCTGATTCTTTTAAATGACTCTAACTTTTGAATTAATGACACTCAAAGTCCATGTAAAACACAGTTGTAAACTTACAGAAGATTTATTAGCCTCCTATCAGTTATCCAGATGGTTTTACAAGTTAATTATTAATATAAAAGATATCTTTCTACTTGAGTAAATATATCCCTGGAGAATAGAGATGCAATTTGATTTTTATGTACTATTAAGATTAAGGAAATTTAAAGCATGTGATTTAACTGGTGATATTTATCGAAAAAGCCCACAAAAAGTCATTTCCCATGCATCACTTACTAACACCGATTCTTTTAAATGACTGTAACTTTTGATTTAATAAAACTTAAAGTCCATGTAAAATAGAAATGTAAACTTAGAGAAGATTTGTTAGCATCCTATTAGTTATCCAGGTGGATTAACTGATTCTCTCAACTACTGGCATAAATTGAATTTTTCTGTGGATATAGATGAAACCTCGGGAGGATAGATAGGCAATTTTACTTTTATGGAAGATTAAGATTAAAGAAAATATGAAACCTCTGATTTAGCTGGTTATATTGACCAGAAAGGCACCTGGAAACTAATTGTCCATGCATTATTTAAAACTACTAATTCTTTAAGATGACTGTAATTCTTTAATTAATGACATTTAATATCCATGTAAAAATCAGGTGTAAACTTAACAACAGATTTGTTAGCTTCTTATTAGTTATTCAGGTGGATAAAAATCTTAACCATTGATATAAAGGATATTTTTCTGCTGATGTAAATAAAACCATAGGAGAATACAGATGCTATTTGATTTCTATGGATTATTAAGATTAAGGGAATTTGAAGCGTGTGATTTAACTGGTGATATTTATTGGAAAAGCACACGAAGACTCATTTTCCATGCATCATTTAAAAATACTGATATGACTGTAATTTTTTAATTAATGATATTTAATGTCTACAAAAAACACGGATGTAAACTTCAACAACAGATTTGTTAGTCTATTATCACTTATCTATGTGGTTTAACATCTTAACCATCGATATAAAGGATATATTTCTGCAGATGTAAATATAAAAAAGGAGGATAGAGATAGTATTTGATTTATATGGATTATTAAGATTAAGGAAATTTGAAGCATGTCATTTAACTGATGATATTTATCGAAAAAGTACACGAAAATTCATTTTCCATACTTCATTTAGCAATGCTGATTCTTTTAAATGACTCTAACGTTTGAATTAATGACACTCAAAGTCCATGTAAAACACAATTCTAATGTTACAGAAGATTTGTTAGTCTCCTATCAGTTATCCAGGTTGTTTAAAAGGTTAACTATTGATATAAAGAATATATTTTTCTGCTTGGGTAAATAAACCCCTGGAGAATAGAGATGAAATTTGATTTTTATGTACTATTAAGATTAAGGAAATTTGAAGCATGTGATTTAACTGGTGATATTTATCGGAAAGGCACACGAAGACTCATTTTCCACGCATCATTTAATAATGCTGATTTTTTTAAATGACTGTAACGTTTGAATTAATGACACTTAAAGTCCATGCAAAACCCAGGTGTAAACTTACAGGAGATTTGTTAGTCTCCTATCAGTTATCCATGTGGTTTAACAGGTTAACCATTGATATAAAAGATATTTTTCTGCTTGAGTAAATAAACACATGGAGAATAGAGATGCAATTTGATTTGTATGTATTATTAAGATTAATGAAATATAAAGCATGTGATTTAACTGGTGATATTTATCGGAAAGGCACACGAAGACTCATTTTCCATGCATCATTTAGTAATGCTGATTCTTTTAAATGACTCTAACTTTTGGATTAATGACACTTAATGCAAACACAAAACCCAAGTGTAAACTTGGAGACTAACAGATTTGTTAGTCTCCTATCAGTTATCCAGGTTGTTTAATAGTTTAACAATTCATGTAAAGGATATTTTTCTACTGGTGTAAATAAACCCCTTGGGAGATAGAGATGCTATTTAATTTTTAAGGATTATTAAGATTAAAGAAATTTGAAGTATGTGATTTTACTGCTGATATTTATCAGAAAGGAACACGAAGACTCATTTAGAAATGTTGATTCTTTTAAATGACTGTAACTTTTGAATTAATGATATTTAAAGTTCTTATAAAACCCAGGTGTAAACTTACAGGAGATTTGTTAGCCCCTTATGATTTATCCAGGTGGATTAACATATTCTTTCAACTACTGACATAAAGGATATTTTTCTGTTGACGTAAATAAAACCGCAGGAGGATAGAGAGGCTATTTGATTTCGATGGATTATTACGATTAAGGAAATTTCAAGCATATGATTTAACTGGTGATATTTATTGGAAAGCATATTAAGACTCATTTTTCATGCATCACTTAGTAATGCTGATTCTTTTAAATGACTCTAACTTTTGAATTAATGACACTTAATGTCACTGGCGTGCGGTAGGTGTTCATGCAGGGTGTGCAGAGAGCAGCAACAACAATAATAATAAAACCATAAAAATGTACATTAAACACTTCTTTAACGTTTATTATTCATTTGTACACAAAATCCATACGTCTATCCGTATTACTAATAAAATAACGAAAAACTTATATTTTCAGCAAACGTAACACCACACGGCGCCTGCCGCTGCGGTGCCTCATCCGGATGCTTATTGGTGCCGACAAACCGAACGTCTATTCCACGTGCAGAAAATTTCGCTGCACGCTGGCGCAATAGAACGAACTGTTTCTCGTTCGGTCAGTCAATTAAATTATATTTATTAATTGTTTTTAACATTTGGGAATCATATATTCTGCGAAAAACATCTTCACAGTTAAAAAAAAACCAGGGATATGGTGCTACAGATATAATTTATATGCTGTCTATAAAACACAATAAATGGAAAAATTTGGACTGGTCTGTTAAAATTCGTTTCTTTTTTGTCTAACAAAACAAAATTGTTTTTCAGCTAATTATTTCTATAAATATAATACATCACCGAAATTACTTTACCACACTAAAACATTTCCCTTTTTATTGATGAAATACTTCTTTTATATTTCCACGAAAACAAAATTTTACAAAATATAAATTTAAACATTTACTGTCTGCAAAATCGTATGACCAGTTAATCAGTTAAAAAACCAAAAGTCCTCGCATAAATCCGCAAGTCCGTAAGAAACGTAAGTCCTCGCTCTAATACAAAGCTTAATAAACCGAAAATTCGGATGATTCTAAATGCCAAGTGCAGGAAAAGTAGCTGCACTTGCTTCAGTGCCATAGTATGCTGTGGTTTTCCAGTAGCCCATACATATAAAGCGTGATTTTCTATTAGTGCGCAGTGCGTACATATAAAAATTTCTTATGTTCGTTTGCTTTTGAACGCGCTTCTTAGTGTAGCACCTAGTACCGCACGCACCGTGAGAATACAAGCAAGCAAATCAACATAATATTTGAATATATTATAAATATTATTTATTATATATTATATAAAGATAGGTAGACATGGGTGCAGAAAATTATTGTCTCTCATAATTTTGCCAGGGTGTGCAGTGCACACCCTGCACATATAGACCGCACGCTACTGCATAATGTCCATGTAAAAGCCAAGTGCAAATTTACAGCAGATTTTTTTTTTTGCCTCTTATCAGTTATACAGGTGGATTAACTGATTCTCTCAAGTACTGATATAAAGAGAAATTTTGCAGATATAGATGAAACCCTAGGAGGTTAGAGATGCTACTTTATTTTTATGGATTATTAAGATTAACGAAAATATGCAGCTTGGGATTTAATTGGTACCATTTACGAGAAAGGCACTCGGTTGCTTGTTTAGGTTTAATAATATTTCCAGTTACCTCTACTATAGATGGGTAAAAAAAACATTCTATTCAATACGATGTGTATTAATTCTTAAGATTAGTCCTTTTATAATTACTACAAAAATATCCTTGTTTACTCTGAACCTGTACTTTGCATAATGGTTTGCCACTAAGCACTAAGTCCCTTTTTGTATGTCACCATTTAAAAATCACTTATTCAAATAATTTCAAAGAACTTTCTAGTGTTTATTAATACAAAGAAAAGAACTCAGTGAAGAATAGAAAAATTAATCTTCGAAAACTCCAATTTTTCACTTTAAAGAGACTGTTCTGAAACTAATTATATATCTCATAAAGCAGTAAGTCGTTATGATAAATTAACTTCAAAAATGAGAGTCGTTTTCCATGCATCATTTAGTAATGCGGATTCAGTTAAATGACTGAAACTTTTGAATTAATTACACTTAATAACCATCTAAAACCCAGGTGTAAACTTACTGCAGATTTGTTAGCATTTTATACTAATACAAGTGGATAAACGAGATTCTCCTAACTACTGATGCAGAGGATATTTTGCTGCTGATATAAATTAAACCCCAGGAGGATAAAAGGTCTATTTGATTTTAATGGATTATTTAGATTAAGGAATATACGAAACCTGTGGTTTGACGGGTGATATTTACCGGAAAGACACAATCTCGATAGCTCGTTTAGGTTGAATGATATTTAAATTTATCTCATCTATAAATGAATAAAGAAGAAACATTTCATTTAATAAGTTAGGTATTAAAATGCTTGTTATAGCTAGTTTAATATATGATAATATATAAGGTATATCCAAAAGTAACTAGAATTACCTTGAAAATGTATGAAGGGTAAACAAATGTAACTGGAATAAACTTAATAGACGAAAGTGCACGAGGAATACCCCAAAGTAACTGGAATAAATTTAATAGATGAAAATGTGCTAGGGATACCCCAAAGTAAATGGAATAAACTTAATGGACGAAAATGTACTAGAATTAACTCAAAGTAATTGCAATAAAATTAGTAGATGAAAATAAACGAAGGGTACCCAAAAGTAACTTATAAAATCTTAACAGATGAAAATGTACCAAGGATATCCTAAAGTAACTAGAATAAACTAAATAGATGAAAATGTACAAAGGATACCCCAAAGTAGCTAGAATAACCTAAATAGACGAAAATGTTCGAGGTATACCCCTAAGTAACTAGAATAAATTTATTAGGTGAAAATGTGCGGAGGGTACCCAAAAGTAACTGATATAATCTTAATAGATGAAAATGTACCAAGGATATCCTAAAATAACTAGGATAAACTAAATAGATGAAAAAGTACGAGGAATACCCCAAAGTAACTAGAATAACCAAAATAGACGAAAATGTTCGAGGGATAACCCAAAGTAACTAGAATAACCTAAACAGGTGAAAATGTTCGAGGGATACCCAAAAGTAACTAGAATATATTTATTAGATGAAAATCTACGAGGGATACCCTAAAGTAACTAGAATAAGCTAAATAGACCAAAATGTAAGAGTGATACCCCATAGTAACTAGAATAAACTCAATAGACGAAAATGTACTAGGGGTTACCAAATGCAATGGAAAGATATTGTTTGTTCAACTCCCGAAGGGTGTGGAGAACAATCTGTTATATTCGTATTGAATTGTTCATTGAGTTTAGTATGTGAAGTACATTTCTTTTGTAGCAACAGGTGGGATGCTAATTATTTTTTAAGATACTTTTATTTCTCTCCGTAAAACTATAAGGTCTGGTCCTGAAATGCGTATCAAATCAAAATGCCTGTATAGGCATATATATGGAAAATTTGCTTCTTGCTAAAAAATAC
Source organism: Pardosa pseudoannulata (assembly GCA_032207245.1). Lineage (NCBI taxonomy): Eukaryota > Metazoa > Arthropoda > Arachnida > Araneae > Lycosidae > Pardosa > Pardosa pseudoannulata. Next base: position 85,750,327 of record CM063509.1, on the reverse strand, counting down.
TCCAGATTAACTCATACAAGGCTCACTGAATCATACAAGGAAGCTTGTGGTTGACAGCTTGTTTTGGTTGAATGATATTTAAAATTATCTCATGTATAAATGAATAAAGACGAGCATTTTATTTAATAAGTTAGGTATTAAAATGCTTGTTATAGCTAGTTTAATATATGATAATGTATGAGGTATATCCAAAAATAACTATAATTAACTTGAAAATGTATAAAGGGTACCCAAAAGTAACTGGAATAAACTTAATAGACGAAAATGCACCAGGGATACCCCCAAAGTAACTGCAATAAATTTAATAGATGGAAATGTACTAGGGTACCCTAAAGTAAATGGAATAAACTTAATGGAGGAAAATGTACAAAGCATACCCACAAGTAACTGATATAAACTTAATAGAGGAAAATGTACCAAGGATACCGTACTGTAACTAGAATAAACTAAATAGATGAAATTTACAAGGGATAACTCAATGTAATTAGAATAAACTAAATAGACGAAAATGTACAAGTGATATACCTGTTCTGAACAAAAACACACCCCATTTCGAAATTTGGAAGGTCATACTGCCGAGTTCCAGAACAATGGAATGTTATTTCACCAATGATGATACTACATATTAATCTAGATGATTATTGATGAATACACAATTATCCGAAATAGGTTCAGTTCCAATTACTTCGGATAATCGAGGTACTACTGTATCTAAAATGAGACTCCGTGCAGGGTTAATATACTAACAATATTACTTAAAATGCTCCTAGATCACACCATACGGAATAATTGTTTTATATTTTTATTTTATCTGTAAAATTGATATAAAAAATTGGGTTACGATTTTTATTTAAGTTAAATACTATTTATATAGCACAATTAATTGAAGTTATGCAATGTTTTAGTAAATGTGTTTGCCGTTTCAGGGTATTTAATCCTCTATAACAATCATAAAATATTGTACTATTTTAAAAAGTAAACCCAGTTTTAGACCGACGCATAAATGGAAAAACGTTTGTAATAAGAAATACATAAAAGTTATGCTCTTGAAACATTTTAAATTTATTAATTCAATACAAAAATTGTTAAACATGCCGTCCTCCATTTCATGGTATGTTGTCGGAGTACCTGTGCAGATATATGTATGTAAGTATATATATATGCATATATATATATATATATATATATATATATATATATATATATACATGTATATATATATACATATATATACATATACATATATATATATATATATATATATATATATATATATATATATATATATATG
>CM063509.1:85716536-85736536 GCA_032207245.1 Pardosa pseudoannulata | reverse complement strand
TTGTAGTGCATTGATTCCTGTTTGGAAGAAAATATTCTTTCATTATACAGTGTTAAAAAGAGCCTTACTTGCAATGAGTTGTGTGAATTTGTATAAATCGTTTGTTTGTTGTGAGTAAGCGTAACAGTTAAGAAAAACCGATACTTAATCTAGAAACTAATAGAAATACGGACAATTTCCTTTTTGTGACAGATTCGTAATACTCTGGGTTTCAATTTCAAATTGTTATTAATGCAAAGGAAAGGGAAGATGAAATTTTCCATTAAAGCTTCTATTTTTAATAAAAATTTTCTAACTGCACTTTCTTCAAACTTTGCATAATCTGCTATTAGACAAGCCCTGCTTTTCTGCTTACTGGAAAATTATTTGCGTTTTGAACAAAACTGCACTTTAGTCTAACTTACTACACTCTTAAACATATTGAGTGACATTATTTCCGTAAATATTGCACTTACGTGTTTTTCATATCAGCTGCCTGTAATTTCTTTATTATCGGTCCGTACTCTAATAAGTACAGATTTACGATTACTCTAAAGATTTTCATATATCTTCTTCTTTAATAGTGAAATAATCTATTACAGGTCTTAGCTGCCTCAACAGCAAGGTTCCTCCAAGTCACACGGTCCAGCGCAACACTCTTCCAGTCTTTAATTCCTAAAATGTTGAGGTCATTTTCAACGTCATTGAGCCACCTTGTTGGTGGTCTTTCTCTGGTACAAGATCAATCGGGGTTCTTAAAAGTAAATACTCTCATGGGGTTGTTCTCAAGTCTTCTCCAGATATGGCCGAGCCATCTTTGCCTGTTACTTCAGTTGATTAACGTAATCTAAGGCTGTTTGTAGAGCCCATATAGCTCGAAATTATATCTGGTTCTCCAGCAACCTCGTTTCTGTATAGGCCTAAAGATAGTTTTTAATATTTTTCTCTGGTATCTAAATTTAATGTCCAGATGTTGCTAGCATACAGCAGCACAGGTAGAATGGGTATCCTATATATATTTTAGTTTCGTTTTTCGACTGACAAGTTTGGATTTTAGATGTTTTTTCAGCCCGAAGAAGCATTAATTAGCCGATTTTGTTCTGGTAGCAATTTCGGATTTCAGCTTGTTTTGGTCATTTATAACGTGGAGCGAAAGTTTCGATAAATCTTCTGTAACGCGGTCTCCCTATAACGTGTATTTTAAAACAAGAACATTCACTTCATAAATTTTATTACGTAAATTATATTGTTAAGAGTTCAGTAATGAAATCCAAAAATGTCAAGATGCTATAAGTAAATAAATTTACTGCTCGTTCCTTTAAAAACTTAACAATTAAAATTTAATTGACTGTGTAAAAGAAGAACACACATGGCACGTCTCATTGCTACTGTCAAAAAAGCAATTCTCACCGACAATCGGGCAAAAACTTATGGTTTCTCTCCCCCACTGGAATCGAGGAGTGCCCTCTACAGTTTTTCAAAGGGTATTTAACACTAAAGCACATAAACCTAAATTTAAGTATGTAAAAGTTTACACATTCATTACTTTATTGTTATAAAATTTTATATCTTCACCACGTTATTAAAAGCTTTGGTTAAATACTTTGGTTGGTTGGTTGATTTGGGTTTATTAGCGTAAGATCCAAGTTTGGATATGCTACGCCAAACAAAAGAGCACTTATAAAACAAGGTTGTATAATTTTAAAGTATGGGAAATAATACTATAAATTCAAAAAAATATAGCAAAAACAAGGTAGAGACTCGCATTAAAACATTAAACATTTTTAAATGAGGTTTAAAACATTAATGCGAAAGAGAAATTTCAATAATTTGGGATGAGGTATTTCGCCCAAAAGTTCTTTCAAACTAGGAGGAAAAGTTTTAATATATATATAATAAAAACGTTTTAAAGCAGTACATGAAGTTAAAATATGATGAATAGTGAGTTGGGAATGACAAGTTGAGCTGTGCGGAGTAGGCTCAGCACATAGCAAATGTTTATGAGTGAGTCGGCTGTGGCCTATACGAAGACGTGTTAAAATGACGTCCATTTGCCGATTTCTGATAGGTGACCAAAATAAGATGGATGACCTGATGGAGTGGAGTTTGTTTTGAGTTTCTGTGTTCCACTCTCCATTCCAGCGGTCATATGTGATACCAGAGATTGCTTTTTTTTATATCATTATAAGGCAGAGGACCAGAGTATGATATTGTTGCCTGTCTCGCCAAAGCATCAACCTTTTCATTACCGCAAATACCGACCTGACCTGGAACCCAACAGAAAAGTATATAAAACCCACGACGAGAAAGATTTTTGTGCAATTGTGTAACAAGAGAAACATAACTATGAGTATTCGAGTCAGTTTTGAGGCTTTCCAACACACTGACTGAATCCGAGTAGACTATAAAGAACTTTTTATTACTGGACAAAATGTACTTTAACCCTTTTAAAGACAGTGGTTTCGCATTGAAACCACCTGTTAATACTTTTTTTCTGTTTTAAACACAGTAATTTTTTACTTTGTTTTTGACACTTTAAACTATAAATAGATGGTATTACAACAATTAATTTATTTCTCTTTGAAATATACTTTTTTGAATTTGCTTTACATGGAAGAATCAAGAGTTCGATTTTCTTCATTATGTCATATGAAAACACTTACCTAAAACATTACTTATAAATTGTTTAGCTACGTATTAATTACATTATTTTAAGGGTAATTATTCATTACTCTCCTAAAGTAATTAAACTTTTAAGAAAGAAATATTTTCCTGCTGTACAAGGGAAGCGTTTCACAGTTATATCAACCTCTCTAAATCTCTCCCCCCCCACCTAAAGATTGTAAAAATATTTTTCTTCATATATTTCAAATCTATAAGGCTCATAGATAAAATTTATAACCTAATTGCATTAAATACCAGATAATTTGTAATCGTTATATTCAAGGGGTTAAAGCTTCGTATATGGCAAATTGATACTTTGAGAATGTGTTTTTAGATTGTTCTTATTTATGTGCAATATATTTATTATGATATATATAAAGCTGTAGGAATTCATCTCAATTAATTACGAGTTTCTAATAGCCTGATTGCCATATAAACGCGTCAGTGGTTTCCAAGGCATAAATTAATATGCATCAAAAGTATCGGTTTCAAAATGTACAGAATTGTTTGCAGTTTATGTGTATTATGTATTATATTAATTATGTATACACACGGTTAATAAATTAAATAGTTGAATTTTCTACAACTGTTGTTATACTTGTAGCAAAAGTACTGGTTTCAAAGTATGCTAAAATCTTTGCAGTTTATTGTATAAACATTAGCATATAGCCTGTCATATGACGGGATCAGTAAAATTTTTATTTTCCAGAATTGTAAAGTACCCTATAAGGCAGATAAAAAAATGGTTTCTTTCTTGGCTGAGAATTAGGTGGTACACCCTCAAAAAGTAGCTTATCTTCACACTCCTCTAAAGTCTCCCGATACTGTAAATGAAGTTTAGAATCACGTTGAATTCATTTAGAAAAATAATTCAAAGTTTTTTTCAGCTACGTCGAAATTATCGTTAAGTTGTTCAATTTATTTGCCACAGTAATTAATATTTGTAAAGGAACGAAACTATCATTTCCACTACACCCTGGAGGTAGATAGAATTTGTTGTTAATACAGGTGATAAAATTTTCATTGCAACAAAAAATAATAAATGATTTAATTTAAAATGATCACATATGTACGTAATCTATTATTTAAGCCAAATATAAAAGAAATTTATTTACTTCATATCTAAGTTCAGTGATAAAACGTATGAAAATAATGCAGACGATATTTAAATAATTTAAAATAAGAAATGACTAAATGAGATGGTTAAATTAATGACGTCATAATGGTAGAAAAATGTTATTTTTACCTATTTATTATATGATAAATTAATAAATTTAACCTCCTGCTCTTAATCGGAGAAAATAGAAATAATGGCATTATATGCTCGAAAAGGAGGAAGGGGTGGATTTCAAACGTTTTAAAGACGACAGTATTTTTTGCATAAAATTTAAAATAACATTTTTCATAAATTTTATTATGTAAATTATGTTATTTGAGAGCTCACTTATGAAATCCAAAAATATCTGGATGCCATTAGTAATTAAATTTACTGTCATTTCCTTTAAAAATTTAACAATAAAAATGTAATTTACTGTATAAAAGAAAAACACGCAAGTCACGTCTTATTGTTACTGTCAAGGAAGCAATTCTCCTCGACAATCAAAAAATACTTACGGTTTCTCTGCCCGAAATGTAATCGAGTAGTTCCCTTTACAGTTTCAAGAAAGGGGATTTAACACTAAATTAAATAAAGTTAAATTTAAGTATGTAAAATTTTACACGTTCATTACCCTTTTTATTATAAAACTAGCATATAGCCCATCATATGACGGGATTAGTAAAATTTTTAATATTCCAGAACTGTTAAGTACCCAATGAGGCAGGTAAAAAATGGTTTGTTTTTTGGCTGAGAACTATCTGGTTCACTCTCAATTATTTATTTATCGTCATACTCCTCTAGAGTCTCCCGATCCTGTAATGCAGTTTAGAACCACATTGAATTCATTTAGTCAAACCGTGTGGTTATGTATAATAAACAAACACACAAAAGAACAAACTTCTTAATTTCCAAATATATATAAATTAAAAGTTAGATATTTATGAGTCCGTGAAATAGACTCCTAGACTTATATGAAAAGAATTTATTGTTAATACCGGTGGTAAAAGTTTCATTGCAACAAAAAATAATCGATGATTCAATTTAAAATGATCACATATGTACCTAATCTATTATTTAAACCAAATATAAAAGAAAATCATTAACTTAATATCTAAGTTCAGTGATAAAAGATACTAAAATAGTGTAGACGATATTTAAATAGTTTAAAATATGAAATGATTAAATGAGATGTTTAAAGGAATGACGTCACAATGCTATCAAAAATTGTAATTTTTACCTATTTATTAAGTGATAAATGGATAAATTGAATCTCCTGCTCTTAACCGGGGAAAATAGGGCTGGAAATAATGGCATTGAACTCTCGAAAAGGAAGGGTTGGATTTCGAACGTTTTAAAGACGACAGTATTTTTCGCTATGATATGAATCATATTTATACCAATTTGTTTTAGAATCGGATCGATAGTTTAGGAGAAGATAAACTTTACTCGTTCTGAATTTTGCTAACCCTAACTTATCAAGAATCTAATATGGATGCCTCTATCCCTTCCAGGTTCAACCGCTTCATAAATTCGAGGACAGATGGGCAGATAACGTACGCTATTATTATATAGGGGATTTAAAAAAAGAAAAAGAAAACTTTAAATATTTAACAATCTTAAAAACTCAGGTGGACTTATTGAAAAAAAATTTCGTTCTTAGTCGATAGCTATACTGTATATTGAGTATCCATAAAGTTTTAAAGTCACTTATATATTTTGGAAACAGCATTCGTTGTGATCTTTAAAAAAATCTGAAATAGAAGTCATTCCTCGGCGTATGCTAAAGAAATATTTGCGTCAGCGTTGAGAAAAATGTGACCATCTGTCCTGCGTTGAGAAATAACTGGTACTTTATGCGTAAAAAGAGGAAAATATTTTTTAAAAATAAGTTACTATACCTCAGATTTGGTATTGGAGATATTAAAGTATTTTAGAAAGGGTTTTTGCAACCATTTCGAACATGTGCAACCTTCGATTTATAGTGAGTTAAAATTCTTAGGGAATCTATCTTTTAAATATCAGTTGACGTTTTTCACTTTAAAAAAATATTTTGTAGGTACGGGGTTTTCCACAAAATAATCGTCAACAGCAGAAAATAAATGTCTTATAAATGGTATTTAAAGAAACGTTTTGGAGATTTCACACACTTTTTTACCTTTATGGTATAATAGCACATCAAAATTTTTATAGTTTCTTAAAACTGAATTTGTTGAATTATATAGCTATACTATTCATAAATTCGAAACTGCTCTTTGTGGAAAACGCTTTTCAGTTACTTTCATACTTTCATACGAAAATTAAAATGTACATAATGTATAATTTTTTAATTTTTTTTTTACATTTTTCATAAATTTTTGATGTAGTTTTTTATAGAAGTTTACCCTATAAAATTTGACACGAAATTACAAAAGGAAGAAATTGTCTGCGGCAGAAAATAAATGTTTTTAAACGAGTTTTCAACAAATTTTTCCTAAATTTCACACGCTGCTTTTTTGCCTATTTGGTATAACAGTATACATGTGTTTTTTCATATTTACATAAATTTGAATTTGCTTAATTATATAAGAGAAGTGACCCATAAATTAAAAACTGCACTTTAAAGAAAACTCTTTCCAGTTACTTTCAAAGGAGAATTAAACTACACACACTGTATTATTTTAATATTTTTTTACATTTTCATAAATTGCTGCAGTAATGTTTTATAGAAGTTGCCGTATAAAATTTTATACGAAATTACAAAGGAAAGAAATTGTCTACGACAGAAAATAAATGTTTTAAATTAGTTTTAAACAAGTTCTTTGGTGATTTCACACACGTTTTGCCTATTTGGTATAAGAGTATACACATGTTTTTTCATATTTAAGTAAAATTGAACCTCCGTTGTGACGTCACTTTGACGTCAGCTTGCGGACATTAATCGAGCAAACGATCAAACTGACGTCAAAGTGACGCCAGGAAGAACATTCCAACCCACTCTCAAAGTCCAAAGAAAGCCCCTATGTCATCATATTTTTACACATTTTCAAAACATTCAACAAGAATTTTTTATAGAAAGTAGTCTTTAATATTAGCTACGAAATTACAAAAATAAATATGTTTTCATTGTAAATCAATACAGGCAAATATTTTACTTCAAATACAGCTGGGAAGCTGTTATTTATTTAACCCAATTTCAGGCGGCACGTTTAGCTTAAAGAATGCTATGCACACTATTAACCGTACCCCTGATGGATCCACGTTATTTGGAAGCTGTAACCAAATATAAGCTTCCCCTGCCATCTCCAAAGGTATCATTTGAATCTGAAGAACATTTTCACCCTGAACCTATTTTACTGTTACATACCCCAATAGTTTTAATATTTGTTTTAAAAATATTATCGCTTGTCATTAGCTTTATTTTAATTTTTCTTTTGTGGTGTGGCAACTTTTGAAAAGAAAGAATAATAAGTTTTTCTGATGAGATTGAAGTATTGTAAGATAACGGAAAACATATATAAGAAATTAATAAACGAAATCTTATGGTGCTTCTTGTCGTATTTTCCATGAAACCGTCTATGTAAGCAGAATTTGAATAAGAAAACAAAATTTACATATCCTGCTACCATTAAGTCATCCGTCTACGTTAAAAACGTCATTTTTTCCCAAAAAATCATAATTTTTTTTTTAATTTCTCTATTGTAAAATTTCAACTTTTAGGCTTCTAAATCTATTTTTGTTTTATTTCTACGGCATTTTAAAGAAAAGTTACAGCAATTTAAACACCAGTGACAGCTGTCAAAACAAAGCGGAAGTATCGACTTCGGAACCGGAAGTTGTGAATTTAAAGCCTTTTTAAAGAGCATTTTTGAACAAAACTTTTTAAATTTTCATGAAGATTTACTATTAAACATTTTTCTAGAATTTTTAATAAATAGCAACTTGGCAATTAGAAGGTTTTGAAGCAAGAAAGTGTGGGGAATTTTAGACATGTATTTTAATTTTTTAATAGTTAAAGTTGCTTTCATAAACTTCAAATGTGTTTTTCTCAGAACGGTATTTTCAATAAAATGTCGAAACTTGAAATGTGATTTCTCAAAAAGTTCTTAAAATATTTTGTTGAAAATTATTATAAATGCTTTTGATAGTATTTATTAGAAAATGACCTAAAAGCTTTAAATTCGAATAATTTTTAATGATGTTACACTCATTCGAGTTCGTTACACTAGTTCGATATAAAGGTAAGGAAAATTCGTTAAAAATTCAATGTGTATGATTTTGAAGAACTAAAATTTTTTGCCAAATGTAGATTAAGCAAAGATTTTTGGTAATTCACTAGTCCAGTGTATAAGAAATGTGTTGCATCAAAAATATAGAAATGATTTAATTTATTAAAAAATTATACCTTTTGAAAAAACCAGATTTTTTTACTAAATTTTCTTCATTTATTAGAAATTTTATAAAAACTTCTCCAGGAATAGATTTTTTAAGTGCATTTCTCTATGATAATATAAAAAATAAATCAAAAAATGTAAAAGCATGAACTAGTTTCTGCGTTTTAAAAAAAAAGTTCTCCGAATGTAGACGGATACCTTAATAAACAGACAAACTTTAGCCGGCTCGAGTTTTGAACTCACAACCTTCCGGTTATAAGATCGATGACTGTGTCACCAAGGTTCAAAAAAGAAAAACATATTCTACTGTGAAAATATAGTTTCGTGGAAAATGTGTAAAATTATTTTTCCCGTACATACAGCATATATAATAATATGCAGACGAATATCTCATATAATAGTAGCCTCTAAAACTCTTAATAACACTTCTGGGTGATCCCAACTCTAAAACCTTTTAGCTTGTGAATTATATTCGTTTAATATAATCCGAATCAAAACACATATTACTGATCATAAATAGTGGAAATGTAATATCCCCGATAAAATCCTGGAGGTTGTTTTTGGGGAAGTAATAAAAATAACTCGTTCCTTTTTTGTTAATTTAAAGCGATTCATTCCTTGAATGAATCCATATATATAGTATCATCGTAGTGAAATTAAATTTAAATTTTATTTCAGTTATGATCTTATATTATGTGATATTATTTTATTGTTATATTTATTTTATGATTATATGGGACATTGATTTATTGGATTAAAATTTAAAACTAATAATCAAAATATGTATAAACAATGTTAAGAATAGTTCAGTAGTATTTGAAAACAATTAACTGTTGAAAACAATGTATTATATATTAGAAATATATATATATATATATATATATATATATATATATATATATATATATATATATATATATATATATTATATATATATATATATATATATATATATATATATATATATATATATATATATATATATATATATATATATATTATATATTATATATTATTTTTTTGTGATAGCCATTCATTATTACTATTATGTATAAACGTAATATACATAATAATACATAATATACATATTATATTTCTATATCTAGTTATAAACAATGAGTGATATTTTCTAAATGGATCAAAGGAGATTATTAGAAATATTTATATTAAAATTTTTGTAATACTCTTTTGTTATTACTGTTATGTATAAATAATATTAAATTTTATGTGTATATCTAGTTATAAACAATGAGTAATATTTTCTAAATGGATCAAAGAAGATTATTAGAAATATTTATATTAAATTTTTGTGATAGCCTTTCTTTCAATTTGTGGATTTTAAGTCAGCGTATGATTGTATCAAACGAAAGAAACTTTTTGAGGCAATGGGCGAATTTGGTATCCCGCCGAAACTCATCAATCTTGTCAAGATGACCTTGCGAAGTGTTAAATGTAGAATTAAAATAATGTCTGATGTTTCTGAAGTCTTCTACACTGAAAGAGGACTTAGACAGGGTGACTCTTTGTCATGCATCCTATTTAACATAGCCCTTGAAAAAGTCATTAGGAACTCAGGGCTCAACTACAGAAACACAATTCTACACAGATCCACGCAACTACTAGCATACGCCGATGACATAGATATAATTGGCAGAACAAAGAAAGATGTCATAGAAGCGTTTGTTGCTCTGGAAACTGCAGCAAGAAATATTGGATTAACAGTAAATGAAGAGAAAACTAAGTTTTTAGTGGTAAGCACGAAAATCCATGATGTACAGCCTCTTCAAATTGGAAATTTTATCTTTGAGGGTGTAATTCAGTTAAAATATGTGGGAGCACTCATTACCAGTAAAAACGAGATTAAAGTTGAAATTGGTAACAGCCTTTTAATGGAAAACCAATGTTGTTTTGGGCTAAAGAACCTATTAAAATCAAACTTTATCTCTGTTAACACTAAAATAAACTTATATAAGACATTAATTAGACCAATAATTCTATATGGAAGCGAGACATGGGCGATGAACAATACTGAAGAGAACAGGCTCCTAATTTTTGAAAGAAAAGTTTTAAGATGTATTTTTGGAGCAGTGGAATAAAACGACGTCTGGAGAAGTTTATACAATCATGAAATTTACATAAAATTTAGACAGCCTAACATCTTAAGAGTCATAAAGTCCTACAGAATCAGATGGCTGGGACACATTTTTCGAAAAGAGGAACAAGAGCCTGTTAAAAAATTGACGTTTTCAAAGTTTGAGGGTAAACGCAAACGAGGAAGATCACCAATAAGGTGGATGGATTGTGTTGAGTGTGATTTGAGAGTACTGGGCATTAATAGATGGAGAAACATCGCGTCAAACCGTGCTGAATGGAGAAAGCTGACAGAGAAGGCCTTGGTCTCCAGTAGGCTGTAGTGCGGCTGAAGAAGAAGATAGCCTTTCTTTATTACTATTATGTATAAATATAACTAAATGTTATATGTGTATATCTAGTTATAAACAATGAGTAATATTTTCTAGATGGATCAAATAAGATTATTAGAAATATTTATATTAAATTTTTGTGATAGCCTTTCTTTATTACTGTTATGTATAAATGTAATTAAATGTTATAGGTGTATATCTAGTTATAAACAATGAGTAATATTTTCTAAATGGATCAAAGGAGATTATTAGAAATATATACATTAAATGGCTTGACTGAACAGGGTGCCCCCTCCAACTTGGCGACAAAGCTCTGAGCGTGGTAGCCTAACATTTTCTCCTGATCTCTCCGTGTAAAAACAATCTGTATCTATATTTTAATTTATATTATATTTGTATCCAACTCTCCTTGGGGAACATAATTCTTATAAATTAAATGTGCGTAATGCTTAAAAAATATTAGATATAATAAACCAGTAAAAGTTCACTAAAGCAAATTTTTAATAATTTGGAGCTGTTGGCTTTGTAAACTGTTGAGGGATTAATTGCGCATACTTGTAAATGCCAGCGTCGACAGAGGTTCTGGTTAATTTAAAAAAATGTAAATAATTCTATTACAATGGCGCAATCTACATCAACTAAAGTTGTCCAAATAGCAAGGGATGTAATGTTGTTAGGATGAAATACCTTTGTGTTTTAGTAAAAATCTCCAATAATTTCACCAAATTAGCCAAGGGGCACCCTATTCTTCAATAGTACCCATTAAATTTTTGTGGGCCTTTCATTATTACTATTATATATAAATGTAATTAAATTTTATATGTGTATATCTAGTTATAAATAATCAGTAATATTTTCTAAATTTTTCAAAGGAGATTATTAGAAATATATATTTTAATTTTTTTGTGATATCCTTTCGTTATTACTATAATAAATAAATGTAATTAAATATTATGTGTATGTCTAGTCATAGACAATCAGTAATATTTTCTAAATGGATGAAAGTAGGGAACAGATGCACTATAGACGCCGGCCCAATCGCGTGTTTTGAAAAATCGCCAAGTAGAAAAACATGTCGGCACTAAGCGTTTTCTAAAAAATCACAAAAAAAGGCGGTGGTCACATGGCATATTTGAAACACAACATTAACAAAACTAAACATTAAAAGAATAAACATATTAACAATTTAAAGAATTATTAAAATAAAAATAGCATAATAATTATCATTTTTTACGTTATTAAAAAATAAATAAGAGATTAGTAATATTTATGATATACCTGGTGGCCACAATTAAACTGGCACACATTGTTCTGTAGCGCGATCTATTTGCGAGAATGACGCTACATTTTGTAAGAAGATTAAACAAGACGGAGGACGAAGGATTCCGCGAAAAAACAAATTAGTTCCAATAGTTACCGTTAGGGGAATGTTTGACGCTGTCTAATAGAAAATAGACTGTTAACAAATGCAAATCAATACGGAAATTAATTTCTTAATTGTGCCAATGGATGTAACGCGAAATTTGAATAAAGAACTTCTTCTGCTGCTCAGCGTACGTGATATTGCAGATCACGAGACATTATCGGTGTTTATGTAGATTTTACGCTTTTTGAAAAGTGTTGCCATATTGCACTTGAACTAAATCAGAAAATGTGCATAATAAAAGGTAATTTTATTCCCTATTAATTTGCATTTGTTAACACTCTAATTTCTATAACACAGCGCGAAATATTATCCTAGCGGTGACTTTTGGAATTAATTTGTCCTTTTTTTGCGGAATCTTTCGTCCCCCGTTTTGTTTCATCTTCCTACAAAATGTGGCTTCATTCTCGCAAATAGATCGCGCTACAGAACACTGTGAGCACTGTCAGTTTAATTATGGCCACCCGGTATATCAACAGAATAAACACAATATACAGCATTTTAATAAACACTAATATTATCAAAAATCTAACATGTGAGGGGGTTCCCTCTCTCATCCCCCCTTGTAGAACAAGAAATGAAAAATAAATCTAATAACAGATGTAAATTGGAAAGGGTAGTGCCACAAACATTCTTCAACACTCCTACTACCCTTAAAAAACTTTGAAAGAATTCTAAAAAATAAAATATAATAAATTAAAATAAATAAATAAAAACCTCATCTTTGGAATACCGTCGTTTCCACACACTTGGCGTTTAGAATAAAATGCAAAGCAAACATCTGATATAAGAATTTCCTGATATTTTTTAACAGTTTCAAAAATAATAAGAACAGAAATAACCACACCCACCATAACTAAATTACTAAATCCCAGAAAATCATAAGAACACACATGTTCCAAACCAAAAATAAAAAAATGTTCCAAACAAAAGTATCTTGTTTGATTTAGAAAATCATAAGAACACACAAAAAAAATGTTCCAAAACCAAAGTATTTTGTTTGATTTAGAATATCCTGATACTTTTTAATAATTTCAAAAATAGTAAGAACCGAAATAACCTCACCTACTATAACTAAATTACTAAATCCCAGAAAATCATAAGAACACACAAAAAGTGTGTTAGAAACCAAAGCATCTTGCTTGATTTAGAATATCCTGATACTTTTTAACAATTTCAAAAATAGTAAGAACCGAAATAACCACACCTTTCATAACTAAATTACTAAATCCCAGAATATCATAAGAACTCACAAAAAAAAATGTTCCAAACCAAAGTATCTTGTTTGATTTAGAATATCCTGATACTTTTTAACAATTTCAAAAATAGTAAGGACAGAAATAACCACACCCACCATAATCAAATTACTAAATCCCAGAAAATCATAAGAACACACAAAAAAAATGTTCCAAACCAAAGTATCTTGTTTGATTTAGAATATCCTGATACTTTTTAACAATTTCAAAAATAGTAAGAACCGAAATAACCACACCCACCATAACCAAATTACTAAATCCCAGAAAATTATAAGAACACACAAAAAAAATGTTCCAAACGAAAGTATCTTGTTTGATTTAGAATATCCTGATACTTTTTAACAATTTCAAAAATAGTAAGAACCGAAATAACCTCACCTACCATAACTAAATTACTAAATCCCAGAAAATCATAAGAACACACAAAAAATTGTTCCAAACCAAAGTATCTTGTTTGATTTAGAATATCCTGATACTTTTTAACAATTTCAAAAATAGTAAGGACAGAAATAACTACACCCACCGTTACTTAATTACTAAATCCCAGAAAATCATACGAACACACAAAAAAAAATGTTCCAAACCAAAACATCTTGCTTTATTCAGAATATCCTGATACTTTTTAACAATTTCAAAAATAATAAGAACCGAAATAACTACACCCGCCATAACTAAATTACTAAATCCCAGATAATGATAAGAACAAAAAAAAAATGCTTACTAAATCCTTGAAAATGATTAAAAAAAATACAACCTGACCTACATGACTGGAAACCAAAAGAACAGCTAAGATGCAAATTTCTGAAATAGTGCCGGGTACTAACGTCAGAAATCACGTAAACCAATGGGGTGCAAGAACACATTGGAGAGGCCATACCCCAACACCAAAGTCAGGGCAAATACACCAACCCACTTATCGTCCCATAAAATCACCAAAAAATCGCCAAATTTGGCAACAAAAAACACGGCGTCTATAATGCATCTGAACCCAAAGGACATTATAAGAAACAGATATATTAGATTTTTGTGATACACTTTCGTTATTACTGTTATGTTTAAATGTAATTAAATGTTAAATGTGTCTATCTAATTATAGAGAATCAGTAATATTTTCTAAATAAGTCACAGGAGATTATTTCAAATACTTTATTAAAAGCAGAATCACCATAGAAAAATACTTGAATAAGGCTAGTTAGCATATAAAACAATTCTATAAATTTTAATTTTATCCAAAAAATGTAAACGACATTCTTCCTTATTCCCGAAATGTCTTAATTTGGAGAATTGCATTCAATAACGCCAAGCCATTTACTAAATTAGGAATCTCAAACCTATTGATCGAATGGAATCCATTAATTAAAGTACCTGGAATCCTTAAGAGTGTCAAACAATAGATGGATTTCATAGGGAAAGTAATTCAGGAAATGAGAGAGAAATTTCAATTTTATCGAAGTAACAAAAGGACTAAAATATGCTACGAAAATAAATAATTTAAAGTCTCGTGTACCTCTTTCTATGCTTAACAAATGATTAATATCATTCCTCATAAAATTCTTAACAAAAGTGAATAGTAAAACTGATGAAAACAGTTTTATACTAATATAGCAGGAAGATAGTCAAATAGCTAGCATGATAAAGTTTAGAACTTGTGGTTTGTAATCGTACTATTGACATATATTGGCCTTTATAGAATGTAATCTTCGCATTAGTCTCAAATTTTAATGAAAATTTATAGAGAAAGTAATTCAAGAAATGAGAGAAAAAGTTCAATTTTACTAAGTTCTAAAAGGCTAGAACATGTAAAGTCCCTTGTATCTATTTTTATGCTTAAGAAATAATCAAAAATATTCTTTATAAAATTCATAACAAAAGTGAATAGTAAAACTGATGAAAATAGTTTTATACTAATATAGCCGGTAGATAGTCAAATAGCTAGCATGATAAAGTTTAGATTTTGTGGTTAATAATCGTACTATTGACATATATTGACCTTTATAAAATGTAATCTTCCCATAGGTCCCAAATTAATGAAAATTTATAGAGAAAGTAATTCAAGAAATGAGAGAAAATTCAATTTTACTACGTTACAAAAAGATTAAACGCTACAAAAATGCTTAATTTAAAGTAACTTGTATTTATTTATATATTTAAGAAATAATCAAAAACATTCTTTATAAAATTCTTAACAAAAGTGAATAGTAAAACTGATGAAAATAGCTTTATACTAATATAGCCGGTAGATAGTCAAATAGCATGATAAAGTTTGGAATTTGTGGTTTGTAATCATACTATTGACATATATTGGCCTTTATAGAATCTAATCTACCCATAGGTCCCAAATTAATGAAAATTTATAGAGAAAGTGATTTAAGAAATAAGAGAAAAATTCAATTTTACTGGGTTATTAAAAGACTAAAACATGATACAAGAATTGCCTATTTTAAAATCCCTTGTATCTATTTTTATGCTTAAGAAATAATCAAAAACATTCTTTATAAAATTCGTAACAAAAGTGAATAGTAAAACTGATGAAAATGCTTTTATACTAACTTTTACTTTTTAAATAGCTTGCTGCTGAAGTTTGGAATTTGTAGGTTATAGTCCCACATATCCAGCTATTTGACATTTGTTACCCTATATAGAATCCAACCATTTCATAGGTCTTCTAATCATAGGGGATTCATACGCTTCTAATGATAGCAGAACACTGATATTAATAATTCTAATCGGTCTATATCTTAAAAGATTCTACAATATATTTTGTTGCAGATGGAGCCTTAAATAAACAGTGTTTTTTTAACTGAAGGTCTTGGTTCAAATTCAACTGCTGTCATAAAATTTAAAAGCAGTTAAAAGTTCATCCAGTTCATTTAATAATGCGAGTGAAACATGCAATTCAAATTAAAACATTAAAAATTAGGGAAATATTACATGCATTGCAGTAAATTTGTAAACCAAATGTTTTAAATGAATCCCTATACAGAATTTTTTCTTAGGGGTTTATGGCTAATTACGAGGAATGTTTTGAACGTACCTCGCATTTGAAGTACAGTTTTGAAATTCAATAGTCCCAGGGATATGGATTTTGTACCATGAATGCACGTTAAGTAGCTTTATCAGTTGTAAATAACTGACGGTTACAAAAAATCAGTGTTATGGATTTAAGACTTTTGGAATGCACTCCAGAGGTTTTAATGTTATAAAATTTTTATATGTACCGAGATTTTTTAAAATATATTTTTGTGCAAATATGTAAAAGAAGACATCTATGTATTTGTCCAAAAATATATTTTAAAATATTTTATTTATTTATATATTTTCTATATATATATGTAATGTATCAAAATTATTACACTTAGAATATATCTCTACGTTCTTCTCTTCTCATTATCATTCATTCATATGTACTTTCCCAACCACAAAATCACGCGACTCGAGTTCGCGACTTGAATTCTTTCAACCCATTTCCCAAAGCTAACTCTGAAATATATGTTAATCTTCTGTCCAGTCGCAGCGTTTTCCAACAGTCTCAATGACTCACTTTTCCACTGATCTAAGTTCCTTTCTGGTGGTTAATATCGCTGACTAAGCTGTTCTTTCATGGGAAAGAATTGGTCTCATCTCTCTCTGTGGAGCCGACTTTGTAATAGGAAAATGTTTTCATGTATCATTAACTGCTCTGTTCTTATCGGAGAAACGTGTATTTTCTCAGTCTCGTATAAATGGGAAATTCCACGTTGGACAAGCTGCTTTCTTGTAATGCAGCCAAAACTTTAATTTCATTAGTCTTTTCATTGCCCAGCAAGCCTAGGTAATGAAAAATAGTGAGGGCTAAAATTTTTCTTATGTGACTTAATTACTTATGCAGATTAATTTCGCCGTGTTACACACACACATATATATGTATATATATATATATATATATATATATATATATATATATATTGTCACGAATATTCATATGAACACACCGTTTAACTTAACAGACGAATTTATTGAAGCTAAGTAGCAACTCGCAACTTTACAAGATCGAGATGTTGCCTACAACTAGTGGGTATCAGCTTTTATACCCGAACAGAATATTCGAGAAATAACTTATTTACATATTAAATAAAGATCTAGAATGTTTGAGAACATAAAGCAACAATAAACAACATTTCTAAATTAAAAATCCATACTTTGGATCAACCGCGATGGCGAGCATCGAACCCACAATCTGCGGGTCTGTTTCTCGTACTTTGACCATTCGGCCACTGAGCTCGTTGGATAACAATCTTTATGCTGCAATATATGTGTATATAAATATATATAAATATATATATATATATATATATATAATATATATATATATAAATGTATATATATAATATATATATACACACATGCATATATATATATATATATATATATATATATATATATATATTATATATATATATATATATATATATATATATATATAAATATATATATATATATATAAATGTATATATATCTATATATATATATATATCCTATTACATCATATTTGTACAAATGTTTGGAGTCCGCAGACATTATACTAGGAAAAGAGTTCTGCCCTTTCATTCTATTTATGAGTATTTAAAATGCATCAATTGATTGAAAATCCCTCCCACTGAGAAATATGTCAGTTAAATTTTATTGAGGGAGGTAGATAAGCCGTTGGTTAACCAATATATGAGTCAGAAAGCTTTATGTCTCAGAAATTTGTTTGGTTACAATTTAAAGGTAACTGCTTGCCACTATGTTTGTGCATCTGTTGGAATACCACGCACACCATAACAGAAGAATTTTTCAGTTTCTAAGAGTGTTTCAGATTATTTAAAATTCTTTAGTTGATTAAAAATCCCACCGACTGAGAAGTAGGGTCTGTGAACAAACAGTTTTCTGAAATCAATATATGTGAAAGAGGCTGAAAGTAATACTAATGTCTTTTTCCACTTTAAAAAAATTCAATTGAAATTCTCATATAATTTGCACTACATATAACTCTATCAAATTATGAAATTATTAAAATTATACCCTTCGTGCATGCGCAGTCATGAATTATTTAGTAAAAATGCTGATTTGCAATGAAAATTTTTAAAATATTAATTCATTATAATTAATTAGTTATTAATTATTAATAATTAATTAATTAATTATTAATAAACTATTTAAATTTTGCTATGAAAGTCTTTATGTGATACTTAAATGGTTTTGATTTTACTGTAGTTTTTCTAGGTTGTCATTTTTAAAAATATGTCATTGTGTATAAACAGTTGTTGAAAATTTTAAAGTTTTAAAAAAAAATAAAACTTTAAAGTTTCAATGCATTTAAAATTTGAAATAACTCATAAACGAAAAGTTCTTTAAAAAATGTTTTTTATTTTTATTGAGAAAAAAATAATAAATTATTTTGTCTTCATAATTTGTAAAAATATTGTTAAAAATTTTTAATAGATCATAAAGTAAAAAGTTTAGATATTTTTCAGGGTTAACTTGTGCTTTGTGAGCAATATTTTGAAAGTTATTAATTTTCGTTAAATATATATCAAATATATCGAAGAAATGAGGGGAAAAATCTGAAGGTAGCTGAAAGAAAGATACTGAAATAGATACTAATTTCTATGCTCTCTTTAAAGACATTCAACTGAAATGTTCGTATAATTTTCATTACACATTAGTCTGCCAAATTATGATAATATAAAAATATATATCATTCGAGCAAGCGCAGTTTTAAATTATTTACTAAAAATGCTAATATATCATGAAATATTTAACACTAGATTTACGGATGTTGACCATATACCTATTTTTACTGAAGCGTGCCAATTTGACTCATACAAGAAAATTCAAGTTTTTTCAGTGAAAATAGTTCCAAATTAACTTAAATAAAATGTGTATTATCAAAAACACCATGGAAAACATTTTTTGACACATAAAATCTGCTTTTGAAACACATTTTCCGCAAACAATTCTATTAAATTTAGCACAATGGTTTCTACATCTGTTTCTATTGCATAATTTTTGAACTTGACAATTCTTCGTGCGTTAGTAGCATGAATTTCTGTCATTAGAATGGAAGTGTTCTCGACTTCTTTATTTACTCTAAATTTACTTTAAACTATACTTTATTTACTTTATATTTATTATTATATTCACTTTCATATACATTCTCAACCGTGAAAATAGGTATACCACATTTGATAATGCGAAATGAAGCGGTCTGCGGGGAAGAGGAATGAAAGTTTACATATATTTTATTACTTAACTTAAAATCAACGTATGTTTTTGTAAAGTGATATTAAACTTTTATATATATATATATATATATATATATATATATATATATATATATATATATATTATATATATATATATATATATATATATATATATATATATATATATATATATATATATATATATATATATATATATATATATATATATATATATATATATATATATATATATATATATATATATATATATGACATAGTCCGAGTAAACACACTAGAGTCCTGACATGAGCTTCATATCTTTATTTAAACTCACCAACACTCTACTCACAATGGCGTCTCATTTTGGCACCCAACTGCAAACAAAGGCAGTATTCACTACTTCGAGGAGCCACGTCTGCCTATATTAATTGTTTATCGCTCTCTCTCTATATCACTGTTCGTGAGCCGTATTTATGTGACTAGTAACGCGAGGCACATTACTCCCATTAAAAGAATCCCTAATTAAATCTCTTAAATTACTCTATATTTTAAATCCTGA
>CM063509.1:85691536-85701536 GCA_032207245.1 Pardosa pseudoannulata | reverse complement strand
TAAGGGAAGGAATAGTCAAAAGCTCATTTTTAGTCTCTTGATAGTTAAAAGATATTTATCTTTGTTTATATCGAAGGAGAAGACTGAACAACTAGCATATGAATACTTAGCTACCGTTACTGTAATTTAAAGTTGAAATTTCTATTGCCGTATATAAAAGTATTGTAATAAATCGGGGTTGAAAAAATTTAAAAGTACTACATTGATTTGATCCCCGTTGTGCAGATGAGCCTGTAACTAAAAATACGTCAGAGTCACTTAGTAAGAAATCCATTTGTAGTCTTACTTGCTAAAAATATTTATGTCTGTGTATATTAAAGGAGAAGACTGAATTACTTATATATGAATACTTATCTAATGGTATTTTAAACAGGATCTTGAAGTTCTTTTACAAACAGGATCAGTCAAAAGCTCATATTTAGTCTCTTGATAGTTAAAAGATATTTATCATTGTTTATATCGAAGAAGAAGACTGAACAACTAGCATGTGAATACTTAGCTACCGTTACTGGAGATTTGAAATTGAAGTTTTTTTATTACCATATATAAACGTATTGTAATAAAACGGGGTTGAAAAAAATTTTTAAATAATAGGTTAACTTGATACCAGTAGTGAAGATGAGCCTCAAGCTGAAAGTACGTCATGGTTACTAAGTAAAAAAGTTCATTTTTAGCCTTACGATGAGCTAAAAATATTTATATTTATATGAGTATATATTATGTATATTTATATCAGTATATATTAAAGGAGAACACTGAAGTACTGATATATGAATACTTATCTAATGGTATTTTAAACTGGATCTTGAAGTTCCTTTAAATGGAAAGATCAGTCAAAAGCTCATTTTTAGACTCATAATACTATTTGAAGTTTTTATTACCGTATATAGAAATATAGAAATAAATGAGGGGGTTGAAAAAAATTAAAAAATAATGTATTGACTTAATCCTTGTAGTGAAGGTGAGCTTCTATATAAAGGTACGTCAGGGTCACTAAGTAAAATGTCAATTTTTAGTCTTCGGATATGATAAAAAAAATATTTATGTCTGTGTATAAGGAGAAGACTGAATGACTGACATATGAATACTTAGGTAATGGTATTTTAATCTGAATATTGAAGTTCTTTTGAAGGACAGGATCAGTCAAAAGCTCATATTTAGTATCTTGATACGTTAAAAAATATGTATCTTTGTTTATAACGAAGGAGAAGACTGAATAACTAGAATGTGAATACTTATCTACCGGTACTGGAGATTTGAAGTTGAAGTTTCTATTACTATATATAAAAGTATTGTAACAAAACAGGATTGAAAAAATTTAAAAGTAATACATTTACTTGAAACCCGTAGTGGAGTTGAGCCTTTAACTAAAAATACGTTAGAGTCACTTAGTGAAAAATCCATTTTTAGTCTTACGAAGTGCTAAAAATATTTATGTCTGTCTATATTAAAGGAGAAGACTGAATTACTTATATATGAATACTTATCTAATGGTATTTTAAACAGGATCTTGAAGTTCTTTTACAAACAGGATCAGTCAAAAGCTCATTTTTAAGTCTCTTAATATGTTAAAAGTTATTTATATTTGTTTATATCAAAGGCGAAGACAAAATAACTATCATATGAATATTTAGCTACCGGTACTAGAGATTGGAAGTTGAAGATTTTTATTACCGTATATAGAAGTATTGTAATAAAACGGGGTTGAAAAAAATTTTTAATTAATAGATTGACTTGATACCAGTAGTGAAGATGAGCCTCAAGCTGAAAGTACGTCAGGGTCACTTAGTAAAAAGTCCATTTTTTGTCTTACGAAGTGCTAAAAATATTTATGTCTGTGTATATTAAAGGAGAAGACTGAATTACTTATATATGAATACTTATCTAATGGTATTTTAAACTGGATCTTGAAGTTCCTTTTACGGGAGGATCAGTAAAAAGCTCATTTTTAGCCTCTTGATACGTTAAAAAATATTTATCTTTGTTTATATCAAAGGAGAAGACTGAATAACTATCACGTGAATAGTTAGCTACAGATACTGGAGATTTGAAGTTGAAGTTTCTATTACCATATATAAAAGTATTGTAATAAAATGGGTTGAAAAAAATTAAAAAACAATGCATTGACTTGATCCACGTATTGAAGTTGAGCATGTAGCTAAAGGTACGGCAGGGTCACTCAGTAAAAGGTCCATTTTTAGTCTTACGATACGCTAAAAAATACTTATGTCTGTTTATATTCAATTAGAAGACTGAATGACTGACATATGAATACTTAGGTAATGGTATTTTAATCTGAATATTGAAGTTCTTTTGAAGGACAGGATCAGTCAAAAGCTCATATTTAGTATCTTGATACGTTAAAAAATATGTATCTTTGTTTATAACGAAGGAGAAGACTGAATAACTAGAATGTGAATACTTATCTACCGGTACTGGAGATTTGAAGTTGAAGTTTCTATTACCATATATAAAAGTATTGTAATAAAATGGGTTGAAAAATATTTTTTAAATAATGCATTGACTTGATCCACGTATTGAAGTTGAGCATGTAGCTAAAGGTACGGCAGGGTCACTCAGTAAAAGGTCCATTTTTAGTCTTACGATACGCTAAAAAATACTTATGTCTGTTTATATTCAATTAGAAGACTGAATGACTGACATATGAATACTTAGGTAATGGTATTTTAATCTGAATATTGAAGTTCTTTTGAAGGACAGGATCAGTCAAAAGCTCATATTTAGTATCTTGATACGTTAAAAAATATGTATCTTTGTTTATAACGAAGGAGAAGACTGAATAACTAGAATGTGAATACTTATCTACCGGTACTGGAGATTTGAAGTTGAAGTTTCTATTACTATATATAAAAGTATTGTAACAAAACAGGATTGAAAAAATTTAAAAGTAATACATTTACTTGAAACCCGTAGTGGAGTTGAGCCTTTAACTAAAAATACGTTAGAGTCACTTAGTGAAAAATCCATTTTTAGTCTTACGAAGTGCTAAAAATATTTATGTCTGTCTATATTAAAGGAGAAGACTGAATTACTTATATATGAATACTTATCTAATGGTATTTTAAACAGGATCTTGAAGTTCTTTTACAAACAGGATCAGTCAAAAGCTCATATTTAGCCTCTTGATACGTTAAAAAAGTACTGTATATAAAAGTATTGTAATAAAACGGGGTTGAAAAAATTTAAAAGTACTACATTGATTTGATCCCCGTTGTGCAGATGAGCCTGTAACTAAAAATACGTCAGAGTCACTTAGTAAGAAATCCATTTGTAGTCTTACTTGCTAAATAATATTTATGTCTGTGTTTATTAAAGGACAAGACTGAATTACTGATATATGAATACTTATCTAATGGTATTTTAATCTGAATCTTGAAGTTTTTTTACGGACAGGATCAGTCAATAGCTCATTTTTAGCCTCTTGATAGTTAAAAAATATTTATCTTTGTTTACATCGAAGGAGAAGACTGAATAACTAGCATGTGAATACTTTGCTACCGGTACAGGAAATTTGAAGTTGAAATTTCTATTACTGTATATAAAAGTATTCTAACAAAGCGGGGTTGAAAAAGTTTAAAAGTAATACATTGACTTGAACCCCGTAGGGAAGTTGAGCCTCTAACTAAAAATACGTCAGGGTCACTTAGTAAAAAGTCCATTTTTTGTCTTACGAAGTGCTAAAAATATTTATGTCTGTGTATATTAAAGGAGGAGACTGTTTTACTGATATATGCATACCTATCTAATGGTATTTTAAACTGGATCTTGAAGTTCCTTTTACGGGAGGATCAGTAAAAAGCTCATTTTTAGCCTCTTGATACGTTAAAAAATATTTATCTTTGTTTATATCGAAAAAGAAGACCGAATAACCAGCAGGTGAATACTTTGCTACCATGACTGGAGATTTGAAGTTGAAGTTTCTATTACCATATATAAAAGTATTGTAATAAAATGGGTTGAAATAAATTTTAAAAATAATGCATTGACTTGATCCACGTAGTGAAGTTGAGCCTGTAGCTAAAGGTACGGCAGGGTCACTCAGTAAAATGTCCATTTTTAGTCTTACGACGTGCTAAAAATATTTATGTATGTGTATATTAAAAGAGAAGACTGAATGACTAATATATGAATAATTAGGTAATGGTATTTTAAACTGGATATTAAAATTCCTTTGCAGAGCAGGATCAGTGAAAAGCTCATACTTAGTATCTTGATACATAAAAAGATATTTGTATTTGTTTATATCGAAGGAGAAGACTGAATAACTAGCACGTGAATATCTAGCTACCGGTACTGGAGATTTGAAGTTGAAGATTGTATTACTGTATATAAAAGTATTCTAACAAAACGGGATTGAAAAAAATTCATTGACTTGAACCCCGTAGTGAAGTTGAGCCTCTAACTAAAAATACGCCAGTGTCACTTAGTAAAAAGTCCATTTTTAGTCTTATTTGCTAGAAATATTTATGTCTGTATATTAAAGGAGAAGACTGAATTACTGATATATGCATACCTATCTAATGGTATTTTAAACTGGATCTTGAAGTTCCTTTTACGAGAGGATTAGTGAAAAGCTCATATTTAAACTCTTGATACGTTAAAAGATATTTAACTTTGTTTATATCAAAGAAGAAGACTGAATAACTAGCACGTTATTACTTAGCTACCGATACTGGAGATTTGAACTTGAAGTTTCTATTACCACATATAAAAGTATTGTAATAAAATGGGTTGAAAATATTTTTTTAAAAAATGCATTGGCTTGATCCCCGTATTGAAGTTGAACCTGTAGGTAAAGGTTCGGCAGGGTCACTCAATAAAAGGTCCATTTTTAGTCTTACGTTCCGCTAAAATATACTTTTGTCTGTGTACATTAAAGGTTTTTTTTTATGTAGTTTGGAGCGCTACAGTCTACTTTTTTGCACACATGGACTAATGAGACCGGGACCTACTGCTTAAAGCCGATTCCGAACGGCTACGAACATCCATGCCATAGTGAGATTCGAACCCACGAACTCTGGTACCGACGATCAGCGCCCCAACCAATCGTGTATATTAAAGGAGAAGACTGAATGACTGATATATGAATACTTAGGTAATGGTATTTTAAACTGGATCTTGAAGTTCCTTTTAATGACAGGATCAGTCAAAAGCTCATTTTTAATCTCTTGATACGTTAAAAAATATTTTTATTTGTTTATATAGAAGAAGAAGACTGATTAACTAGCATGTGATTAATTAGCACCGGTACTGAAGAAATAAAGTTGAAGTTTTTATTACCGTTTATAGAAGTAATGTAAGACAACGGGGTTGAAAAAAATTAAAAGTATGATCCCGTAGTGCAGATGAACCTCTAGCTAAAGGTACGTCACTAAGTAAAAAATAAATTTTTAGTCTTACAGCGTGCTAAAAATATTTATGTCTGCGTATATTAAAGAAGAATGAATTACTGGTATAGGAGTACTTAGCTAATGGTATTTTAAACTGGATCTTGAAGTTTCTTTTATGATCTTGAAGTTTTTCTCTATATATAATTTTAGTAATAAAACTGTGGTTAAAAGAAGACGAAAAAATAATGCATTGACTTGATTACAGTAGTGAAGCATGGATATCTAGGTTAAGGTCCCATCTAAAAAGAATCACTCAGCAAAATGCTCCCTGTAATTCCTTCGATAATCTAAAAAATATTTATCTTTTTGTATATCAAGGAGAAGACTGAATGACTGACATATGAATACTTAGCTACTGGTATTTGTGATTAGGACTTAACCCTCCGAGTGGAACACATCATGAAAAAAAAGGCTCCAAAATATACGCTAAAGGTTAAATGTGTTAATAGCCAAAGCGTTCTATTATTTTTCCTTGACCCTTTGTCGACTAGAATGGAATAAGAGAAACCCACCCTCGTTATTGTCCCTTTACTTCAGGTTATAAATAGATATATAAATAGATATTATAGATTGCTAATTTTTAATACACATAAAGCTCGTCGAGTCTCGAAGACCATCCCATAAGAAATAATGGATTCTAAAAGTACAAATAAAGATATTCTTTGAGAGACTAGTTTATATTGTTTACGAAAGTCATCCAAGATATTTAAGTGCTGCAATTAGAGATACATCTGTTACCTCAAACGAAATACTTCAAAATAGAGATTTACAGAGCCATGGAAGGCTATCAGCGTCATTGTGCCTCAGGGGGTAGAGCACCCCTCAATAAATGTCTGTCAAAGAGGGGTGTAGTTCCTAAACAATCGACCTGACCCTAAAGCTCTAAAGCAAAAATGTTCATAACATCCATTTTTGGAGAGTTTTTGGCGGTCGAAAATTGTACGTTTTTAAGACTTCATCGGTTTGGCGGAATTGTACGTGTGAACCGCTTAGAGGGTTAAAGTTTCTATTTCTGTGTATAGAAGCTAAATATATTTATCTTTGTGTATGTAAAAAGAGAAGACTGAATAAAGAATACACGAATATTTAGTTATCCTAACTGGAGATGGAAACTTGAAGTTACTGGAATTGTGTATAGAACTTTAAAATATTTATCTTTGTGTACATAAAGATAAATATTTAAAGGTAAAAATGATATGTAGATACATAGCTCACGCTAAGGGTTCTTGGAACTTGAAGTTCCTATAACGGTGAATAGATGTCCAGAGAAAGAATTCTGAACACGTGGTCTATGTATTTAGGGTGCTCACCTCTGCGGCTGTATCCCTGTATCCGCCCGTGCTTGCGATGACGGGCACCCCGGAGTATCCTCCGACGAGAGAGACGTAGAAGGCCGCGGGCGGTGCGACGAGCGAGAGCAAGAGCGAGGGGCGCACCCCCATGGCACCGCAGAGCCCCTGCAGGAAGAGCGGCCCGTCGCCGCCCGTCGGCCCCACGAACGGCACCGCCGACAGGTGCAGGTCCCCTTCCAGCATCGTGGAGTCGGCATCGCTCACCGCCCGCCGCAGCTCGCCGTAGAACCCGCCGATCGAGGGCAGCACCGTCAGCAGGGGGCTGGAGGCAGCGAGCGACCCCCAGAGCAAGACGGCCAACAGATGGAGCATCCAGCACCGAGAGGTAGCACTGAGGGCTCTGCTGTGGCGACACGCGAAAGTAGGGCGAGGCGAACGGAGCGCCCTCCGGCGGAAGGGGCTCATTCGCGACTGGCAGGGGGGGATGACACACTCGTAAAAGAATCATTCGGATGAGTTTCTGCCAAATATCGGCATAATTTAGATCGGGATACCCTTTCTCCTTCTTTGCAATCATTCTTTACTAGTATGATAAGGATGTAAAATTTGTTTGTGCGTAGAGAGTAATCTATGGAACTACTGAACCGATTCCAAAAATTCTTTTACTAATAGAAAACTACTCTATCACTGAGTTACAATACTGGATACATTTTATTTATATTAAAATAGATTTTCAGTTCGGAATCTCCATATTTGTACTAAGATAAAGTTGGAAGAAAAGACGCTGCTTAGGTGCTTGATCTGCGGCGTTGCGTTGACCAAATGTTTGAATATATATGAGATTACTATATTGCAAAAAAATTAATATATAAATAGATTTAAAAAAACAGTGACACCATATACTTTACAATTATATTTAAGCTATAATAATGTCTTTAATCTTCATAATTAAAAGAGAATCTCCATTTGTTTACTTGTGCTTTATACAAATTCGCACCGTTTCCCGTAAGTCATGAAACTAGATAGTTTTTGGATAGACATTCTTTGCAAGTACTGAACAATTAATGTCTCTATAAAGACCTCTTTCGCTAATCCTAAGTGGTGATACCACAGTGTAAGAAAAGTTAGTTAATTCATATTTAACAACCATTAAAAATAAAAACATTTTACAACGTATATTGAAGTGGTTTGATTATCTTAATATTTTCGCACGAATTCTAGAGGCATTGTTTACAACGTATTTTGAAAGGGTTTGATCATTGTATTTTGACCCGAATTCTAGGGGCATTGTTTACAACGTATTTTGAAAGGGTTTGATTACTGTATTTTTGGACTAATTCTAGGAGTATTGTTTAAAACGTATTTTGAAATGGTTTGATAATTGTATATTGGCACGAATTCTAGAGGCATTATTTACAACGTATTTTGAAATGGTTTGATTATTGTATATTGACAAGAATTCTAGGGGCATTGTTTATAATGTATTTTGAAAGGGTTTGATTGTTGTATATTGGCATAAATTCAAGGAACATTGTTTACAACGCATTTTGCAAGGATTTGATTATTGTACTTTGGCACGAATTCTAGAGGCATTGTTTTCAACGTATTTTGAAAGGTTTTGATCATTGTATTTTGACCCGAATTCTAGGGGCATTGTTTACAACGTATTTTGAAAGGGTTTGATTACTGTATTTTTGGACTAATTCTAGGAGTATTGTTTAAAACGTATTTTGAAATGGTTTGATAATTGTATATTGGCACGAATTCTAGGGGCATTGTTTACAACGTATTTTGAAAGGTTTTGATCATTGTATTTTGGCACAAATTCTAGAGGTATTGTTTATAATGTATTTTGAAAGGGTTTGATTGTTCTATATTGGCATGAATCCAAGGAACATGGTTTACAACGCATTTTGCAATGGTTTTATTGTATTTTGGCACGAATTCTAGAGACATTGTTAACAACGTATTTTGAAAGGTTTTGATCATTGTATTTTGGCTCGAATTCTAGGGGCATTGTTTACAACGTATTTTGAAAGGGTTTGATTACTGTATTTTTGGACTAATTCTAGGAGTATTGTTTAAAACGTATTTTGAAATGGTTTGATAATTGTATATTGGCACGAATTCTAGGGGCATTGTTTATAATGTATTTTGAAAGGGTTTGATTGTTGTATATTGGCATGAATTCAAGGAACATTGTTTACAACGCATTTTGCAATGGTTTTATTGTACTTTGGCACGAATTCTAGAGGCATTATTTACAATGTATTTTGAAAGGTTTTGATCATTGTATTTTGACCCGAATTCTAGGGGCATTGTTTACAACGTATTTTGAAAGGGTTTGATTACTGTATTTTTGGACTAATTCTAGGAGTATTGTTTAAAACGTATTTTGAAATGGTTTGATTGTTGTATTTTGGCACGAATTCTAGAGACATTGTTAACAACGTATTTTGAAAGGGCTTGATTGTTGCATATTGGCATGAATCCAAGGAACATTGTTTACAACGCATTTTGCAATGGTTTTATTGTATTTTGGCACGAATTCTAGAGACATTGTTAACAACGTATTTTGAAATGTTTTTATTGTATATTGGTACGAATTCTAGGGACATTGTTTATAATGTATTTTGAAAGGTTTTGATCATTGTATTTTGGCACAAATTCTAGAGGTATTGTTTATAATGTATTTTGAAAGGGTTTGATTGTTGCATATTGGCATTAATTCAAGGAACATTGTTTAAAACGCAATTTGCAAGGGTTTAATTATTCTACTTTGGCACAAATTCTAGGGAAATTGTTTACAACCTATTTTGAAAGGGTTTAATTATTCTACTTTGGCACGAATTCTAGAGGCATTGTTTCCAACGTATTTTGAAATGGTTGGATTATTGTATTTTGGCACGAATTCTAGAGACATTGTTAACAACGTATTTTGAAATGTTTTTATTGTATATTGGTACGAATTCTAGGGACATTGTTTATAATGTATTTTGAAAGGGTTTGATTGTTGTATATTGGCATGAATTCAAGGAACATTGTTTAAAACGCAATTTGCAAGGGTTTAATTATTCTACTTTGGCACGAATTCTTGGAGGTTGGTATTACTGTTATTTTGAAACATCTATTTGTGTACCTCTCTTTTTATTGAAATTTGATCTCAATGTAAGAAAAAATCTCATTATAATAAAAATAAAAAAGCAATCAATTTTCTTCCAGAGGGCAGTACTTTTAGCTTTACTCATTCTTGAGTTAATATTGAGTTAATTTTTTATGTTATTATCCCATAACTTA
>CM063509.1:85654036-85686536 GCA_032207245.1 Pardosa pseudoannulata | reverse complement strand
TATATATATATATATATATATATATATATATATATATATATATATATATATATATATATATATATATATATATATATATAATTGGGTCAAATACTAGATGAACAACTATCGTAAAAGACTACTTTTGAAAAATTGCTGAAAAATCAATATTTAGTTCTAACATTTGAATTAATATATTTTTTTGGGATGACTTAACTCGATCAGAGTGTTTGTACGATAACTAAGATGCCTTAGAGCTGTGGCCGTCAAACTTAAACAATTACTGTGCAACTGAACCATTTTTATAACTTGCTGCCTAATAAAAGAAACCACAACAGAAATAAAAATGTTTTTTAAATCTAACATTTATTTACTACATAAAAACTTTCATTTCTAGTAAAAATTAAATGCGTTTTAATAAAACCATGTGCCAGAAAAAGAAACTAAATTGTTCTTAAAGAAAAAATTGAAGTGACATTAATAATAAAATAAAACGAAGGACACTTTTCATCCGACTTCCTGACTTTAATAAACATATTTTTAATGAAATGTAGGTACATAATATGTATATATAAGTGGGTAAAATACTAGGTGAACAGTCATCGTAAAAATCTTCTTCTTCTTCTTCAATATATGTATATATCATTGGCGTGTGGTAGGTTTTCATGCAGGGTGTGCAGAGAACATGGATTTTCCAATAAATGTTTAGTTATTGAGACATCTGAGTCCTCCATTCTGAAACGGGTTATTTATTAGGAATATAAATTTAAACATTACAATAAATAAAATATTTACCTACGAGTAGTCGAGTCATAACTATAAAAAGAGCTAAAGTTATCAGAATTCTACTAACATTGAAGCAAAAATCATGTCTTTTGTTGTATGGTGTCTCCATATTTTCAGCTAATTTCTTATAATTGGGCATATATTTAGAGTTCCCGGTCCTTAAACAATTATCTAAATGTGAGTCATTAAGCTTTGTTCGGTATTTTGATTTCAAATATTTCATATTTGAGAACAAAGTCTCGCAATTGTATGTTTCACAATATGAATAAATTTTTAGCGCACATTTCCTTAAATTAGGATACTTATTTTCACCGACTAAATTCCAAAACATTTTATCATTACTATACGCTTTTAAAATAATATCACTTTGCAAGTTTATTATTTCTAATTCTAGGATATTATGAAGCTCGAAATACACTGAAACTAATTCAAGGACATCATCTTCAGTAACATTGAATGGATTTATGAAAAATCTTAGAACGGGTTCTAATGCTGCAAAATCGTCAAATATAGAAGAAAATTCTTCTATTAGCTTATCTATAATTTCTAAATATGATGTAGCAGTAAAATTTTCGTTATTCAAATTTAAACTCTCAACAGTATATTTTTGTATTTGGGATATGTGATAATGGTTTTTTCAATAGATTGGATTTCAACAACACTAACTTGCATTTGAATGTCCTAAACTCAACTGACTACTTGCTGTATATCGCCGTTTGACAAGAGTAAGTAAATCGCTCTGGCTATCATACATTTCCATTAGTCCAGCGAGGGCTCATTAAAAATCGATCGGGGGGCGCCATGGCGCCCGCGGGCGCCGCGTTGCCTACCCCTGCCTTAGAGCTTAACATGCCTTAGATCTGTGGTTGACTACTTTATGAAATGTCTGAGCAACCAAACTGGTTTTAAAACTTGCTGTCTACTAAATGAAATCAGAACAGAAATAAAACCTTTTCTTCAAATCTGAAAAGTTGCTGAAAACTTACTTTTAGTTCCTTTTTAATACATCAATAGTCGTGAGACATCTTAAAATTTCATTGATATCTTCCCAAAAACTTTCTTGAATAAATTAACTCGGAGTGTTTGTACGATAACTAAGATGCCTTACAGCAATGGTTCTCATATTTACGAAACTTCTGAGCAGCCATGTGGTTTTTAAAGCTTAATGTCAGCTACTAAAAGAAACCAGAACAGAAAATTAAACCTTTTTTCAAATCTAACATTACTTTATTGCTTAGAAACTTTCATTTCTTCTAAAACTTCCGTTTTAATAAAGCGTGTACAAGAAAAAGAAATTGAATTCTACAAATGGAAACGATTGAAGGGACATTTGTAACAAAAGTAGAACGGAAGGACATATTTAATCAGATTTCTGACTTTAATGAACATATTTTTATGAAATGTAGGTACATACACATACACATATATATACATACATATACATACATACACATACATATATATACATATACATATATATACATATACATATATATACATATACATATATATACATATACATATATATATACATATATACATATATACTTATACATATACATATATATACATATATACATATATACTTATACATATACATATATATATACATATACATATATATACATATACATATATATATACATATACATATACATATATATATATACATATACATATATATACATATACATACATATACATATATATACATATACATATACATATATACATATACATATATATACATATACATATATATACATATACATATATATACATATACATATACATCTTAAAAATCTCGTTTTAAACAATTGCTGAAAAGTTACTTTTAGTTCCCCTTTGATTCATCAATAGTCTTGAGACCTCTTAAAATTTTGCCGATATCTTCTCAGAAACTTTCTTGAATGAATTAACTCGGAATGTTTGTACGATAAGTAATTCTAATAATCTTGCTAGTCTTTATTAATGTTTTCTTTTATATATATTTTTAAGCGCAACTAGGCTATATTATAGATATTACATATTATAAAAAAAAGTATTTAACGAAACAAAGAAATTTTTATAAAGTTAGACCTTTATTAATGATGTAGGAAAAACTTTTCCAAAACAAAATTTTTCACCTTATACAGGCTTGCAACTGCTGAGGTACTTTCAAAAAAGTGAGAAAAGTGACAAATAATACAGAAAAAGAGACTAAATATTGGAAAAAAACGATTTTTTTTTCTCCTCTTGATTACAGATGCTATTATTAAGACTTTTCTATTTATTTAACTCTAAATCAAATGATTCATGCAAGACATGATTTTAGCGTCAGATACAAAAAAAGGTTAAAAAGTTTGTTTAACACAACTCAACATTGCTTTTTATTCAAGAAAGTCTATAAATTAGATTCGAATTCATACAATACATTAATTTTATAATCACAATTTTCTGCATACATTAAGGATGTTTTGAAATATGTACATAGCTAGATTAGAGTACCTAAACAAAAACTGTGAATAAAACGGAAAAGAGAAATGTGTGCTTTGACATAAATTACTTTATTGTATTAATTGTACATTTCAGTACAAATGTAGATTTCAGGAACTTCTTTACGACTTTTTAATATCACTAAATTCTGGAAACCATATGAGTAATTACATTTTAATAAGAAAAATAAGATTAGAGAGTCACATTTTTGGTCTTTTATTAAAATATTTTGTTATTAATTCAGATTTTCTTTTTTCAACAACAGACTTTTGCTGTGATACACCATGAAAAAAGTGACTAAAAGTGACTGTTTACTTAAAAAAGCGACTAAAAGTGATAAATTGTAAAAAAAATGACTAAAGGTGAGAAAAGTGACGGAATTGCAAGCTTGCTTATACTAAATAAAAACTAGACTATCTCAATGAAGATTTTTCAGCCTAAAGTACCACGTTTCCCTTAAATTTCTGTTTAAAACTATGTCATTTTATGCCTTTAAAATGATGCCGGGTGAAAACCCTTCTAGATTATGGCTCTAAAGTTTTAACAAACTTTTATCTAACGCCGTTAAAATAAAATAAGATATTTTGTCAAAATTCAAAATACTCAAAGGATTTAATGGAAGCGCAAAATACGAGAGAAAATATTTTTTTACTTTAAATTATCGACGACTTCATAGCTTAATAAAGACAGACTATTTTAAAGGTTTTTTTATGCCTTAAGTATTATAGAAATGTGAGTTCCATAATAGGGAGGTGGAGGTAAATTTTTAACATGGGAGCTTCCCTCCAAAAGAGAGAAGAAAGAGAAAGTAGGAAGAGATGAATGAAGAGTAGAGGTGATACGGAACGCGACAGCAATGTTTTTTCCCTTTTGTTTTCTTTTTTTAAAACATGAGGCATTTGGTGTGATGAGGTGATTTAGATCTGTTATATAATTGATTCATTCATACAAGAAGTAAAATGTTCGGGATCTAAATCTGACCTCATCATATCTTTGTAAAGAGATGGAGAACCATAAATTTCTATTCAACGGATATTGTTGTCTTGTACGGTGGTCTCAGTCGGGGTTCTGATCCCAGTCCCAGATTAGAATCCAGTCTCCGTACTTGACATTAAATAAGAATGTACCTTTGTCCAGTCAGGTCCGACGGAAGTTATTCGTGAGTCCAGAGGAGAAGGTGCTCGATAGTCCAGACTAGGAGAGTCCAGCCAAGTCCGACGGGATGTGTTCCTGCACCAAATAGTACGGCCGCACCCCTGTTACTCAGGAGGAAGCCCCTGACGAGACCAACGGATGATATATAGATTCCCTCTCCTGATCAGCCATAGATACCCTTCAACCAGAAGTGTTCCGGGCCCAACATTTTAGACCCACAAAGGTACCCCAAATTTACATACATTTTTGAAATTGAGATTAGGTCCTCTATCTATTTACAAAATTACTTAAGTATATAAAAATTTGTCAGAACTAATTTAGAAGATGTTGACAAAGCTTATTTTATGAAAATTATCATCAGTTTTGTATGTAAATAGATGTACATATATTATAATAAATTTACTTTTTTTTTAAATATTAAACTAGTCTTGGTTGCTGTCAATTTAGCTGTTAGTTTATTTTCATATCTTATGTCTGTAGTTTCTCAGAACCTGTGGTTAAATTTAGTACAAAAATACTTAACACAACGCAATAAAAAATAAATCACCACTATACATTTGATCACAGGTTGATACTCAAATATAAACGAGGACTACACGACATTTGGCTGTTAAGTATCCACCCATAAATGCACTGGTATTTGTTGAGCATCTTATTACGGAAGCATCTTGTAAATTGCAACTTTATCCCCTAAAGCAGTAGTCGGCAAAGTACGGCTCCAAAGCCGCATGTGGCTCCTTAAGTGCGGCTCTTTCACAAATATCCATGGCAGGCGCAATATTTTCATTTTAAAAAAAACTTGGTAAGAAAAAAATTACATCTGATTTCGATAAATTAAAATTCTTCTGTAAATCGAGAACATATATAATTTCAGCTTAATCTAAATCAGCTTATTAGTAAACTATAAGGGAAAGGAAACTTAAATTTTAGGATGTTAGAAGAAGTAATAATGCTCGAAAACAGATTATCCATTTTTGCTCAAGATTTTGAAATGGAAACATTGTTTCACTTTTCAAGCTTGCTGAAGCATCGCCAAGAAAATAATTCCTCTATTAATAAACACCATTTTAAAGCAATAATTTTAAATATGAGGTAAGCATTTCTTAGCAGGTTTCAGGAATTTAAAAACATCAGAGCAACTTTATCATTTGTCAAAAATCCTCTTAATGCTACGATAACAGAGTTGAAACTTTCTCCTTTTGAAAATGACATTAGTATAGTTTTGAAATACAAATGCTGGATTTAAAAACAAAGAGATATGGCGCTCTAAATTCGAACGTCTTTGTGTTGAATTGGAAATATTAGAGAAGAAAAAAATGTGATGTTAGTTCACAACACAAGTGATCTGCTCTGAATGACCTGGAGAAGAAAGACATGATCACTTTCAACGCTTGGAAGAGAATTCCCGACTCTTACGATCAGCTGAAAAAGCTCGCGTTTCCTGTTCTTTCCCTTTTCGGTTATACATATATATGCGAACAATATTTTTCAAGAATGAACATTATCAAGAATAAAATGAGAATTCGCCTTATTGACGAGAACGTGGAATCATGCCTAAATTTAAAAACAACAACATAGAAACCTGACTAACTCAAACTTTCCAAGGAGATGCAAGCACATTGTTCGGATTAATAAATAATTATTAATTATGAAATTAATTTTATTTAGTGTAATAAAAGTTTACTAAACAAGCAGATTTGGCTCCCATTTTTTTTAATTGTTGTAACGTTCATATTTGGCTCTTTGGCTAATAAGTACCAACCACTGCCCTAAAGTAACACGAATATAGTGGCCCATCGTAATTTTGAAGTAGGGACAAAGCTGAAGATCCCCCCCCCCGCTAAGCGTAGCTAGTGACCTCAAGGAGTATCGTTTGAAACTGTGAAGTACGGTCGAATATGGAGCACTACGGTCTGCTGTTTTGTAAAACGAAGAGAGCAATTAGGACCGTGACCAACTGATTAAATCCCTTTTCAAACGGTTACCCGAAATCCACTACCAAAGAGCAGCGTAGTACCATTTGGCTATTACCCGGCCGGGAACTTGGAGGACCTTGCGACTATGAACCCTTTTTTACGTTCATTAGCCATTAATGACCATAATGGATCTTTGGCCGACTCAACACTAGATCCCACAACACCTCGGCTACACGATCAATTCCTTTGTTGACTGAGGTACCTCGGCGATGTTTTGGGTAAGGTATTGATGTAGAAATTAATTTACTTATTATCCAATAAATACACTTTCCATCTTCTATTGATATACACTCAAACCTGTTTTTGTGCGGTGGACAGGGACCGCATAAAAAAAATTGCACAAAACTTCACGAATAGCTATAAAATATAGTTTTCGGAACACAATTAAAAATTATATTTTTTTTATGCGGTGAGTAGGGACCACATAAAAAAAGTCTCACGTTTAAAATAACTCAAAACCTTACGAAATAACTAGTACATACCTGGAATTTCGCCAAACGTTTTGGAATCTGATTTAAAAAATACACTTGCGAACATTTTTAAATATTTTATTTACATATGTGATTATTTTACGCATACAAAACTTTTCAAAACGTATAAACATTATCCTTCTCAGTCTGACAATACGCGAAGTTTCCTGTGATAAACTGGTTCAAAATCGCTTTCGTCACTTGAAGATACATCTCGCACTCGTTTAGAGTTGACTTTTTTTCCAGGTACCATATAGTCAGTGATTAGTTTTTGCAACGACTGTTGTTTCCCTAGACGCTTGTATATGTCCCCGTAGCCAGATATGCACGATTGAAGCTCCTTTTGGAATTTTGAAGTTCTTTCAGAATTGGCATCGATTGCAAGAAAATGACATTCTAATTTATGACAGAGTTGGAGTCCTGCATAGATTTTATCTGCTGTCATATGATCGGGTTCTTCTTGCCCATCAGTAACATCTGTTACGTAATTTATAATTTCATCTTCCTTTACGGTGTCATCCTGAATCATTTCGACAAGATCATTTTCACTAAAACTATTAAACCCATCTCCGCCGATGTCATTATTGATAACTTCGTCAATTATGTTCAATTTGATTGAAATTTTTATTTACCACACAAAAAAAATCGTACAAAAAAAAAGACCACACAAAAACAGGTTTGAGTGTACTGTAATAATCAACCATACACTTCTAATACGTCTAAATTTCAAATGAACTAAAATATTTAGATTTGGTAATATATTTTCTCTAAAAATTATTTTCTTTGCGTCAACAATTTAAACGATTTTTCAATGACAAAAGCATCTATAAAAATTCGTTAATATGAAATTCCTTTGTCCTCGAACCTTAATATATTTTCTCCAAATATTTTTACTTTGTGTATATATTTAACTTTCATCTATTTTAGTACGTTAAAAGGAAAAAATGTTAAGTTCCTTTCAATTTCAAATTTAACCTTTTATAATAGATTTATAAAGAAATTCAGAATAAATTTACAAGACGATAACCGATTTCTCCTTTTCAACGGCTCAAGCATTCACCGTTTCTCATTCTTTGTCACAAAACTGTGCGTCGCTTTATAAACCTTCTCTTTACAAATTACGTTTGGTAATTTTGAATATTGGTGTGAAGAGGCACTACAGTAGTGCTGAATAAGCAGTCTTCCTCATTTTCTTCACTACAATCTAATCTTGATAATTTCTAAAGGATTTTTCCTCTAGCTCTAAAGTGCCATTTGCAGAATCTTTTATTCAGTATTCTAAGAATTTCAGATAGCGTCTGCATACTTGAATAAGATAGTGTTATATCATATAGTCCTAACGTTGAGCATTTTACCCCTCCACTTCTCAAAACGCATGTTTCAAAGAAAAGTATTTAACTCCTTGCCAGTGACATCCGAACTCAGTTCGGGCAAACCAAATGTACCAAATTCAGAACGGCCAAACTGAGTTAGGACAAGATAAAACTGTTTCAATTCCGTAAAACCGTGCAAATTGCGTAGTACTCATTCGAACGTGTACTATGCAATTTGCTTCAATAAATGGTGATGCCTTCCACGACGTAAGTTCGACAGTTTCCCCCCATTTGTCAGATGATGTAAAGGATTTGTGAATTTCAGGCTAACGAGACCGGGACCTACTGCTTAAAGTCGATTCTGAGCAGCTACGAACATCCATGCCACAGTGGGATTAGAACCTACGAACTCCGGTTCCGAAGGACAGCACCCTAACCATTCGGCCATCGTTTGGCGTTGAATTTAACCTTTTATTTGGCAAAAAAAATAAACATTCTGAATTGAAACAAATACTGAAATAGGAATGTTTGAGTGTTGCTAACACTCAAAAAACATTTTTTTTTCATAAAGTATGACTAGTTTATGAGAATAAATATTAATAATTATATTGAAATTATAATATTTCTTTAACACTTTATTTTTTTCAAACTTTGTATGCACAGCATACAATGTCAAATTAAGGGTTAAGGAACGTGGAATTTAAGACAGTTGATATATATAATATCATAATTTTAAAGATAAGTGCAAGAGACTATGTCATTCGATTTATTTTACTATAATTTGAGCTAGAGTTAATGTATTACACTAACGTTTCCCCATACATGTGAAAATGTTGAATAATTATTTCGTGTAATTTTTTTTAATAACCTATTTCTAACATTTTGACAATCATGAACAAAATTAGAGAAAATTTTCCATTTTGGGGGTACTTTTCTTAGATAAATTCCATAGGAAAGGGTATAACAAGAATTTAGCAAAAGATCTCTTCTACACCCCAACATACTTAGAATCATCGCATAATTATCGATAATGCACATGTGGATGCAACTACACTTTTGCATATTATATTTACACTATCAAAGTAACCTTTGCTGTAACCTCTTATGGGAAAGAATCTTTTAAAAACAGATATTTTAAACTACCATGAAAGTCTACAGGGAAAACATTAATTGCAGTCGAATATTACTCCAAGAAACTAGCTACAAGACAAGTTTTCAATAATAAGAACAATTTTTACAAATTTGTAACTTCAGTACCCAAATTTGGTTCTTTTGTTTGAGTTAACTTTTATTCTTTAAGTTTGTTCTTAATGAATGCAAATGAAATCCTAAAGGAGAATGATCGAACCGTCTTTAAGAAAACAGTTAAAAAATTCCCTTGCAACAGGATTAGCACAAAATAGAATTCGAGAAATACCGATTTATTTTTTAACCCGCATCGTGTTTGTTAAGTAAATAATAAACCCGGGAAAAAAGATGACAAAAGGAATATCTGATGGACTTGCGTACGTTTCACCAAGTGCAGAATCCATTTGAAACAAATAAGATCCGGAAAGGGGATATTGTCTTACTACAAGATGATGTTCTACCTCGCCACACCTGGAAAAAGGCCAGTGTTGATGAGTTAATCCTTGGCCGCGACAAGAACGTTCGTAATTGTGTACTACGCACCAATGGACGCACTATTACTCGACCGTGCAGCTGGCAATCCCCCTAGAAGTTCACTAGGCTGGGGAGGATGTTGCGTCGAATGAAAAACGTGCTAGTAATAACTAGCATTTCATTTTTTTGAGAATGGCATCACATACGTTGTTAATTATATAAATGTTACTTGTTCTTTTTTTGTAATTGTAAGTTAGTAATTTTTCACAAGTATTTATTTCCTATCTCCTAACATCAATAACAATGAAATAATGAATAACGTTTGAATGTTTTAACGATTAGTG
This sequence comes from Pardosa pseudoannulata, assembly GCA_032207245.1. NCBI lineage: Eukaryota > Metazoa > Arthropoda > Arachnida > Araneae > Lycosidae > Pardosa > Pardosa pseudoannulata. The sequence goes on along the minus strand of CM063509.1, from coordinate 85,676,436 downwards.
AAACAAAATTAACAACGTAAGTGATGCCATTCTCAAAAAAGTGAAATGCTAGTTATTACTAGCACGTCTTTCATTCACCGCAACACTACACAGGGCTGTTCAAAATAAGCTTCAATAGGGTTTGTTTATACAATATGTGAAGAATTATTGTCTACTATAACTTTAAAATCTAGTCTATGTATGCTAAGCTTAATATAATAGTGTTACAGATTGGGCTATTTTCTTCAAGCACACCATAAGCCTTTATACTACTAAACAAACATTTAAGCAGATGACGTAAGGGGTAGGGTTGGTTGGTTGGTTGGAGTTTTACAGCGCAAGGTCATATTTAGGACATAAGCGCCAAGCACAAGGTCTTTTCATAAAAACAAGACCTAACTGATAAAAGAGCCCTAACCTAATAATAGAACAAGGTAAAACAGTACCAATTTAATAAAGTTATAAAAAGTATGCAGTGTATATACTCAATTACACCAGATAGGTACATAAAAAGTAAAAATGATGAAACATTAAAAAGCTAAAAGCACAATAAATTTTAATTAAAAAGATGTAAAAAATGCTAAAACACTTCATAGAAAATAAGTTAAATAGACCAAAATAAGCCTATAAAACGGAGAAAAGATAAAAGACAAATATGCGGGGGTTTATCTAGTAAGGTAGGATGCAGTGTACCAAAAAAATAAGACATACGCAGGCTGTAAATGGCTACAAGATGCAAGTAAATGTAAAACAGTTAGCGGGACCTGACAGAAAGAACATCGGGGTTTGGGTTCATTTGAAAGATAACTATGTGTGAGACGAGTGTGCCCAATACGCAAGTCAGTAATTAAAACGTCGTGCTTACGACTAACATTATCCGGGAAAAATCTAATGTCCGCAGTAATGTTGTGAAGCTTATTGCTGACACGCGAGTCCCACTCGTTCTTCCACATAATATACAGCTGGCGTTTAATTGCACATTTCAAGTCTGAAAGGGGGATTTTCGTAGGCACGTAAGGGGTAGGGATAACCGTCCTCAATAACAATAAAGGAGCACTTGCACTCTAGTTTAATTACAAAATTCTATCAGTGACTCAGTTTGAAGAACTAAGGCAAATAGCTTTGCAAAACGAGAGCCGATCAGATTGAGTCGGTCTTAAACCTACACTAACTGCTGTAAGTTATAATCGTAATACTAACGTAATTTGCAATAGTACTAATACAAAAAATACAAACTTATTTGAGTAAATAACAAGTATTTTATTTATGGTTTCTACGTATTACAAATGGACGCACAGTTTTGTCTACATACATATACAAAAATTACACTTTAAAGCATTCAGAACATATTTAAATTTAAAATGGATATCTCCTGTATTAAAACGGGACTGAATGGTAGTAAATTCATCTGAAAATTACTCATTTCTAACACTTTTGTTACTTTCAGAATAAAGTAGATGGGAAGTTGTAATCATAAAATAGTGCAATACAGCAGAACATACCCAATAAAACCAATCTTTTTGGCTTCGTTTCGGAAGATCTTACCTCAGCTTTCTATTTAAGATAATTTTTTGCAGGCAATTTACTTGACCGCCAATTATATATAACCCGGGTAACTCATGCATGGCATTGTTTCTTACCAATTTCTCTTAGTTCCAAGTATTTAACAAATGATTCGGCTTCAACTGAAAGCGTAGCATATCCTATGGTCTATAAAATTGTTAACCTTGTATATAATGCATTATGTATCGGCGTTTACAAAAATCCAAATATTGTACATCTTATACTTTCTGCTGAAATTGCGCTGGGAGTAACCACAGATGCTAAATTTACAACAGTAATTTCTAGTATCAATACACAAATACAGACTATACTAATAACTAAAATGTCTTATTTTGCTATACTAAGACTATACAATACTATACTAGTCTATTCTATTCTAATCACTAAACTAGAATATTTTAAAAACATGGCCATGTTACAATATTAATTACCCTAAATCTTAAAGACCAGCACCAAATATTGAAAAAGGAATGTGACCAGGCAATCAAGTGAATGTGTCGATTTTTGTAATGAAGAGAATCGTGACAATATGTAGTTCATATGTAAATTAATGACACCACACACAAAATAGCATATGAAAAATCAAAAAGTCCCACCTACATAGTATAGGGCATGTGAAAGTGCAGCTATGTTTGACATAAGGTTTGCGAAACTGATTTGCTCGCCGCACTCACACGTTGTGGGTTGAATGACCAAGTTTTTTTCGCGACTCCAGGAAGCGTGTGGTGGGGCCAGTGAAAAGATTGCACTTAAACTTCACCAAATTTTATAGAGTTGTGATTGGTCTCCAGGAGGCGATTCAGGAGCATCTTTGGAGTCCCGGTCCTTCTGGGCAGAGCCGGGAAAGGACCCATTGTGCAAAGGACAATGGAACAACGAACGCATCAGCACAGGATAGGGTTGCCTGAGTAGAAAGGAAGAAAAAGAATGCAGCGTTCTCATGGACATTGGCAATGTTTTTTTCAGGCGTAGCACGTAGAGTGCTTTTAATTTTTAATTTAAAAATATTTTAGCATATTTTCTTGTCTTCTGTTCAATATTTGAATGTTGTAATATAGATCAGTGGCATTTTACTATTATTAAAGACGATATAAAGTAAACTTGGGTTATAAAATGCTTTGAAATAACAGCAATGTACTACACCATAGCAGAGCATAAGTTAGTAAATAGCTTGACATTTCAAGTCATTGGAACAATGTTCTCACAAAAAGAATCGCAGCTTCATCTAGACTTCAGTGCGTATACCATGACGCTTTCTCACACTATATGTAGAATGTTTACTTAATACTTTCAAGGACCTTGTTCAGTATGAAATACACGATTCTTTTCATTCCATGTAATCAATCCGGTAAAGTCTCCCATAAACTCCGTAGAATTAGCTCTCCAAGAATCTATTGCAATGATTGCAGGAAGATCAAGCAGTAGACCACAGGCACTGAAAATGATAATTGGAAACATTTATCGCAATAAACATTTTAAGAATAACACAAGATAAAAATGCTTGCAATATTCCTAAATTATTGTCTTGGAAATTTATTTTATTACATCAAATATAGATTGGTTCGTGTTTTACTGCTCAAGGTCCTATTTAGGACATAAGCGTCAAGCACAAGGTGTTTTCATATAAACAAGACCTAACTGATAAGTGCCCTAATCCAAAAACAGAGCAAGCTAAAATCAGCAAAGGTAAAACCTACCATTTTAATAAAGTTATAAAAAGTGCAGTATATATACTCAATTACACCGGATAGGTACATAAAAGGTAAAAATGATGAAACATTAAAAAGCTAAAAGCACAGTAAATTTTAATTAAAAGATGTAGAAAGTACTAACAATTCACAGAAAATAAGTTAAATAGAACAAAAATAAGCCTGTAAAAGAGAAAAGAGGGGTGCGGGGGTTCATCTAGTAACCCCGTAAGTTAGGATGCCGTGCGCCAAAACACGAGGCACAGACAGGCTGTAAGGGTCTACAAGAGGTAAGTATGTGAAATAGATAGCGATGACTGAACGGAAGAACATCGGGGTTTCCTCAAATATAGGATAAAATTGCATGTAATGAAATTCATGGCAAGTTCAAACTTGCCTATTTTAACACTAGATGATTGTCATTTCTAAAAAGGAATACAATTTTATAAAAATATTCTTACCAATAAGTTTAACTTTGTGTCTTTAAAGCCTTATCACACATAAAAAAAGGCTGGCATTGAAAATATTAGGCACACTGTTTACTATTCCTTTCCTATAAACGAAATGGCTGGAATGTAGATTAAACATAAAACAAATTTTCAGCAAAAATTGTTCTAAAGAGAATTACGTCTTTATCAAATAGCAAACATAAGAGTTGTTTCTCTAAAGAATATGAATTATCTTTTTGAAAAATCAACCGTGTCCGCTCAACCCTTTTAAAATTTCAGCAAGAATCGTGTTTATCTGGTAATAAATTTCGCATCGGAATTCCAAGTCTAACATTACAATTTATTGCGTATTGTACCAGGAAACTAAATTACAATCTAGCCATAAGATAAATTTAGTAAAACTAAATAAAGCTCAACTTTTAGGTTTGTTGAAGTGTATAACATTTTGCAAGCGTTTGTTTTAATGTAAATAAAGTAAGACTCCGCTTAACGCCGTTTCGGTTTAGCGCTTTATTTCAACCCGGGGATTCCCCGAAATTCCTCACAGAGCTACATATCCGAAATAGTGTAGTTGTGTTTCTTGTTTGGTGCGGTGCTGCACGGACGCATTTTTAATCATTTGAAACATTTGTTGACGTTATTGTAAGTATAAATTTATGTAATACTATAACGATTAATACAGTGACAAATATGATCTTTACTTTTTATCATGGGTGATAATAAAACCAGGAAAAGACTAGGTAAATGTGGAAGATGTCGAATGAATAGTTCAAGAAACAGCAGCTAGTCTTTTTAATGATGAGCTCAAGGAATTAACCGAGCAAGAAGAAAACAAAAATATTGAAGAGCAAAGAGATTTTTCGACGGAGTGTGGAAAACAGTTTGACCACTATGACTGAAATTATGGACGAATTTGTTGAAAAGGATCCAAATTTTGACAGGAGTTCAAAAGCAAGACAGGTGTTATATATGCTTTATCCACATAACTTCTAATGTAGTTTGCGTTTTCCTTTTGCATTCTGTTAGATGTTTTCTTGACAAAAAGGCAGAAAATTGGAAACGCAGAATAGACTGAATGATCTGACTGACATAGAATTTTATTTGTTTTTATAAGAATATTCAGTTATGTAGTTTTTATTTTTGTAAGAAATAAGTTTAATCATATTTTTATTTTAAAAAAATTAAATTTTATACCTAACCAATGTTTTATCCATTTTCCCCTAACCCCATCATTTACATGTGAAAATAGCCTCGTTTAGCTCTGTTTCGCATTATGCTCTACTTTGATGGAACGTATCAGCCGTATCTTGGGAAAAAGACTGATTAAAAGTTAAAAAAAAAACAGCTTTAATATGAAAGTAAATACTGCCGAGTTGATAAAAAATTCTTTTAACCTTTTATATATTAAAATATTTAATCAGCTATTTGAATTTAATTCAAGTATGCAAGAGTTCAATTTATAGCATGAAAATTAAGATTAGTAAAACAAATCTCATCTATGGACTAAATTTCTTAATATTAAATTTTAATTGCACAAAGCGAGTTGTAATTTAAATCTAATTTTGTCTAAGCATTTCTGGACATCTCTACTCCAATTACGTTAAAGTAAATTAGTTTATGAAATAATCCTTTAAAACCAATCGAAAAAATGGATTAAACTTTGGCGTTTCAATTATGGAATTTACATTCATTGGGAATTTTACGAACAAATTTTATTAACCCTTAATTTGACAAGATGTTTTCAAATATTTTAATTTCTGTTATTTTAACATGTCTGTATAGATATTAGGATCTCTGTAAAATAAAGAAAAATATATCATTTTCCATTTTTGAGATAATTAATGTCCGCCGTGGCGAACACTGACAATTATGTTATATAGTAGTTATAAATATACATATCCGGTGTAGCTGCCAGACTTAGCCAAAATAAGGGTTAATTCAGTGTTGCAATAACCAACAAAAGAATCTATTAAACTGAATAAATGACATTGATTTTGTCAATTGTAAATGTGTAACACGATAATACAAAGAGTTAATTATAAATTATTGGTCCTTACCGCTTTAACTAGAATAACTCAATGCATGACCATCTGAAGAAATGATCTGTTATTGATACCGACGCCAACTCGGTCAAATTTCACTCGAACCTCGATTACGGCGATCCATTGATGACAGTTCATCTGGCCTAACCAGAGGGATTTCACCAATATTTCCTTTGGAACAGATCATAGTCCTCCTATAAAATTGGAGGAATCTTTAATCACTGGGTCATATTTAGTAGTTTCTCTAAAACATAAATTTGATATCTTGCCATACATTGATAAAAGAAAATGTATCATTACATATAACAAAAGACTTAGCATGAAATCAAGATTTAAAATATTAATAGTTACGGAATAAACTAAATCTAGTTAAATTCGTAGAATATCTAACAAAACAAAATCACCCCGTGGTAGAAAAATAACTTAGGTTAAGATACATATACAAAACAATCTTTCCTGAATAAAATAGTCTAGAGAATTATTACTGTTAAGTTTTGGGCAAACCCCGAGATTTATTCATTTGCGATCCAAAATAATTTTCATTATTCACAGGAGGCTGGTTTAAAAGTTAAGTTATGAATTCATTGTCCACCTATCAATTTTAATTTAGTTAAATGAATCTGAACAATTTTTTTTTTTAGTTTAATAACGGTGTCAAGCCACTCTAGACGTTGTGCTTGCAGCGAAAGAAAGATTATGTCAGATCATTTCATTAAAGCGCGTACTTATTTCACAAGGTTTGCAATATTTAAGTTTCAGTTGTTTTTAACCACTATTGCTACTACAACTTTAGATCAAATCAATGTTTTAGAAAATGTTATAAAGCAATTTTAAATTTGGAGCAGGTAGTCTTAAGTAATGTTAACGCAAGATTTTGGAATCTGATTAACAAATTCCTTTGAGACTTTAATCGTTTGATAAGATTTTTAATATTGGTAGTTGCTACTAGTCTTGTTTCAGTAGCATTTACAATCTCGTGTAAGATTGTCTCAGTTTCAGACTTAAAATTCTCGAAATTTTCAGATTCAGAAGGTTGGTTGGTTGGAGTTTTACAGAGCAAGGTCATATATAGGACATAAGCGCCAAACACAATGCGTTTTTTCAACTCCTCTTCTTAGCCCACTCTCCTGTTTCTAATCATGGATCTTGTTGGTGCTTCAACCACATTTGGCGAAATTGGCGTGCTTGCAGCGTGGCGTTTGAAATCTGGCGAGGGGATCGTAACTCAACAAATTGATTCTTAATCAAAAACATTTTGAGGAAAAATTTTTCAAAATTTGATTATTTTAAATACTTTTAATAATAAATTTTTAATAAATTAAATTAAATAAAATTAAATAATAAATTTTTAGATACTTGGTAAATTCTTTTTCCAATTTTTAAGTAAATCGACCGATCTTTGCAGAACACGTATTTTGAGTGAAGGTTGAAGAGGAGTTGTAAAATTGAAAATTTTTTTTTCAAATCTCTTATTCGTAAATAGAACAAGATATAACAGATAAGTGCCCTAATCCTAAAACATAAAAGCTAAAACCAGCAAAGGTAAAACTGTACTAATTGAACAAATGTAAAAAAATATCTACTGTATATATATACACACACACACACACACACTCAAGTACACAGGATAGGTACGAAATAAGTAAAATGATAAAACATTAGAAGGTGAAGGCTAAAAGCATATAGCACAATAAATTTTAATTAAAAGATAGAAAAAGTACTAAAACAATTCATAAAATGATAAATTGATCAAAAAAGGCCTGTAAAACGGAGAAAAGAGAAAAAACAGGGATGCGGGAGTTCATCCACAAATTAACTTATGATGCCGTGTGCCAAAAAATAAGGCATAGACAGGCTGCAAGTGGCTACAAGAGGTAAGGTTCGTTGGAGTTTTACAAAGCAAGGTCCTATTTAGGACATAAGCGCAAAGCACAAGGTGTTTTCATAAAAACAAGACCTAACTGATAAAAGAGCCGTAACCTAAAAACAGAACAAGCTAAAACCAGCAAAGGTAAAACCGTACCAATTTAATAACTACAAGAGGTAAGTGTATGTAAAATAGATAGCGATGACTGACAAAAAGAATATCGGGGTTTAGGTTGGTTTAAAAGGTAGTAACTATGGGCTAGACGAGTGTGCCCAATACTCAAGCGAATAAGTAAAACGTCATGCTTGCGACTAACATACTGGAAAAAGCGAATGTCCTCAGTAATGTTGTGAAGCTTAATGCTGACAAGTATGTCCCACTCTTCCACATGATATGCAACTGGAGTTTAATTGCACATAGAAGTCTGAAAGTGGGGGATTTTCATAGGTATTAGGAATTTTAAATTTGGAACTGTAGTCTTAAGTAATGTTAACGCAAGATTTTGGAATCAGTTTATTAAATTTCTTTGAGAATAATCGTTTGATAAGATTTTTAATATTAACAGTTAGTACTAGGCATATTTCAGTAGCGTTTACAATCTCTTATAAGATTGTCTCAGTTTCAGAATTAAAATTCTCGAAATTTTCAGATTCAGAAGATTCAGAAGGTTGGTTCGTTGGAGTTTAACAAAGCAAGGTCCTATTTAGGACAAAAGCGCAAAGCACAAGGTGTTTTGTCATAAAAACAAGACATATCTGATAAAAGTGCCCTTATCCAAAAACAGAACAAGCTAAAACCGTACCAATTTAAAAAAATTATATAGAAATGTCTGAAGTATATATATTCTTAAGTACACAGGATAGGTATGTAAAAGGTAAAACGAAACATTAGAAGGTAAAAGCTAAAAGCACAATTTTAATTCAAAGATGTAAAAAGAACTATAACAATTCATAAAAAATAAGTTCACCCTGTCGTAGAAAAGTAGATGTAGGTTAAGGTAAATATATACAAAAAAATTTTTTCCCGAATTAAATAGTCCAGAAAAATATTACTGTTTAGAAGTTTTGGGCGAAACCGAGATTTAATCCTTTGAGATCCAAAATAATTTTCATTGTTCACAGTAGGCTGATCTGAAAGTTAAGTTATGAATTCATTATTCGCCTATCAATTTTAATTTAGTTGAATGAAATCTAAACAGCAATGACAATGTGGCTTGACACTGTTTAATAACAGTGTCAAACCACACTAGACGTTGTGCTTGCAGCGAAAAAAAATATTGTGTCAAATCACTTCAAACATTATAGCGCGTCCTTATTTCACAAGGTTTGCAATATTTAAATTTCAGTTAAAAACTACTATTGCTACTACAACTTTAGATCAAATCAATGCTTTAGAAAATGTTCAACAGCAATTTTAAATTTGGAACTGATAGTCTGAAGTAATGTTAACGAAAGATTTTGGAATCCGATTATTAAAAATTTCTTTGAGACTTTAATCCTTGGATAAGATTTTTAACTCTAACAGTTAGCTACTAGTCATGTTCCAGTAGCGTTGACAATCTCGTATAAGATTGTCTCGGTTTCAGACTTAAAATTGTCAAAATTTTTACAAATTCAGAAGCAAACCAACATAGCGAGAAATTCAAGAAGCCATGTTAAGCACGATTAGTTTTTGAAGACACTTTATTACTAAAATTTACCTTTAGAAGATCCTGGGCGTACTTCCAAGGACTTTCTAGTCTACTTCAACTACTGCCTGTCAAGTCGTCAAAAACGATGATCGTTCGTGAGATACGAACAGATGTCTTCATTGTTTTCCCAAACTTTGCTCCTGGGTAACCAAATTTCCTTCTGGAGATTTTTTTCTGAAAGGCTTAATGGCAAAAAAACTGTCCCTCTGGGTGAATTTTCAAAACATCCATTTAGTTTCCAATAGATGCATGCAGTTACCACTTGTACCATGCACTCTGAAGTTCTCTCCGAGACAGGGACTATTTACCCCTTGCAGGTTCATTTTATTTCGGTATTATTCCAAAAAAATGTCAATTTTGTTTAGTACTTATTTTTATACATACATAGGTTTTTTAAACATGCCATCATTCGCATACAAAACTTCCCAAAAATTAATGCAAAAAATCAGTTTAAATAAATGAGTAATTTGCCCTTGTAGTTGGCTCTGTGCGTCAAAAATCATTAGACTCGAGTCTAATTCCCACTAACTATAAATATTAAGCTTAGGATACCTAGCTTTTATCTTTAAGTGTCATTTATGTCCTTTGCATTTACATAAATGATTATAAAATTATTAAACATTATTTGATAATGTATAATACAATCGGAAACACGGAACTGGACGGAGTCCAGTACCGCAATCTGGACAGTAGAACCTTGTTTCTCTCCTTACCTTCTTCCCTCTACCGTCTTTAAGCAGCAAATAATACAACAGCCCGAAAAGTAAACAAAAGAATTCGAAACCATAAAAAGCACATTTTTCGACTCACCAACGTGATGATTGGGAGCATGGCAAGAAAGTTACAAACAGGGAATTTTAAGGGAAGCTTAGAATTAAACTAAACTAAATGGAACAATTAAAATTAAGTAAATGGAACGTTATGACAGTATTATTTCTACAAAAAGAAAAAATCTAGACTAATTGTGATTCTATTTTTTTTTTGCAATTTTTGTTTAGAATGATGCAACTAAATGTTCTTTAAACATTTAGTTCTTTAAACATTTAGTTTCGTATAAAGCTCTACGGTCTACTCCTTTGCTACACGTTGGCTAATAAGACGGGACCTACCCCTTAAAGCCGATTTCAAGTATCACCGCTAGCAACTGGAATCGAACCCGCAAACTACGATTTCCGTTGAGTAACGCCCTATTGCTCGGCCTTCGTCCGGTTGAGCGTCTTTGGAAGGCTTTGTTTTGAAAATCGAAATGTTGCACAGAAATGCTCAATATATACTCTTATCTAATACCATATACCTGTCATGTTTTCATAGATTGTTTTATAGAGTTTAAAGGCCTTGAGACTGTTGGGTTGGTTGGTTGGAGTTTAGGACATAAGCACAAGGTGTTTTCATAAAAACAAGACCTAACTGATTAAATAGCCCTAACCTAATAACATAACAAGGTAAAACCGTACCAGTTTAATAAAGTTATAAAAAAGTCTGCAATGTATAAACTCAATTTTACCAGATAGGTATGTAAAAGGTAAAATGATGAAACATGAAAAAGCTAAAAGCACAATAAATTTTAATTAAAAGATGTAAAAAATACTGAAGCACTTCATAGAAAAAAAAAGTTAAATAGACCAAAATAAGCCTATAGAACGTAAAAAAAGATAAAAGACAGGGATGCGGGGGTTCATCTAGTAATTCTGTTAAGGTAGGATACCGAGTACTAAAAAATAAGACATACGCAGGCTGTAACTGACTACAAGATGTAAGTAAATGTAAAATAGTTAGCGGGGCCTGACAGAAAGAACATTGGGGTTTGGGGTCATTAGAAAGATAGTAATTATGTGTGAGACGAGTGTGCCCAATACGCAAGCGAGTAATTAAAACGTCGTGCTTACGACTAACATTATCCGGGAAAGATCGAATGTCCTCAGTAATGTTGTGAAGCTTATTGCTGACACACAAGTCCCACTCGTTCTTCCACATAATATGCAGCTGGCGTTTAATTTCACATTTCAAGTCAGAAAGGGGTATTTTCGATGACATTAAAGTACTGGCATTCTTCGCTGCATCATCCGCAAGCTCGTTCCCGAGGATCCCCGCATGCGCTGGAACCCAGCAGAATAAAACTGTAAAGCCTCGTTTATATAGAGAGGTATACAACTTCTGTATATCATTAATAACAGGGTGTAACGTCTCACCCGAGTTCAGAGAATCTAGTACACTGATTGAGTCTATGCATATTATAAAGTGCCGGTTCTTCCTGTGCGAAATGTGCTTTAGAGCTTGGTACACCGCTTTACATTCAGCTGTAAAATTAGAGCATTGTTAAGGTAATCTCCAACACCTCCTAACAGAGTTACATACAAAGCTGCAGCCAACATATTCGTCAGTCCTAGAACCATCGGTAAAAATAAGATCATGCCCAGAATATTTAGCTATGAGAGCATAAAAGAGCCGTTGATAAACGATATCACTAGTCTCACTTTTTAAGTAGTCTGGACAAGGATGGGTATATGATATCCGATAATTTTCCCAGGGAGGACAATTGAAAAGTTGTTGGGTTTCCACTGTTAAATCTGCAAGACTACTCCGCTGTAACAAACGACGAGTCCGCAGACCAAACGGAGGTATGCATGATGGACGATGTTTATACCAATTATCCAATGTAGTATTCAAAGGGTGACTTCTGAGCGGATGGGCCAAAATGCGGTAATATTATATAGTAGACAATCTGTCACGTATAGAGTTCAGACATGGTTCATTGCAGTATACGCATAGGCTTTGAAATGGTGACGTCGGGAAGGCACCGCAGCAGATTCGCATCTCAGTATGATGTATGGTGTCTAGATACCGTAGGACAGAGGGGCGAGCAGAACCATAAACCGGACAACCATAGTCCAGTTTCGAACGGACAAAAGAGCGGTAGATCCGTATCAAGGAACTATGATCCGCACCCCAACTGGTGTTGGATAGTAATTTCAGTAGATTTAAGGTACGCTCGCACTGCCTTCTCAGGTGTAAAACAAGAGGCAAGGTTATGTGGTTATCCAGATAAATACCAAGAAAGCAGGTAACGGGCTTGACACGTAACTTTGAAGTACCAATATAAATTTCGGGGTCACCGTGGAGGCGACGCGAGCGACAAAAGTGAACGCAGCAGGATTTATCTGAAAAGAAGGTAAAACCATTTTCCTCATTCCACGATACCATACGATTAATCGCAGTTTGTATCTGATAATAAATGCCATGTCACTATTTGCGCAAGAAATCTGCAGATCATCCACATACAGATACCCATGTGCGGCAGATGGGAGTTGACGCAGGATATTGTTTATCTTAATTGAGAATAGAGTTACACTTAGCACACTTCCTTGTGGTACACCTTCATCTTGAGTGTAGGTACGAGACAGTGTACCCCCAATGCGAACATTGAAGTATCGGGTATGCAAAAAATTCTTTATAAAAATTAGAAGATTCCCAACGAGGTGCCAGTTGAGTAAATCTCTTAAAATGCCGTACCTCCAGGTACGATCATAAGCTTTCTCGATGTCGAGGAACACAGATACCAAGTATTGACGTCTCAGGAAAGCGTTCCTTATTTGCGTCTCAAGAGCAATAATATTGTCCATTGTCGACCTTCCTAGGCGGAAGCCACTTTGAAAGGGAAAGATATAGCTCTTCTCCTCAAGAAGGAAAACCAGTCGGGTGTTCACCATCTTTTCAATGAGCTTGCTTAAGCAACTTGTAAAGGCAATAGGATGATAATGCTGGGGATTCGTTTGATCTTTCCCAGGTTTTGGAAAGGGAACAATAGCATACCGCCAGGCAGTAGGGAAAACGTGTTCCAACCAGATACGATTATATAAACATAAGCGTTGTTGTAGCGACTCTGCAGAAAGATGCGACAACAAAGTGTAGGTTATCCCGTCAGGGCCTGGCGATGAGTTGCGACTCCTTTTGAGACACCGAAGCATCTCATGCATTGTAAATGAGCTATTATACGCCATTTGGGTGCCGAAGTGAAAGTTCAAGTTCTGCATTTCTGCTTGATGTTTGTAGCTGAGAAATGGTTTGGAATAAACACTACCGTTTGAAATAGCAGCAAAGTGGCGACCGATGACATCAGCGACCTCCGCCGGAGTAGCGAGTAGCTACCCATTTTATCTAATACAGGCTACTTGACGGTCAGGGGAAATTCCCATTGACCTTTTTACCCGGGTCCAAAGCTGACGACCATCAGTAGCGCCACTGATGCCCGACACATACTGTATCCAAGATTCTTTTTCACTACGTCTACGAATCCTCCTGGCAGCAGCACGTGCACGCTTAATGGCAATTAGATTTTCACTTGTAGGAGATCGTCGAAAGACGTTCCAAACTTTTTGCTGTACCCTAATAGAAGTTTGGCCCTCCTCATTCCACCAAGATTTCCGATGAAGGCCACGAAAGGGGGAACTTTTAGGAATGGTCAAATCGGCCGTATTCAAAATGATACGTGTGACGGTATCAACGGCATCATCAATGTCACCTGCAACCCTGTTTGAGGTTACAACAGCCCGAGACTTAAACGTTGGCCAATCAGCTCGGTCATAGATATAGTATGATGGCTTAAAGATGCCATTTTCGTTATCAGCTGCGAAACAAAAATCGGGTAGTGATCACTGTGAAATAGCTCAGAACCCACAAAGAAATTGAAGTGTGGGAAAAGTGAAGGCGTGCAGAGGGCAAGGTCCAGACAATGGAAGGTCCGACTGGGTTCGTGAAAATATGTATTCTCCCCATTATTTAGAAGACAGAGGTTGTGACCTGCAATAAGTTTTTCTACTTGTTGACCCCGGGCATTGGTATCTTTACTACCCCATATCGGGCTGTGTGCGTTAAAATCGCCAAGTAAAATATAAGGTTCAGGGAGTTGCTGCACTAGATCATTAAGTTCATGTTGGTCAACAGAGATGGAAGGTGGTATGTAAATATTACAAATAGTGATAAGCCGATGGGTATGTACCCGTATGGCAACAGCTTGCAGTGAAGTTTGAAGAGATATGGCTGTGGACAGATAATCATTCGAAATGAAAAGAGCAACACCGCCAGAGGCTCTACCACCGCTGTCATTATCCTTACGAGAACAAGTGTAACGGCGAATTTTAAAATGATCAGCAGGCTTCAGGTAGGTTTCCTGAAGTGCGAAACACACAGGATTGAAGTCCCAGATAAGGGATTTAACATCGGCCCAATTAGGACGAAGGCCACGACAGTTCCAGGAGATAAAGGAAGCTATCAAGAGGTGGATGATAAGCAAGACCCAGGCGCAGAGGGGGGTAAAAGTGATGGCTCCATGCCAATGTCATCGCTTGAAGGATAGAGTCTAAGTTCCATCTCAGATGTAGCAAATTTCCGGAGATTTTCCGGATTTTTAAAAATTTTGGGTCTCTCTGCTTTCGAGAGCACCCTCAGGATTTCCTCTGCTTAGTTATTGTTTTCATGCTAAGCTTTGGAGACGATATCACAGGAGTAGCACGAACAGTTTTTGAAAGGGGCATTTTAGGACTTGGACTGGTTTTTGACGATTCTGTTTTGGTTGGTCTGGTCGATGACTTGGGTTTTGAAGTACCTTTTGACTGACTTCTAACAGGGGAACTCGGTAATGAGTGTTTATGTCCAAAAGATACATCGGTTTGAATGCCTATATGTTTCACATATTTAGCAGCGGCACTAGCGTATGATATCCCGACTTTCGGGGATCGAGATTCAACCAATTTCCTAGCCTCTAAAAACGAAATATTTTTATTAACCTTTACAATTTGGACTTTTCTCATATAACCACTTCGAGCATTTTCGAGAGTATGCTGGATGGCTGCCTTTGCAGTTAGCGCAGTGTGGATCTTTTTCACAGGCATCTTTATCGTGTCCAACTTCAGAGCATTGTGCACATACTGTTTGGTTCTTTCGACAGTATGTCTGTGAATGTCCATACGACTACGACTTTCATTTGAAGCAACGCAGAGGGTTAAGAACAAAGGCTCTAACATTGCAGTTTAGATATCCAGCTTTGATAATATCCGGAAGTGCCGGAGTGTCGAAAGTAAGCACCAAATGTTTTGTAGGTATATTTTCGCCATTTTTACGCAAAATGATAGGACGAACACCACACACTCGTTGATCTCTGAGGTTTTCAAGTATCTCATCTTCTGGGGTTCTGATCAGTTCTTGCTCAGATATAACACCTCAGAAGTATTCAGTGATCCATGAGGTTTCATGGTAACTTTGAAGGGATCCAGATATGTGCACTTAATGCATAGGCTTGTTTTTCCCCCACTAGCTTCGACCAGAAGATCTCCAGACCGGAGCTTTTTGATAGTCTTTAGAGTACCTATAGAGGTCTAGTGTTTTCGATATCAGGAATGGAGAGACGGTTTCAAATGACCCATCACATTTTTGGATAATGAAGTACCTTTTGTAATAATCTTTGACAGCACAGGACAGAGAGCGTTTCATGAATCATGATGAAAGAAAGGAATTCAGACCCCGACGGCACCACCCACCACGGAGCCCAACACGGGATGCAGAAAATGCACCAGTAGCACCAATGCTAGCCGGGGCCTATACGCACACCAAGTATCCCTAAAGCGCCTACCACCCTTAACGCAGGGCCTAGGTAACACTAAGCGCACTTGACCCTAAGCCGGACCACAAAGGGTGACGACCAGCCGATTGATGCATACGGGCCAATATGCACCTCCCGTTTACCCAGAGCAGGGGGCAAAGTAATGTGTTGGTTTCCCTCAATTACCAGGATCCCCTTTTCCGGGGACACGGGTCTCCACGCACGGCAAACACGTAGGCGGTAAACAGTCCTCGAGAGGCTATGCTCAGTACGGAGCATAGCATCACGAGGAAAGCACTCACCTCCGAGAAGGATACAGCAACGAGGGGTTTAAAGGAAAAAAAGTAGCAGACAAGAGGGGGGGAAATAAAGAAAGGTGAGGAGATCGCTGGGGTACCTCGGGGCTGCGACACCCGTGTTTACCTAAAGAAGGCAAACCCCCTGAGGGGCTTTTGTATAAATGGAAATGCATCATTACATAACGTTTCATAAAATAGTTTAAGAAAACAAGTATAAAATTTTTAGTTTTAAGCATTCCGTATTAGTAGTTATGCAATTAACTAAATGAGAGTTAACACATTATGTGCGGGTACATTTCACATCAGAATTATACCGGGAGTGGACGGTTTGCGAGTAAATTTAGTTATTCAGTTAAATCTCAATAGATCGAAAATTTAATTTTTTAACCAAATTTTCGTATTTTATAGTTAAATATATAAACAAATATAAAAATAGACATATATATAAATAAGAACCATAAGATTTTTGTAAACAAAAAATATATTGTTTAGTGGATAAATTTATAATAGTATCGTAAATATGAAAAATCTAATAGAAATAGTAGTATATAGTTTTAATATTTTCTCGTAATTCCGCATCTACCGATGTAAAAACTAGTTTTTATTTGTCTTTAATTTTTCCAGAATCTATGTAGTAGACAAGAACTTTCGGCTTCGTTTTCCGGTATATACCTTATTTTTGTAACCACAAACAAACCATATTCTTACAGTAAACCATACCAGTACGTGACCCGCTCCCAAGTATCAATCGTTAGAAAACATACTAGTACGTGTCCCGCATACAATGCGTTAAATTCGTAATGTATTTAACAAAGTCATATAATCAACTAGTAGAAAAAATAATGCAATATAAAAAATCAATTGATTTAAGAATTAAGTGTCCTCCAAGGAAATTTGTTACTTTGTTCTGAGGCTGTAGAAATACGATTTAAACCCTTTGTCGTCCAAAATAATTTTATCTATGCTAGTTCACTTGTCTAAATGTTTGAGATATAAATTTACTGCTAACCTATCAATTATGATTAAGTTAAACAAAATTAGGAACAGTAATTCTTATGTTTAAAAACCGTGTCTAGCCACACTCAACGTTGCACTTGCTTCGAAAAGATTGAGTCGAATCAGATATTAGAGTGCATAAAACATTCAATTTACAAGATTTGATATATTCAAGTTTATTAAATATTTACTAGTGCTAGAATTAGATTTCATTGATGCTTTAGAAACTAATTTAAATAGTTTTATCCATGAGAGGCTTGATGTTAAGTGTTCACAAGAACTTTGAATCCGATAAAAATTTGTTTTCCGAGTTTAAGATACTTTAAATATTTGAAGATATTCTCAATATCAGTACTTCAGTTAACTAGATTCAGTAATAAATCAAGTAGTGTTTGCAATAGATCTCTGAAGTCTGAAACTTTGAGACATTCTATATTCTTCAAATTATTTTACAAAAGAGTTTAGTAATATTTCTAACCTTTTCTCATGACACCCGGTGGTGACCTTCAAGGACTAGAAAGTCAACTTCCTCAGTAGACTGCTCGTTTCAAATGTCAAAATCGATGGTGTCATATGCAGTACGAAGAGATGTTTTAGTTCTCCATACTTGGTTGTCCTCCATTTCTTCTGAATATCCAAATAACCGTTTCTTAGACTCAATTGAGAAAAGTTACTTTGGATAGAAATTCTTTTAAGCATATCTAGCTTCCAAAAAGACTTGTGCAGTAAAGTCTTTCTCACTTTAAAGCCTTTGGAGACAACAGCACAAAATTACATATGCGATATACTTCAACCTCAAACAATTTTAGTCCAGTTCTTGTGGCAAGATTTTCGGTTTATACTGTATATGGCAAACTAAAGCCTTTTTGATAGATTAGACTTATAATCTGGTTAAGTGTCTGATTGAATATAGAGTATTGAATTTAATTATAATTTCAGGATTCTTGACAAGATTTTCCAAAAACTTAAATTCTGAAAAGTTATCTTGCGATTTAAATAATATTTAGAAGTATTGCGATGTGGTATGAGATACTGGCAACTTCATTTGACCGGTATAACGTAACTCTCATTATGTTTCAGTTATTTATCGAGATCGTTTTATTTGCAGATTCTTTTAAAATTATTTCTGGTCTCTTAAAATGGCAAACTGTCAAGTTCGTGTTATACTTACAAATTACTTTTACAATGGAACTGGAAAAATTGAAACAGATTCTGAAAACTTCTAGTAGAAACATTCCAAATAAGGCAAAAACCCTATGAATCTGGTAAGGTTTGAAATGCTACGTCTATTCTTTTGCTACACGAGGAATAACAAGAAAGGACCTATAACTTACAGCCAATTTCGAACAGCAATGAACACTCACGCCAGCAGTGAGACTCAAACTCGCAGTCTCCAAATACTGAAGAGTAGCACCCTACCATTTGATCCTCGTCCGGCTGAATCTGTTTGGAAGGCTTTCAGTTTTGAAAAATCTGAACATTTTAATATTACACAGTAAGAATTCAAATATGTATACTTCATTATCTAGTTCCATATATATATGCCATGTTTTCATAGATGTTTGTTGGTTGTGGGAAGTCTTATGGCATCTTGGGTTTGGTGCTTTAGTGTTGAAACGGTCTACTCTTTGCAACATGAGGGCTAATGAGACCGGGACCTACTGCTTAAAGCCGATTTCGAACGGCTGCGAACATCCATACCATAGTGGGATTCGAACTCACGAACTCCAGTTCCGAAGGCCAGCACCCTAACCATTCGGCCATCGTTCGGCTTTATGGCACCTTGGGACATTGTGTTAAATAGCTAAATAAATCAAGATAACGAAACCCAACTACAAACAGCAAGAAAAGTATGAATAGAATGTCAGTAGTTGGTAGATAAATGCATAAATGCTAAAATGGGTGATGAAAGCTGATAGACATAAAAGTGACGAACCCAATCGGCTTAAATAAGCATAACAGCCAATATCTTTAAAAAATTAAACAGATTCAAACATTGTGAATTATGAAGCAAGAAACATATGGGATACGTTTAAAGAAACTCCACGACAATGAGAACTATTTTCCTGAAAGCATTAATATGTCAGGTTTGACATAACTTTAAAAATATTAAAGTACCTTATGAGCTTGTTTCTCGTTTTCGGCTATGTAGAAGGAAAATTAGAGAAAAATGTAGGATAGAGGAAAAATAATTTTACTGTTAATTCCCATTTACAATAGATCAGTTCCCTAGCCGAAATCGAGGAATCCGGTATAGATATCCTAGTTCTAAAAATTTAAGAAAGAATTTGGAACAAAGACACGCTTTTAAGCGTACACTTTGCCAGAGAGAATATATTTCAAAAGTAGTTGCAGACCTAACTTAATTCTAACCTGTCAAACCTGGCATATAGCCTCCCTTAAACTGAATAGTAGACTAACTCTAGTAATACGCTATACCTAGTATTTTGAATATTTTATTTCTAATCTAATGTCAGCATTAAAATGGAAACAGGAACGGATTATGGATATGTAATAATAAAAAGAAATAAGATAGTATATACCTGTAAAACAAAATTGCATTGTCATAATACTGTATTTCAAGCTGAGGGGTCTGCAATACTTGATTCGCTCAGAAAGATAAAAGAATTGAGTGAAGACTATATATTTATATACTGACAGTCTTTCAGTAATCAAGAGCCTAGAACAATTAGTACCGAAATCCAAATCAATTACCGAGATACAAAAAGAATGTAAAAGCATGAATAACTGAACAATTAATAATTTGGATCAAAGCTCATACGGGGAATACCGGTAACAATGAATATGCAGATATTTTAGCAAAGAACGCCACGAAATCAATAAATTACAAACCAATACAGCTCCCGGTATCAATATTTTAAAATATATATGAAAGAAAACATAAATAAAGATTGGCAAGATTATTGGGACAATAGTGAAAAAGGAAGAGCAACCTATACAATAATGTCTAAAGTAGAACAAAAGTTACAATTTGAAAATAACGTATTAAATTATTTCATTACAGGTCATGGAAGTTTCCCAATTTTCTTGTACAGAATTGGAAAATTAGATTCACCAAACTGTGAATGTGGAATGATAGGCACCCCTCAGCATTACATGGAAGTAAGATGTAATCTCGTTCCGATATATATTAAAAATACGAAAACGAAACACACATCGAATGTTTAACCCTCCAAGTGGAACACATCGAGGAAAAATCTCTTCAAAAAATACGCTAAAGGTTTACTATGTAAGTGGCCAAAGTGTTCTATGATTTTTTAGTCGATTAGGATGGAATACGGGAAACCCACCCACGTTATCGCCCCTTTACTTCTGGTTATAAATATATATATATAAATAGATATTATAAATTGTTCATATTTAATACATATAAAGCTCTTCAAGTCTCGAAGACCATCCCGTAAGAAATAATGGATTCGAAAAGTACAAATAAAAATATTCTTTGAGAGACTTGTTTATATTTTTTACGAAAGTTATCCAATATATTTAGGTGGCGCAATTAGATATACATATGTTACCGCAAACGAAATACTTCGAAATAGAGATTTACAAAGCCATGAAAGTCTATCAATGTCTTTGTGCCTCAGGAGGTAGGGGTGCATCCCTCAATAAATGTTAGTCAAAGAGGGGTGCAGTTCCTAAACAATTGATCTGACCCTCCTACTGCAGAATTGCATGGGGAAAAGCACTGGCAGAAATGTATATTACATCCATTTTTGGAACGTTTTTGGAGGTCGAAAATTGCACGTGACAACGGCTTTGAAGACATCATCAGTTTGGCGGAATTGTACGTGCAAACCGCTTAGAAGATTAAAAAAAATAGACAATAATCGTAATCATATTAAAAAGTTAAAGGAAATTTATAATATATTAAATTCAAATTACTCTTATATACCAAATTTTAAAAATTTTAAAATGAGGGAAAATACTTGGTAAAAATAGTGGTAGCGATAAAAAAAGTGTTTTAAGTTAATAATTCAGTGTATAACATTAAAATGAATAATGTCGAAAGGTTTTCCCCACCCACTTAGGATTTTGCATCCATAAACTTCTTCAGTTGGATGTGGGTCATCTAAGTCAGCATTCAACTCCTATTTCGTATTAGTACCTTTTCTAGCTAGACATGATATTAGATATGAAGGAAATGTTTTACACTCATGTTTTGAAAAACAAAAGAACAACGTGATACAAAACCAAAGAACCGATTAACCAGGGGATCTTTAAAAAAGAGACCCCAATTACCCTTTAATAACTTAAATGTAAAATGGAGATACTGGTAAGAAAACTTCTAGAGTTTCCAACAATATTGCACACCGATAAGTTTCTAATGCAAGCATAAAAACAGGATGCATTTCTAAAAGTGGTTACACCTTCATTTGCGAAAAATATTGCAAATATCTTAGATAGCAAATAAAATTAACCCTCTAAGTGGTTCGCACGTACAATTCCGCCAAACTGATGATGTCTTCAAAGCGGTTTCCACGTACAATTTTCGACTTCCAAAACCGTTCCGAAAATGGATGTATTGTACATTTCTGCCAGTGTTTTCCCCCAATGAGTTTTGAGGTAGGAGGGTCAATTAGATTGTTTAGGAACTGCAACCCTACTCCCTGAGGCACAAAGATGCTGATAACTTTTTATGGTTTTGTAAATCTCTATTTAGAAGTATTTCGTTTGCAGTAACAGGTGTATTTCTAATTGCACCACTTAAATAGCTTGGATGACTTTTGTAAAAAAAAAAATATAAATCATTCTCTTAAGAATATTTTTATTTGTACTTTTAGAATCCATCATTTCTTATGGGATGATCTTCGAGACTTGACGAGCTTTATGTGTATTAAAAGTTAACAATCTATAATGTCTATTTATATATCTATTTATAACCGGAAGTAAAGGGACAATAACGAGGGTGGGTTTCCCGTATTCCAATCTAGTCATCAAAGGGTGAAGTAAAAAATCATAGAACACTTTGCTCACTGACACAATGAAACTTTAGCGTATTTTTTGGAGACTTTTTTTCCTCGGTGTGTTTTCCAGTCGGATTGTTAAAGAATGATACCAATATTAAAGGAAGAACTATGAGCATTTATTTTCGCACCTTCGTGATTAAACATGGCGAAATAAAATTAAGGATTGAAACTATTCTAGAAGAACAAATTCTATATTTAAAAAAGGCTGTTTAGGCGAAAATTATCTTTTAAATGCAATAAC
>CM063509.1:85606536-85649036 GCA_032207245.1 Pardosa pseudoannulata | reverse complement strand
GATGTACTTTTTAATGTTTGAAGCTTTAATTTTTTCCATTGTTTTATTTATGACCTCAAAGATATGTTTTAAAATTCTGGAAATGAGTTTTGTATCAGGGGATTTCCAGCTATCTCAATTTAGAAAAATTTGAAATAGTGCGTATTGTTTCCGGTACATTTTTGCTGTTTTCTTTCTTTGTAAAACTAATGAGGTATAGATTTTTTTCAAATCAGAAACGCTGCATATCTTGTACTTTGACATTTTAATAACATTCGTTCCATAATAGTTTTGAACAAGAAAATTTATCTGAATAAAAATAAGAAAATTTATGTAACCTACTTTATACAACACGTTTACATAACGCCATTTTCTAAAAAGAAAAAAAAAACTTGAAGCAAAAGATGTTATGTTTCTTTTCAAATAATAAGCTGTTGCCAGAAATTTTTATTATACAGCTTTTAGATTGTTTATTTCTTTAACCCTTGATCAAAATCGTCTGAAAAATGAGTGAGCTATTTAGATTATGTCGATTAGAATAAAATGCAAATGTGTTGAGATATACTGAAATTGGACTAGAATAAAATTCTTAAATTAATAAATAAGCACTGAAGATATCATTTTCTTTTATTATATTTTCAGTTAATTCAATTTATCTATTGTTAAATGTTTTTCACACAACTCTATCCCTCACTTTTCCATACGATCAAGTCTTAATGACGATGTACTTTTTAATGTTTGAAGCTTTAATTTTTTTTCCGTTGTTTTATTTATGACCTCAAAGATATGTTTTAAAATTCTGCAAATGAGTTTTGTATCAGGGGATTTTCTGATATTACCAGCTATCTCGATTTAGAAAAATGTGAAATAGTGCGTATTGTTTCCGGTACATTTTGCTGTTTTCTTTCTTTGTAAAAATAATGAGGTATAGTTTTTTTTCCATTCAGAAACGCTGCATATCTTATACTTTGACATTTTAATAACATTCTTTCCATAATAGTTTTGAACAAGAAAATTTAACTGAATAAAAATAAGAAAATTTATGTAACCTACATTATACAACACGTTTACATAACGCCATTTTCTAAAAAGAAAAAAAAACTTGAAGCAAAAGATGTTATGTTTCTTTTCGAATAATAAGCTGTTGCCAGAAATTTTTATTATACAGCTTTTAGATTGTTTATTTTTTCAATCCTTAATCGAAATCATTTGAAAAATGTGCAAACAGCTTATGTAGATTAGATTAGAATAAAATGCAAATGTGTGTGAGAGATGGTGAATTGAACCAGAATAAAAATCTAAAAATAATAAATAAGTACTAAAGGTATCATTTTCTTTTAAACTATTATATTTTCAGTTAAGACATGAAGCAAGTATAGAAATTTCAAACTTTATTTTTTAAAAAGTACTAAATAACATCTATTAAACTTATTTTTTCCTTAATATCTTTCATTTGATAGCATATTTTTTCGTGTTAAGGTAGTGTTTCTTTTGTAGCATTTGTTTTTATTTTTCTGTACCTGAAATAACGGTATTTCTTCTCAATTTGGGGAAAATACATTTCAAAAGAGACATTATAAACTTTTTAAGAACTTTAATCTGAAAATGACATCACTTGAAAAGAATTACTTATTGGCTTTCTCTTTTTAAAAAATCACATTTTTTCTCATTAATTTTTAAAAATTTTGAGAAAAATGTTTCGGAATACAGATAGTATTTTTTTATTTTACAATAAATCTGCTAAAGACAAAAAGTTTTACCCACAAAAGTTTTTTTTGCTTGTCAGGTATGATCTTTACCTAAAAATTGTGTTAAAAAACTGTATAATATTATTTCATTACGCATGAAATCTGTAATTAAAAAAAAAGTGGAATAACTAAGTACTGGATAATTGTTTTGCGACATAAAAAGTTTATATTATTTCATGCAATTAACCACAATAGAATACTAGGTTATGTTTACTGTTATTTTTTTTAATTTGTATTTAGTTTATTATCAAGTATTTAGTAAAATGTAAAGAAAAATACGAAATATCAAATATGCATAGGTATTTTTTTCTTATTTGACGTTATGTGATTTAGTTAAAAAACTGTTAATTATTATTTTCGTAAGTGAAATGAACCATTGTGGGAAGAATTCTTTTTCTGCAATGTTTCATTTTGAACTTATTAAAAATAAAAAATAAAAAAAACTATAAGTAAAATTTTCTGCAGTGCTTACTTTTTCCCCCAGTGTACACGCACATAAAGTACGTCCATGTACTTCTAAAGCTGTTTACGGAGTTTAGGAATAATAAAAAACTAATTTCTGTTCCTTTCTCAATTCCTCAAAGTTCTCATCCCTTTAAATACTTTAAAGAAATTTATTTTTTAAAATTCCCTGGGTTAATAGTTATTTAAAACAGAAAATGCTTTTATTTTATCTATAAAACATATTCACATAACTCGACAAACGGCCTGGGAAAATGTGAAAAAACTTTTAATTCAGACATTTTAAACACTTCTAAAGCAGATTGCGGAGTTTGTAAATGATGAACAACCAATTTCTGTTCCTTTCTCAACTCCTCAAAGTTCTGATCCCTTTAAATATTTTAAAGAAATTGCTCTTTTTTTAATTCCCTGGGTTATTAGTTATTTAAAATAGAAAATGCTTTTATTTCATCTCTAAAACATATTCACTCGACAAACGGCCTGGGAAAATGTGAAAAAAACTTTTAATTCAGACATTTTAGAAGTGCATGGACATACATAAAGTATGTCCATGCACTTTTAAAGGTGTTTACGGAGTTTGTAAATGATGAACGACCAATTTCTGTTCCTTTCTCAACTCCTCAAAGTTCTGATACCTTTAAATATTTTAAAGAAATTGCTTTTTTTTTAATTCCCTGGGTTATTAGTTATTAAAAATAGAAAATGCTTTTATTTCATCTCTAAAACATATTCACTCAAGAAACGGCCTGGGAAAATGGGAAAAAACTTTTAATTCAGACATTTAAGAAGTGCATGGACGTACATAAAGTACGTCCATGTACTTCTAAAGCTGTTTACGGAGTTTGTAATGATGAACGACCAATTTCTGTTCCTTTCTCAACTCCTCAAAGTTCTGATCCCTTTAAATATTTTAAAGAAATTGCTTTTTTTTTTAATTCCCTGGGTTATTAATTATTTAAAATAGAAAATACTTTTATTTCATCTCTAAAACACATTCACCTGACAAACCGCCTGGAAAAATGTGAAAAACTTTTAATTCAGACATTTTAGAAATGCAGGGACTGACATAAAGTATGTCCATGCACTTCTAAAGTTGTTTAAGGAGTATGTAAATGATGAACGACCAATTTCTGTTCCTTTCTAAACTCCTCAAAGTTCTGATCCCTTTAAATATTTTAAAGAAATTGCTTTTTTTTAATTCCCTGGGTTATTAGTTATTTAAAATAGAAAATGCTTTTATTTCATCTCTAAAACACATTCACCTGACAAACCGCCTGGAAAAATGTGAAAAACTTTTAATTCAGACATTTTAGAAATGCAGGGACTGACATAAAGTATGTCCATGCACTTCTAAAGTTGTTTAAGGAGTATGTAAATGATGAACGACCAATTTCTGTTCCTTTCTAAACTCCTCAAAGTTCTGATCCCTTTAAATATTTAAAAAAAATTGCTTTTTTTAATTCCCTGGGTTATTAATTATTTAAAATAGAAAATACTTTTATTTCATCTCTAAAACATACTCAAGAAGCGACCTCGGAAAATGTGAAAAAACGTTTAATTCAGACTTAATTAAATTCAAAGTACGACAATATTTGTATTAGGACAACATTTCCTTAATTTTTACTTCGGTTTTGCATAATTATACACTATCTACCAATAAGTATTTGGACACTTGTGATAGAAAAGAAGAAAAACTAACTTTATTCATAATCAATAGTTGGTAGAGCCTCCACGAGAGGCAATTACAGCGTGAACCCTCCGGGGCATACTTTCCACAAGTCTTGGTATTACAGCTAGTGGTATTGTCTTCCACTCGGCTTAAAGTAGACATACAAGTTCCTTCACCGATTTTGGACGGGTTGTGCACCCCTTAATTCGGCTATCCAACTCGTCCCAGAGGTTCTCGATAGGGTTCAGGTCTGGGCTCTGGGCAGGCCAGTCCATTCGATGAACTCCATTGGCACCATTCCAAGCCTTGGTTAACCTCGAAACATGACAACTGGCACTGTCGTCCTGAAAGTAACAGGGGTCCAACCCGTAAAACTGCCACAACGCAGGAAGCACATCGTCATCCAAAAGAGTGCGGTAGACATCGGCGTTGAGCTTACCACGATTGGGGATCAAGGGTCCCAGTCCATACCAGGAGAAACACCCCCAGACCATAATTCCACCTTCGCCGAACTTGACTGTTGGTACAATGCATTCTAGCAAGAGATGTTCTCAGTGCAGACGCCAGACCCCGACCCTGCCATTGTCGATTTTGGGTACTTCAGATCGCTAGATATGTCCCTTAAGGATCGGCCACATTTGTGATATCCGATAATTATACCCTTCTCGAAATTAAGAGAGTTCTGAACTGCGCGGCATCTTGCATGTGACTAATGCCGATGCTGTTTCCTACACGATGCATACCGGCGGAGGCCGTGACGTACCTCAGGACCGCAGATATCGTCATTTGCATAAGTGTCCAAATACTTATTGGTAGACAGTGTAAATGAGCTACTCGTTTATCATCAATTTTAAAAAAACCTTAAAAGATTTTTTTTACCAATTAAAATACTAATACATTATTCCATAAATTGAAAATTAATGGGTGTCCTTTATTCAAAATTTGATTTTGCCCAAACATAAAAATATTTTTTTTGTTAGTAATTAAATTACTTTAAATTAATCTGTTATTCGATATATTTTAAAATGTTACTGAAAACTCATATAATAAAGAACTCAAGATACTGCAAAAATAAGAAATAAAAATATAAGGAGGCTAAGTTCAGTAAATAGGTTTAATAAAGCCCATCAGGTAACTTCACGCCTTAACTGCCGCGAGTGTATATTGTAACATATCTGGTCAATGTTTTAGGTGACACAGTGAAGAATCAGGTGTGTCTGGAATAATGAATTTATTTACACCTCTGCTATATACATCATTTCTATATACACACAAAAAAAAACAATTTCAGATCACAGGTATGTGATTAGATACACGTAGGCCTGAGTAGAGACGTGCAATATCTAAGATCTGACTATGCCGAAATATTGGTGATCCGACGGAAGAAACAATTCGGTAGCTCGCGCGAAAGTTCACTGAAGTAATGAAGTAGAAAAAAACACTCAGTTAGACGTGAGAAGTGGAGATCACAACTAGAGATGTAAAAAACCATGAATTTTGAAGAGGTGGGAATAAACCCGAGAATTTTGGGGAATAATCCCGGAATTTTGGGAAGACATCATTTTAACAATGTTTACATTTATTTTTTCAAAATGGCTATTTAAGAACTAGCATATTATTTCTAAGAGTTTTTTTTAACTTTTGGCAATATATATATATATATATATATATATATATATATATATATATATATATATATATATATATATTCAAGAAATAATAGCAATGAGCATTTAAATGATTTTATAGTAGTACTTATGTAATTAATTACCATGTTAGTCTTATCAAACACATAACTGGTTGCTTCAATTTTAATTGCTAATATAATAATTATATACATTATTTTTTACTATTATTTATTATGTAAATTGCTTTATGCTAAACTTTTTCCCCTCCTTTTATAATATAAAAATAAATATCTTTAAATTTAAAATAACAGTTTATTATTTTTTGTAATGCATATATCATTTAAAGGTGTAATCAAATGACACTGTTGCATTTTGTGTCCAATTCCTACACACACATTATATATATATATATATATATATATATATATATATATATATATATATATATATATAAGAGAGAGAGAGAGAGAGAGAGATGTTATCCAAGAAAAATAATGATTTATGGGTTTTGTGACACTACAGATTATTGCCTAATATTTATGTAATAATAAAAATATTGGATATTTCTCAAAGGAAAAATAGACTCATACTTTCATGCTAAACATGATACCTTGCCAAATAGAGTTAGTTAATCCCAATTATTCAATTTTTTTTTCATAGCATATAATAGTTAAATTTTGTGAAAATATCAACTTTTGAGGTCTACAACAAAGACAGAAAAAAATGGTGGTTCTCATTGTGTCATAGGAATTAGCGACTTCAAAGTACTTCAAAATTCCCATGTTTTGGAAATTTTCAAAATTCCCTTCCTAAAAAACCCGGTTTTTTTCCCGGGTTTAAACCGTGTTTTTTTCACTGCTCACAACTCTACCCACAACTGGTTTTCTTCGAAGAATATCAAAACACAGTTCCTAAGGGGAATATGCATTCAATCCTGAAGAGGATTATATTAAAAGGAAACCCAAGGCACAGGGTATCGCTATCAATCTCAGCAAGAGATATATCCCAAGGTGGGATTTTCGCTAAATAAAACTCTCCGATGGAGAGACTGGTCGAGGCGACCTCCGAGGTAGCCGACGCTGGCTACTCTCAAAAGGGAAGATCCCAAGGTGGAATTATAGCTAAAAAACTCTCCGATAGAGAGACTAATCAAGGCGACCTCCGTATTAGCTGGTTGCTAGCTAACTCCTTCTCTAAAAAATCTTCTCTCGTCTCTTTCTAGGGGAGGATCCTCTAAGAGAGGGGCCTCACCCACAATTTCATTATTGGATCATCTAGCGATGACCTCACCTTCAACCAACTGGATTGGTCTGGACTGGACAATCACCGGCAGCAAACCCAGGATTTTCTGGAATTCGTGTCGGGTACATCCAAAGTCACAGCAATTCCTTTGTAGTTCCGATGGTCATATTTCTGGCTGTCAGTCTGGGTGCCAGGTTGTCTGGTCTAATGTTTCGCTACTATAGGACACAAAAGTCTAGACATAGTAGTGCCGGGGAAAACAATCCCTTTGTATCCACACAAGCGAAGTCCACCTCTCAAAGCAAAGTTCTTTGATGTCGACACACCGCTAAATCACGCCGTTACAATACCATAGGTGCCAACTTCCAAAAGAGAAAAATCTGTAGTTTACCGTAGTTATCTGTAGTTTATTGCAGTAATGGCATTTTTTAGCATATAGATAAAAATATAAATTTTAAAAAGGATAAAATAGGGGAAATGGCAAGATTTATTTAATTTATGAAAAATATATTAATCTAGTATTCACAAATGCTTTAAAAGTAAAAAAAAATAATCTGTAGTTTTTTGAAATAACATTTTTCGTGTATATATAAAACATAATTAAAAAGTGAAAAATGGTAAAATACTGTGTATCCAATATATAAAACAAACATACGAGGTTCATTCTGAAATTTTTGAGATACAACTAAGTTTTTAAAGTTATATTTACAAAATTTTAGGTATGTTCAAAGTAGTCTTCTCCAGCATCAATGCACTTTTGTAGATGAATTTTCGACAGATTAAATGCTTCTAGCCATTCATTTCTTGGAATAGATGAAAAATGCATTTATATCCACATCAATTTCATCTTCTGGATGAAAACGACGTCCACGTAAGTTCTTTTTTTTTAGATTAAAGAATAACCAAAATTCACACATGGCTAGATCAGGTGAATACAGTAGATGTTCTATCACTTTAATTTGTTTTTGTTTAAGAAACTCAACTATTAATCCGGTTGTATATAAAGATATGTTGTCATGAAGCATTAGTCCCCTAACATTGACTTCTTGTAGAATTTGCGGCAGACATTTAGTGGTATACCAGTTTGCTGTTACAGTCTTCTGTCTTTCCGACTTGATGGTTTTGACCAATCGCGAACTTCTGAAGAAAACGTCACACATCACTTTTTTCGGTGCACATTGTCTTTTCCCCATTGTCGGAAACTCGATGTCATTTTCTTTTATAAAATTTTCCTGAATAAAAAATAGGCATTTTTTATTGCTATCTTTTAGAAAATTTGTTGTGACCATTAAGAAATTAAATGTGTTTTATATCTGTACATATGATTAATTCCTTGTTCATGAAAATCAAAATGAAAGAAAACCATGGAGCTAGGTATTACTACATCACATCTAAATTGCTTCAACTTGCAAGAGTGGTAATTCTCCTGGTAGATTTGATAAGGAATTAATATTTATATGTTTCAGTATTAACATGTACTTCACAATTTTTGTTCACACTTACAGATCCCTTAACACTAGAATTATGGTGATCTTTGTATACCTAGAATTACGGTGGGTGTCATTTTGACCCCTTGATAAGATATCTGCATATTTCTCTATATGATATATTTGTGAAAAAGAAATTAAAATAACGCAAATTATGACAACTACATTTTAAAGAAATAGAGATTTTGCAGGAATGTAGTCAAATAATGAACAAGAAGAATTATTTTCGATTTCAGAACCGGAATCAGCATCAAATAATTCTTGCATCAGTTTCACGATTTCTTCATGATTTAGTCTTTTTCTACGCCCCATTAGTACATCACTATAATAAATTCATGCAAATATAATAAAATTTTCCACTAAAACTTGTTATGAATAATAAACAAAATATTTACGAAAAATCTACGTTCAACTTGACGTTCAGCTCGTAATAATCTCTTTTCTCTGTTTTTTTTTTTTTTTTTTTCCAAAAACAAAATTATTGCAATCATGTGACTGGCAGATGTGACTAAGAAGAGCCGCCATATTCTTTTCCTTAGTATTTTACAGGTACAGGTGCAAATAAAAATAGTTCACAAAAGTAACAGTGTTCAGATAATAAAAAGGAATGTATTCACTTTTCGTTTCTCTCGTCATCTCTCTTCGCTTCTCACTTTCGTTTCTCTTTCTTTCTCGGCAGGGGTCAAAATGACCCCTGCCGTATTTCTAGGTATAATCTTTACTATCTTTACTATTTTGTAAATCAATGATTTAGGAAAAGTCGAGAAAATATTAAGATATTTTCGAAAAAGATGAAGAACTGTGAGAGATAAAAGTTTGCTAGGTGTCAAAATGACCCCTTCCGTAATTCTAGTGTTAACAAGCAATGCATGCTAGCGTTCTAATGAATAAGCACCATAGGCAACCTCAGAAACCTCATGTTAGACATCTAAGACACCCCTGCTCAGCTAGCGACTTCATGATGGGTTAACCTCTTTATGGTATGATGGCCAACTAAAGACTAACAGTTGTCTATTAGTTGTTCTAACACTATGCTGACGTAATGTTAGGATAGGCAATCAATAGCCAACTGAATGCCAATATAAAGCCACAAGAATTCCAAAGTAATAATAGGATGGGCCAACTGAATGTCAACATACTGCTTGGATGAGCCATCTTAATGGAAATAATTATAAATTCTTGTTTACAATAAACTGTATAACTGCATCACACTTTTCTCTGAGTATGGAGTTTCTTACTAAAGTACCTCGGAAAGATATGATGTAGTGCTACAATCTGCGACACACATCAGACAGGCCAACATTAAGGCACTTGTGTCCGGAGCAACAGCGTGGTTTGAAATTTTAACCTGCTAATTACAGATTATATATAAGTACAAATTGGTTTCGAAATTAAAATTAAATTTAAAATATTTACATAGTAGTAAGTTGTAACAGGTAAATTAAAATTTATACATTTAAAAATTTATGAGTAGCTTCTTTAGCTTTAACAACTTATTTTTCAGAACAGTGTTTCTCATAGTTGCTGTAAGAAACACTGTTCTGAAAAGTCAGATTTAAATATTTTTAGCCAGATTTTTCTATCATCAGGGATTCTAGAGTTCGTCTACTCAATGTGTGAAATAAGTAATTAATATTCAGCATTAATTTTTGCAAAACTTTGTATTAATTGCTGAATAGTAATGTTTTAGCTGTTCAAAAGTTTTGCTGCTTTCGGGAGCAATCTGAAAAGTTTTTGGAGTTATCAAATTTTCTATTACTTTTGAAAGAAACTGCATTTTCCCTCCAAACTCAGAGAAAAGCATGATGCAATTGTACAGTTTACTATGAGCTGAAAAATTTTCGCCATTGCATTTTCACCCAAACATTAATCTTGAAATATTTTAGCAATCTTACTGTAAACACTTAAGATGGTGGTTGCAGTCAATTTTCTCATTTGCTACTGGTTATGCACATGTGCATAGCTATAGGAGAAATACTTTTCTATTTCTTAGCCAATAATATACTGATATTTTTACAAGAGGCATAAACAGGAATATTTCTCTGTGGGGCTAAAGGAACACCACCATTCAGGGTATCTGCCAAAGTAAAATTTTTCAAATCCATGACTTTTCATGACTTTCCCTGATTTAGCAGATCATTTTCCATGACTTTAAAAAGCTTTCGTTAAAGTATATATGAATGAAACTTCTGATGTACATACAAATAAAATATATGCTTTTAGAGAAATTACAGAAGTTTTCATCATAGAAAAATTATAAACTTACTTTATAAGTGTTAATAAACTCACATACATAAAAATGTTGTATCTATATACCTAAGTTTAATCATATAGCAATTTTTCAATCAAAATGTTTCCAATTTGAATTCAGGGTACTTTGGTATTATCCAGGTGACCATGAATAATAGACAAATATAACCCTATAATATTTATATACAATATCCCTAGAGATAAATTTATATTTTGTGCAAAAATCTTAACTAATTTTTATTAAAAAATAATTATTATTATATTAATAAAATTTTAATCTACAATTTAAGAAAAAACTAGAATAATATACATTTACCCACCCATTAAGCTTTCTTGCTTTGAGTTTCCTTGGTGAACAAATTTTACTTGGCAATATGGTCAATAGGATAATACATAAATACCAAACTCAGTAACTTCAGTCAAATGACAAGTAAAAATAGAATTAAACAATTCATTGCATTTTTTTTAATCGGTAGTTTAGCATTTCCATGACTTTTACTCATTTTACTTGAAAAATCAAGACTTTCCATGACAAAATTAATCCATTGTCTAAATCCATGATTTTCCAAGACTTTTCCTTACTTTCCAGGTGCACGGAATCCATGAACATTTAACCCATTCGGTACGGAAGATGCTACATGCGAACTGTGTTTACAGGTCGGGGCATTTTCTCCCTCTATGCCTAATACTCAATTTCGGAAAGTATGCATTAAATAATAATGGATGAAATGTATGCTTTACTTAAAAATCAAATCATTTTTAAATATGCGATTAAAGATATCATAATTTCAATCATAACAAAAAAGTTTAATTAAAATAATGATTATTTATCAATAAAAATATAGATATATTGTATTTAACTATAACTAAAAGTACTTAAATGTAGATACAAAATATAAAAACATATTAAAAATATTTAAACTTAACATTATAAAATACTTGAAAAATATTGTAATAATATTTCAAAGCAGCATGAAAAATCTCAAAGCACAGATGAGCATCGAGACCGACATTGAATATTATACATTCATAAGAAGTGTTGTCTTTTATTGTGCTTTGAGGAAACTACACATCTCCTTCTAAGTTTTTTGCCCTTTTTTTCAGCGCACAATTCAGGAAATTACTTGAAGGACGGTTTTCTTTTAATACACATACGTATAATGAGACCCAAACAGACATTCATTTCTCCAATTTTATAACATCGTCCAATTTTTTTGACGATTAGATTGTATATGTGCTTGATTCATTAATATTAATTTCACAGATTTTTTTTCATAGGAATTAGTTTTTTCTACAATAATTTGGATCTTGTTTTTATTGAAAAACAAATTTAAAAAGTTTAATACAGTCTGCATGGGCACTGAATTTTTTTTTCATATCAAGTCCCGGTTTCGAATTAAAATTAATTTTAAGAATTTCCTCTTTGTCAGAACTCTATTCACATGGAGAAATTGGAACCGATATATTACTTTATTATCATCTTCTAATTTAGAACCAAAAGATTTAAAACTACTATATAAAGAATTCAAAAAATTTATATTTGTTTCAGTGTCATCATCTAAAAGATTCACAGATGGATCATTCATAACTTTAGATATTTCCTCCTCAGAAAGATAACGTGGTCTTTGCCATGGCTACAGAAACGATTCTAAAAGTAAAACCTATCCTAGACTATATTCCATAAAATCCCATCCTAAAATAGAATCGAAACTATAAACAACCACTTCAAAATGAGTTAAAAGGCTCTTTAGGATGTGCTACCCTTTTCACCCGCTAACACGTATTTATGTTTATAGTCACAAAAATCCAATAAATCACAGACTTCACGGACCCCATTCTAACCTCACAGAGAGAAATACTAATGTACAAGAGCAATCTTTTGTAAAGAACATGGATTAGTAACGGCATCTGATAGTAAATATTTTGTTCCAAAATGTTAGCATAAATGCCAATTTTTTATATTAATTGACGTTAATACTTAATTAAAAAAAAAATTTCTTTTGAATATTTCAATCCAGAGCGGTTTTTAAATTTCTTGCCATTATTATTATTTTTTTTTCTTTGACGTGCGATCCGATGAAGAAGGAAGTACCGTATTCAAATACTTGCTCGGTAATCACGATTCGCCCAGCGAGCGGCACAGGTGGACGAATCAGTGTTCAGTCTTCCACTCGGAGGGAAGTAAAAGTTCGACGGGTGGAAATTCATTGAAGCAGAAGCGTGGAAACGGTGACCTACTGGGGAAAACGGCAACATCTTTGGCGGCGAGGTACCTGATCCGATAGATGGTGAACGAAGGCAGTATTTTAGTTTGAGGCTTGTCATCCTAAAGCTATCAATGTTTTTTTTTTTTTTTCAATAGCCGCCAGTACTTCCTGATCAACGTATATGAGCCGACTGAGGGTGTTTATCTTATGGCCATCCTATTTTTGAAGGAATTTGTGGAAGTAGGCAATTTTTGGGAAAGTTTGACTCAAGATGCAAGTTGTTTTGGATTTTTGCTTGTTTTGAAAAGGGTAACTTCCGGCGATTTCCTCTTTTTTTTTTCCTATTCTTGATAGGGACCTTATGTCCCAATTTAATTTTTTTTAGTCCTAGTCCAGTTCATAATATCTTTTTTTTTTTTGTTGTAGTACATATATAAGTTATTCTGTATTTGTTATTTCTTTAAATGTTTTTTTTTTTTCGAATAAATTGTTATTATTTTTAAAAACTGCTTCTTTTCTGACCAACTCGAATTCCACTGTGAAAAACCTCTGCATAGAATACTTCTAACTGGGTGTTGGGGGTATCACAAAACCACAAAGCAACTGTGCGCCGTTAGTCCATGATCAGCATCTAGCACAAACGCATATTTGCGGAGTTCGCCCCGAACGGGTTAACTACTTCAGTTAGTCAATAAAAAATTTTGCTAAATGCCACAATTTCATTTTTCTGTTTCAACATTCATCAAACTAAAAGACTACCTACTAACTTGTAGCTAACAAAAATTCACCATATCTGGGATAGCTGGAAAATAAATAGGTCATGTTCCATATGTAAATTCAAACTAAAACGTACTTCAATTCTTCAATTTCCATATATCAAAATTCTAATTTAACAGACTTAATTTCATGAAGTACACATTCATTGTATAAAACTGTTTTGTCTTTAATTATCTTTGAAAGTAAATACATAACACAGCAGATACAAAACTATTATAGACTTTCAAGAAACTAAACCTATTTATATGAAAACTGGAAATAGTTAAATTTAATGTGACTCCTAGAATTATAAATTGAACAACGGATGAAGTAACATTCATAAAATAAGTAACATAATCTGAGGACTCAAAATATTGGTTGGAAAACTTCATTTATACAAGAAATTTACAATAACAAAAATATACTAATTTTCAAGAAACGAAACAAAGTCTGTCAGTTTTGTCAGTTGTTCTTCACTCACAATATTTTCATCTTGTTTATTTTCTGAAAAATTAAATAAATACGTATGAGAAATCAGTAGCTATTTAAACTAATGCTGCAAAAAATTTTAAAAGTTAATATTATATACCATTATTTTTTGGCTTCATTATTTTGCAGGCAGTATCAACTTCCCAACCAAGAGATGATAAAACTGGAATGAAGAAAAAGGTGAAGGCTAAAGAAAACTGAATTATACTTAAAAAAAATATATTCAAAACAAAAAACTTATAAAAAACAAACAAAATAAAAACAAGATTCTGGGCCCCAAAGCATTTAAAACAAAAAAGAATAATTTATCAATTACATGAAGCAAATTATATGAAGAGAATAAACAAAATTAACTTTTCAAAGTTTTAAAAACATCATTACAAAGATGAGATGAAATTAAGAGATTAATTTTGGTTTAAATGAATGAATTTACTTTTATCTCATTAAATGGGAATTTTACCAGAAAAAAAGAGGGTCTTTCTTCAATGGCAAGCCTTACAAACTAAGGAAAGAAAAATAACCTAGGAAAAAATTCTCTTGAACAGCTTTTTTACTAGTAAAAAAAAAAAAGACTAAATTTGTTTTTATATCTAAATGAACTTATTTAATTATAATACCTTTGTGAATTAAAGTACGTATATATAAATATGCATACACTAAATGAAAAGCTTAAGCTTGTAAAGACAGATTAAATATTGGTATATATATATTAAAATATACAGGGTATCTGCCAAAATAAAATTTTTCAAATCCATGACTTTTCATGACATTCCCTGATTTAGCAGATCATTTTCCATGACTTTAAAAAGCTTTCGTTAAAGTATATATGAATAAAACTTCTGATGTACATACAAATAAAATATATGCTTTTAGAGAAATTACAGGAATTTTATCATAAAAAAAACTATAAACTTACTTTATAAGTGTTAATAAACTCACATACATAAAAATAAATTGTTGTATCTACATACCTAAGTTTAATCATATAGCAATTTTTCAATCAAAATGTTTCCAATTTGAATTCAGGGTACTTTGGTATTATCCAGGTGACCATGAATAATAGCCAAATATAACCCTATAATGTTTATATACAGTATCCCTAGAGATAAACTTATATTTTGTGCAAAAATCTTAATTTTTATTAAAAAATATTAATTATTATATTAACAAAATTTTAATCTACACTTTAAGAAAAAATCAGAATAATATACATTTACCCACCCATTAAGCTTTCTTGCTTTGGTGAACAAATTTTACTTGGCAATAGGGTCAATGGGATAATACGTAAATACCAAACTCAGTAACTTCAGCCAAATGACAAGTAAAAACAGAATTAAACAATTCAATGCATTTTTTTAATTGGTAGTTTAGTGGATCCATGACTTTCCATGACTTTTACTCATTTTACTTGAAAAATCAAGACTTTCCATTACAAAATTAATACACTGTCTAAATCCATGATTTTCCATCACTTTCCCTGACTTTCCAGGTGTGTGGAAACCATGAATATATTAATGAAATTGTTTTGTTATTAAGCTGTGTAGTTTAAAAATATAAAACCCAACTAAAAAAAAATTCAATTACTTATTTTCAGAAATTAAAATTAATCTTGATTACCACTATATTTACAAACACAATATAAAAATAGTAATAAAAGAAAACCAGTAATAAAAGAAGAACTTCATCTATAGAGGGATCAAACCCATGACCTTCACGTTATTAGCATGACACTCTAACTACTGAATTAATTGGTCACAGAAGAAACAGAAAATTCCATAGAGGTATTTCCAATGCTTTCAAGAAACAGGGAAGAATTAGTTTTTTCTGTATTTCATAACCTTTAAATTCTTAATTAAAAGGTATGCACAATTAAAAAAAAACATTAAATTTATTAAATACTAAAAAATTGCCAATTTATAAACTCAAATATTACATTAAGTGGTAATGGTGATAACTCAACACCCTTATTTATCAAATTTGCTAAAATATAAGAATCTTACTCACTAAATAAGACAAACTGTTGCGAGAAATAAAAAACTGTAATCAATTTAGCATTAAATAAATAAATAAAATCTAATTAAACTTTAAAAAGTGTGGTAAAGTTTAGCACATAGTCACAAAGAACCCTTGTACCAAAGTTCATGCATCTAGATTGCACTATCTACATACAATCATGCTAACATACATTCATATTCTGCATTTTTAAGATATAACTAAGGCTGGGGAAAGAAGGTATGTAAAGCATGCAAACAGAGGACCAAATATCAACAGCCAAATACTATCTTGTAAGCAGATGATTAATAGTCCAGATCTGGCCCTGTATATGAAGACCTTGGGGATAAAAAATTATAAACCACTTATAAAAAACTACTTTTACATGCAGTAAATGTTGCCTTTTACTACTTTTTCCTTTTTAAGAACTTTTAAAGAAGGTGTTGCAATGTAGTTAATTAATCGAATGAAAACACTTCTTTTCAAACACAACAAAAATCTTATTTTACGTCACTATATACAACACAAAAACAAGTATAACATAAAAATGTGTATGTGCAAAACAAAATGAAAAACGGACAGCATTCCAGCTGCCGCGCGGATGCGTACTCGATGTGAATTGCGACTACTAGAAAGTTCTGAATAGCGTCGAAAAT
Source organism: Pardosa pseudoannulata (assembly GCA_032207245.1). NCBI lineage: Eukaryota > Metazoa > Arthropoda > Arachnida > Araneae > Lycosidae > Pardosa > Pardosa pseudoannulata. The sequence goes on along the minus strand of CM063509.1, from coordinate 85,632,471 downwards.
GAATCATAGAAAAGTTTAGTTGTTTTGTTCCGGATGCACCGGAACAGAGGGTATAATGTACAAAAGAATATTTAACAATATTTCTAATTTGAAATATTTTATGAAAAAATAAACCTGTTTATCTCTACAATAATGTGAGTTATTTCTTACTTCTCAGGTCTTCATATAATGCCTAAATCTAATATGGACTAAACTGTCAAAATTGAAACACATTTCTCAATTAAATCAAGAATAAAACTTATTAATAAGCAAAATGATAACCCATAGACTACTTTCAAAGTCAGTAATCCTAGCCAGCATGCGAGTCTCACCAACATATAGTTTTAAAATTTTCACATGAGTTTTTTTAGTTTATATAAGACCATGTGTAGGAACTTTGCACTCACTTCTGTCATGATTTTGCTTGTAATAGTACTTCCCACATACTGGCATTGATGTTAAATGAAATAGGTATAAGTGCCATACTTGAAAGTTTAGGATATTACATCTTAAGTTTAATAAGAGTTTAATAATTCAGTAAGTTGTTCAGTAAGTTGGAAAGGGTTGGAGGCTAAATATCACATTATTAAACATAGCCAATTCAAAACGTCAAATATCCAAAATATTGGCTCACATTTTTTTTAAAAGACTAATATTCACATATTCAAAATATTAGAATACTTTTCATTGCAAAATAAAATTAATGCAGCTGAATTTATTATAGCTGAAACATTTAAAACTTTAATTATAAAAAAGTAAATAAAATAAAATTATTTTATTACTGTAAAGAGATTTATAAAAATTATTATTTCTAAAAATATTTATTTATTTATGTGTAAATTTATTCTTCATTTTATTCAACACTTCATAAAATTAAGTAATAAATTGAAAGTTTTTATAGGAAATGGGAAATACTTTTTATTAGAAAGATGAGATTGATTCCTTATTCAATTTAAGTTTCATTCTTATATTTAAATTTTAAATATGAGGATGATTTATGAACTTTTAAATAAAGCTTTAAACAATGAATAAAAGATTAGCTTATTTTTAGAAATTCCTTTAATAATCAGAATATCATGTCAGACAATTCAAACTAAATTTCAAATGTCTGCTCAGTGACATTTTGTACAGATACCGCTGAAAAGTGATTAAACATTTGCCATGATTCCATCAAAGAATTCAACTTTGAGGTGGCAAAGAATTTCTACACTTTACACACACACATATACATATGTGTATATATACATGTATAAACCAGCAAAACATCCATATGGAAAATCCAAGCGTAAGTTTTGATATATTACATAAATATACATGACTATTCATAATTCCCTCTAGGGTTTGAAAATGCTATAATAAAAAACCCACATGAATACAGCAAAACTGAACCTTGCTTTAAATATTGAAACAAGGGTTTTTTTTTTTTTTTTTCTGTAATAGAAATTATACTTACAATTACCTTGTCATTAGTTTGGGGAAGTTTGCAAAGTTGACTTACCTCTTTTGTCATGGCCACTATAGTCACTGGGCCGAACGATGGCCGAATGGTTAGGGCACTGACCTTCGGAACCGGAGTTCGTGGGTTCGAGCCCCACTGAGGCATGGATGTTCGTAGCCGTTCGGAATCGGCTTTAAACAGTAGGTCCCGGTCTCATTAGCCCTCGTGTAGCAAAAAGTAGACCGTAGTGCTCCCAACCAACCAACCAACCAACCATAGTCACTGGATTTAACACTGTGACTTTTCCTTGAAGGACTATGTAAAAAAAAAAACCTAGTTTTTTTAACCTCCTATGCTATATGATTTAGAAGAACTGGTGAAAAGATCAAACATGCAATGTATATCATTGATAGTATTACATTCAGGGTATCTGCCAAAATAAAATTTTTCAAATCCATGACTTTTCATGACTTTCCCGATTTAGCAGATCATTTTCCATTACTTTAAAAAGCTTTTGTTAAAAGTATATACGAATAAAACTTCTGATGTGCATATAAATAAAATATATGCTTTTAGAGAAATTACAAGAATTTTATCATAAAAAAACTATATACTTTATAAGTGTTAATAAACTCACATACATAAAAATAAATTGTTATATCTACATACCTAAGTTAATCATATAGCAATTTTTCAATCAAAATGTTTCCAATTTGAATACAGGGTACTTTGGTATTATCCAGGTGACCATGAATAATAGCCAAATATAACCCTATAATGTTTATATACAATATCCCTAAAGATAAACTTATATTTTGTGTAAAAATCTTAACTAATTTTTATTAAAAAATAATTATTATTGTATTAATAAAATTTTAATCTACAATTTAAGAAAAAAAAAACAGAATAATATACATTTACCCACCCATTAAGCTTTCTTGCTTTGAGTTTCCTTGGTGAACAAATTTTACTTGGCAATAGGGTCAATAGGATAATACACAAATACCAAACTCAGTAACTTCAGTCAAATGACAAGTAAAAATAGAATTAAATAATTCAATGCATTTTTTTAATTGGTAGTTTAGTGAATCCATGAATTTCCATGACTTTTGCTCATTTTACTTGAAAAATCAAGACTTTCCATGACAAAATTAATCCATTGTCTAAATCCATGATTTTCCCTGACTTTCCATGTGCGCGGAAACCATGTACATTGAATAGCCTGGCAGGAACTGCACTATCTCATTTATGCATATTGTATGACCAATGGTTCCCACATAGAATACTGTAAGGACTGTAAATAAAACTTGAATTGTTTCTGTATTTCAGACAATGCTCATTTTTGCTGTATTCCTCTTCAGTAGTTTTTTTTACTATAGCTTTCTAGAATTGCAGAGAAAATTGTGTATTTGCATTTCTTTTCTACATTTATTATCAGCATTTGACTGCAAAAAGTATTACTACACACAATAAAATTTCTTACCATCTAAAATATTTTTTTCTGAACAAGAACATATTTATCAAACTGATTTAGTGCTTATGGCTGTTACTAAGGAGACAATTGCAAGTATTCTGATAAATATTATGGGAAAGGAGCATTTTTAACACAATATGCTTAAATGTTAATTATGTAGAGAGAGGGGAGAGGGGAATATTAACAGAGAAACTGCAATGCTGAAATATTTTAAATGCACATGCACACACACTCAAGTTAAATAAATAAAAATATAAAACAAAACTATTTATATTCAAATCTTTTTTTAAATTTTCAAACTTTTTACTTAAACTTATATATTAAGGCTATTTTAAAACATCTACAACTGATTTTTAAAAATATACAAAAATACACAAGACATGATTTACACCTAAGACCTTTTCAAAAACATTCTTGTATAACAATGTATGACAGATTGACATGACGTTCTTGTATGACAGATTAACAATGAAGTATATTAAGCATTTAAATAAAATTCTCAAATTGATGCTAAATTATTATTTATTCAAACAAATCGTATCCCATCCTAAATCAAGCTTGTTAAGGAAAATGTAGCAAAATTAATTTCACAAAAAATACTTATAAAGTTATTTTTTAAAAAGTACTGCTATAATAAAATTTTATAGCTTATTTTTTACTGAAAAGAACAATTAGGTTCTCCTTTCAATACATATTTAAATAATTTTCTTTTATAATATATTATAAAGGAATATTTTATTAAATTATATATATATATATATATATATATATATATATAAACATGAACACCTAAGGGATAAAAATTGATAATCCATAATTATTGTAATTTAGATATAAACGTATACATTTTCATAAAATATTTACTGCTACATATTTTAAACTGGAAAACTTATTGCTAAACATTTTTTGTGCATGATGCACAAAAAAAATGTCTTTAAGAGAAAAAGTAATAAAATCAGCATTTATTGCAATTAAAATGCAAATTAAAATGTGAGATCATTTTTTACTTCTGATATCTTCATTTATATAAATCTAAATTAAAATATATACAAAAAGGAAGAAAAATAATTTTGCCTTTAAAATGAAAAATATTTTACTTAACTATAATAACCCTTAAATAATCTTTTAAAATAAAATGTGAATAACTCTCTTACAGTTAAAACTTAAATTTGAGTTAAAAAATCACAAAAATTTTGCTCCAAACGTGTTAATAAATGTAGATCCATAAAAGCCCTGTATCTTTAAAAATACTAATAACATTTTAACAATTATGCCTTCTAGTTAGTATAATGCCAATTTTTTCTTAAAAACATCTTATGCAGATATATAGCTAAGCACAACAGATAGTTACCTTCAACACAATCTTCAGCTGGCATTCCAAGAAAGGCAGAAACTTTTTCCACACTAATAGAGCAATAAGCTTTAGAAATCAGTGTAAAGGCACGTCTCCTTGTTGTTTCTAAATGAAAAAAGAAACAAAAAATATTCAAGCTATGATGGTTAAAATCTTAAGTAGTAAACCTTTAACATGTTTATTCAATAGTCTTATGCTTGCTGTTTATCAAAAGTATGAACTTTTAGTAAAAAGGTTTGGTTTTCTCCTACAAAAGCATTAATTAAACTACAACCTACTGCTTAAATTCAATATTGGCCATTCTTGCTTGTGCAAATAACTGCATAGCAAGGGCGGTTGCCAACAGAAGGTTAAAGATCTTCTTGGATAGTCAGGCCACACTTATGGCCTTTCACAGGTACTGCTTCTCATCCAAAATTGTGTGGAATTGCTACAGGACCATTAACCAGTTGGCTATGGTCAATAAGGTAACCCTAGTCTGCGTCCTGCACACTGCAGTATTTTTGGCAATGAAGTTGATGATAATCTCCCTAAGTACAGCTGTGAGTTGCCCTTCATTGGGCCAGAACCGGTACTTGGTCTTCCTCATAATGTAGTGAGGACTGTTAAGGACATTCTAATAGGGGAGACTTACAAAGTGTGGTTTGATTCTGGTAATCAAAGGCAGGCCAAGGAGCTTAACCAGGATTAACCCTGGATGAGGGCTAATGAGCTACTTAACCTTAGTAGGAATAAGCTAAGGGTGGCTATTGGTCTGTACACTGGCCATCGTTGCCTCAAAACGCACCTTAATTTTATTGGCATAATGGGTAACTTGCTTTGGAGGGGGTGCCATATGGCAGAGGAGAGTTCCTCACACATTTTGTGTGAATGTGACTACTACTGTGCCAAGACATTTGAATTTCTTGGATATCACTTCATCGAGCCGTGGGAGCTGATCAACTTCCTGGTTAAATTGCTGCTTAGATTTAACTCAGCTATTGGTCTCTTTGAGACCTAATTGTTAATACTTCTTAATTTTATGCTGAGACTTTTTTGGGGGGGAGGGGATTTCAGTACAATAAGCCTTAGGTCACAGTGCTGGTGCCCTTATGGGCCGCCCCACCCAATATCTAAATCTCTCCAAATCTAGATCCAATGACAAGTGATAACCTAGTTTTCAGGAGTAGCAAAAGGCCTGGACAAATCTGACATCCATGCAAAGTGCATTTTGTCCAGATTTCGCTCAGATGCTGAACTAACATCACAGGGTCAAGCCTGATAAGTACATTGAACATCTCCCTGTTCACCTAGAGAATAAACGAGGTAAATCTGTGAGTCTGGATGCCCTATCACTTTAAAGTTAATAGGTGAGAGAGGTGAAATGAGCAGAATAAGGAACACCCTCCCCTTTTCCTCCTGAGGCTAACAAAAACTGAGGGAAATTCTCCAAAAATACATTAAGAATAATTTACACCTGTGAGGGTAAGCAATATGTTGTGGGGTATTAATTATATATTTTAGGAGTGGCTCAGACATTGACCATGGTCAACTGCTTTACCATGAAGCTTATGGGAAAATTTAAAAATTATAGTAACGAATTCCAAGCTGATTTAAATATAATAAAATGTAACGATATCTTAATATCCGTCTTAATATGAGCACAACCATCATGATCTTAAAAACCTGAGTTTTAGATAAAAAACCAAGGTGAATTGAGCATTTTTCTAATTAGTCTAAATTTGTATATAAATGCAATTAAAAGTGATGTCTTTTCCTTAAACTTGAATTTGGGTGAAAAATTATCTAAATAATTTAACACAATGAATATTAAAAGAAATTACATTTTCTTGAAATGGAAAAAGTAAATAACCATACCTCAAAAGAAAATAACATCATTTAGATGTTAAATAAAATTAAAACATTTTTAAAAAATATTTGAAATCTCAATCTTGGTGAGGTGATTGCTGTTTTGGTGATTAAATACAACTTTTCACCAAAAAAGGTGAAATTTTAAAAAAAATCTCTACTTTTTGCAGAATTCTGAAGTACTCTGATATTTCTAGAATCATAAGGTACCCTGACAATTCCTGAAGTGTGTAAACCTTGTTTAAGGTACAAATTCACATTTAACATACTATTTTTCTCAGTCAAATATTAATTTTGATTTTTCACATAATCAATCCATTTCTTTCTTTATTTTCTGTATTTTTTTTTTAATTTCTACGTTTAGTTAGCAGTTTACCTTAATACTATGAAATTATAAACCGTCTCTCTTCAATTTGTACAAATTCTTATCTATTTTAATTACTCTTTAATATTATATAGAACTTCTACTAAATAACACCATATAACTTGTAATGACAAATTATTAAATGATTAGAACAGTTCCAACATAAGTGATTATTTAGGAAAAAATTCTAACAAATAATAAACTTAGGCCAAGGAAGTATAACAAAAGTTTTATATAAAAATAATTTTAATATTTTATTTTTATTTTTAGAATAAACTAAAAAATTTTAATTGCTTTTATTTTTAGTAGAGCTTATAAATAACTTGGAATGACTGATTAACTGGTTTGGAAATATAAGTGATTATATCAGTGAAAAATTCAAACAAATAATAAACTTAAGGAAGTATACAAAAGCTTTGAATAAAAATAATTTTATAATCAACTCACCAGCAATAATTGATATAACTGGCTTCAAGTAATCTGGCCACTCATCAGCTAATGCACCATATACACTTGAAATACTCTTCCATAACTTTTGGCCTACACCCCACAATTTACCTAATTCAGGGTTTTCCTAAAACAAAATTGAAAAACAATAAAACATTTCAGAAATAATAAAGTAACTTAGTTGTATATAGCATCATATATACTGCATTATCTAAGGTAAATTTTTAATTTCCGTGGGTACAACTTGCATCAACAAAACTTTTGTACTTATTTAAAGCAGAGGTGGGTGAACCACAGCTTGTCAGCAAAATTTTGCAGCCTGCTGGAGGATTTATGAAGTTTATAACTGAAACATATTGTATTTATTAAAGTAAATATAATTAAAGTTGGTTAATTTACAACACCTTATAAAAATCATGACATAAATCAAAATTTAAAAAGAACACTTTTTTCACACTCAGCAAATTTTTTAAGTATGATCCTGTGAGAATGGAACACCCCACCACAGGGTTCCTGCTCTTTTCCCAGAACAAAAATTAAGGACTTTCTAAGGACCAAAGTAACTTTTCATAAGGACCTACTTGAAATACACAGCATAACATCATAAACCCTATTTCCTGAGGAACATATTTTAATGATTATGAGCCAGACAAGGCATGTTCAATAAATGCCCTACAATATTTCAGAATTAAGTTTTTTAAAATGCCTAAATATTAATAAGATAAATCTATAAGACAAAAACTAATTTTGAAAAATGTACAAAAAGTCAAATGTTTGAGTGATCAAACTAAAAATAAACTGTGAATAAAACATTATAAACAGTACTTTCTGGGGATTTAAAAATGACTCTGACATATATATACATACATACATATATATATATGTGTGTGTATGTGTGTGTGTGTGTGTGCATGTGTGTACTAGCTGGTTATACTATATGATATTATTGATTATACTATATGATATATGATTATACTATATTATATATGATAATTTTACGTAACATTTCAATCTAACTATACCAGATCATCAAATCACAAATATATCTTTTAATTTATCTTTCACTAACCAATATTTTTTAAATGTTCACTTTTCCATTTCACTAAAAATATAGCAGTTAATTTAATGGGTAAAATCCTAAACATAACTGAATTTTTAAAGGCAAATCCAATTTCCTTTAAAATCTGACATGCAAAATTTTAGTCTAATCTTTAAAGAAAGAGATTTTTAATCTCTATTTTTGACAAAAAAATGTAACAAAAGCGATCAATTTTCAGAAAAGGAGACAAAAAGTGATTACATCTACAAAAAAGTAAGAAAAGTGACTCTACATGCTAACTAACATTATTACTAACATGCCTGTAATTTAAAAATTTAAAAAAAAATTATCAAAAACACATTATTTTCTAAATAGTTCATCATACCTCTTTAATGTTGTTTGGTATTCTTTTCCATAAATATTTGGCATTTGGTCTAAAGAAGAAAATTACAGAATGAGTTAACAAAGAAAATGCAGTATCAAGAGAAAACTAACACAATAGTAAAATAATTTACACACTAACACAAATGAGTGTATATACACATGTAAATATATTTATACAAACATACTGATAATCAAATTTTAAGAATAACAACAGTCATATTTTCCTAAAATCCACAAATTTAACGTGCTATTTTTAGTGAAATATTATATCTATCAATCTGTAAGTCATATTAAATGCAGCTGATGTCCAGCAGGAGAACAGTATTGTTGTAACATCCAGACATGGAAAAAAATCGTGATTTTTTTTTTTTTTAATAATAAAAAAATCAGATTTTTTTCTGAATACTAATTTTAATTGTTGTTTTTATGTTTTTTGCAATATACATAGAATAGTTTGTTATAAGAAGTAACATCTTATCTATCTAGTATATTCTACACACTGATTACCTAAAATTAAATACATAAATTTTAATCTAAATACATTCCATTATTTTGTAATTGGATAGTGCAAACTAAATAAGATGTAAATTTAAAGAACAAATTAAATATTCTTTTAATGAAAACTATTTAAAAAAACAAATCATTTCAATATTCTTTAAGCACCGAATTATGGATTTAATTGTTTCAATAAAAACACTAGCTTTGATGCTTTATCCACTCCTAATTGGTTATGAAGGCTAGAATGAACATTACCAAAGGAAGAAAACTGTCTTTCTATTCTACCAGATGAAGCCACAGCTGTTGTTATTTGGTAGACAAACTGGATTTCAAGTTCTGTAATACTCTCTTTACCTCCCATTACATAAAATGAATTTCACCAGTCATAATCATTGTACTACCCCTACTACATACTTTCTGATAACAACCCCCAAATTCATGAAAAGCACATGCTATCTATTTACACTTACTTACTGGTATTACTGTGCTGACTGATTCCCAATTCTCCTATCTTTCCAATATAGGTTTTAAAAGAAGTTTAAAAAAATTATTTAAATCAATGATTTTTTCAAAAAATCAACTGATTTAAATCATGCCAACCCTGGTAACCTCAATGAAAAATACAAATACTTAATTATTTATAGTAATTAAAATTAAAAGTTATAGAGAGCCAGAAATAATTACATATTTGGAATACTAATACATAAAAATAAAAAAATAAATAAAATAAAAAACAGGAATTAAAAAAAATACTTACAAATCATTTTGTAATAAATATATTGCTAACAACTGGCCATAAATTTGTGGTGATGCTATTCCATCAGGTGCCTGAAAAATTTATAATTTCAAAAACTAAATTCTTTATGGTACAGAAAAGGTAAATTTAAAAGACATAATTTTACATTATTATAACCATATATAAAAATTAAAATATATGTCATAACATTACAAACACTATTTAATAAAAAAAGAGTAGACAGCACTATTTATGTCTTTAGAAAAATACTTTAAGTATTCTATCCCTAATTTAATATTTCTTCAAATATCTTTTGACTGTTATTACATTATGAGGTTTAGTTTGGTTTTGGTTTGGTGTGCTATGGTCTACTTTTTGCAACACAAGGGCTAATGAGACTTGGACCTACAGTGCCATTATGAGGAGATATTACTTCTTATGTAACACAGCAACCACATTGATGGGGAATGACAAATTTAGGGAAAAAATGTGAATTAAATAAATAACTTTGTAGTTTTTTGAAAGTCATTCTTCTTACATAACAAAGTCATACAACATTGATACTAGTTGTACATTGTATAAGTTTAATTCATTCAGATATTTCTCAAATTACAACCAAATTCAAATAATATTTTAAAAATAAAAAAATACAAGTCTTGGTCTGGAGTAGTAAGGTGTTTCTTTTTTAAAACAGAAAAAATATAAGAGTACAAGGGTTAAATTAGGCCGGCAGATGCTGTTTAAATCTAATTTTGCAGTACTACAAACATTCATGCTTGTTAGATTAAAGCTGGTGATCTCAAGTATTAAAAAGCAACAATTAGCTTGTTAATTATTTATTTCTAGTTGATAGTTGTGGGTCTACTTAAGAACTGGGTTCCCCTTGCTATTTTTGGTGATTTTTTAATGGCACCAATCGCGCCAACTCCTTCGCACAGAGTTACCGGAAGGCTGACATTTTGCACGGGAACGGATTTTCGGCGTGACTAAAATAACAGACTTATTTTATGGTGAAATAATATACTAATTTTGCAATTAATGGCAAAAAAAGTTGAAAATTGTGTAAAATGATATTTATATTAATACAAATTTTGTTTATTCACGTTATTTTTTTTATATTAATTGGTTGTTAATTTTAAAACATTAAAAACTGATTATTTTAGTTTTTTAATGTTCTTAAAATATTTCCTGATTTTAACCACACAAAACAATTAAAAATTTCATTTTAAAAGATAAATTAGAAATAAAAAATAAAACATATGCAAAGATTTTTTTTAATTTTCAAACAATATTAAAAGGTTAATAATTTTTAAATTTTTTAAATAAATTTTTGATTTATCATAAAAGTTTTTTAACCAAGGGGGGCTCTGCCCCCTTTGACCCCCCGTAAATCTTATTAACAATAATATAAAAATTTATTAAAAATGTAATAAATTTATTTTTTATTGTTTTTGTTTTTTAATATTCTTAAAATATTTCCTTATTTCAAACACACAAAATAATTAAAAATTTCATTTTAAAAGATAAACCAGAAATAAAAAATAAATAAAATATCTGCAGAGATTTATTTTTTATTTTCAAAAAACATTAAAAGGTTAGTACTTTCCAATTTTGAAATAAATTTTGGAGTTATAAAAAACTTTTTAACCAAGGGGGGTCATTTGTAATAACATTTAAGAGGGGTCAAGGGGGGCTCTGCTCCCCTTGACCCCCATAAATATTATTACAAATTGTATAAAAATTTATTAAAAATGTGACATTTTTTATATACATATGAAAAATAAAATAAATACACACTAACTGCATCTAAAAAATAATGCTTAAATCCGCAACCGTTCAAAAATTAAAATAACACATCTGTATTCTCACTAAACCAGTTTTAGTGTGAATATAATTATCACTGAAATCATTGATTTTAAAAACATTCCGTCAAAGGAATGACTACCACATTTTTGCCTCAACTTTCAAACGCATATTACCGGACCATATGGTACCATATACAACATAACTACTTTTGCATATCAATATTAATTTAGGGTGATTTAAAATTACTTAAAACCAAATATACGCAGATCTACAGTCAAAAAATTGTACAAACTCAGTAAAATGAAAATGCCTACAAAACTTTTAAAAACACACAAAACTACATTGTTAAATAACATTAAATTCTATCTAAAACAAAGTTTAAAAGTGTTATTAAAATACTACTCGTTACTATCTTGATTTGTATACAAACAAAAAAAACTAATCAACATAATTAAAACATGCGCAAAACAAAATACACCTTTCTCAGTTAAGATAAAAGGCTGATTACGGTTTATGGACCATAAATAGAGATCAAATGTTTCAATTTTGGGCATGCTTGTATTTAAAAAGTAGTTTTAAAATGTTAAATATACTGTCATCTTGACAGACGTACTTCCAGTTCTTGTCTTTCCAATTCAGTCGCCATATCAATAAACTGTTTTACTGATGGTTCGCCAGAACATAATAATGAGGATTTATCAATCTTCATCATTTTATTAGAGCTATTTTCAGAAATTTCTTTGATATTACTAAATGACAACAAAAATTTGGCGTTCAGTAAACACTAAACACGGCTACAGCTAGGTAACCGGTTTTTGTAATAAATATATTGCTAACAACTGGCCATAAATTTGTGGTGATGCTATTCCATCAGGTGCCTGAAATATTTATAATTTCAAAAATTAAATTTTCTTTGTGATACAAAAAAAAAAAGTTTAAAAGACATAATTTTACATAATTATAACCATATATAAAAATTAAAATACACATTATAACATTACAAATACTATTAAACAAAAAAAGTAGACAGCACCTATTTATGTCTTTTTAGAAAAATACTTTAAGTATTCTATTCCTAATTTAATATTTCTTCCAATATCTTTTGATTGTTATTCCATTACGTAGATATTACTACTTGTGTAACACAGCAACCACATTGATGGGGAATGACAAATTTAGGGAAAAAATGTGAATTAAATAAATAACTTTGTAGTTTTTGAAAGTCATTCTTCTTACATAACAAAGTCATACAACATTGATACTAGTTGTACATTGTATAAGTTTAATTCATTCAGATATTTCTCAAATTACAACCAAATTCAAATTATATTTTAAAAACAAAAAATACAAGTCTTGGTCTGGAGTAGTAAGGTGTTTCTTTTTTAAAACAGAAAAAATATAAGAGTACCAGGGTTAAATTAGGTCGGCAGATGCTGTTTAAATCTAATTTTGCAGTACTACAAACATTCATGCTTGTTGGATTAAAGCTGGTGATCTCAAGTATTAAAAAGCACCAATTAGCTTGTTAATTATTTATTTCTAGTTGATAGTTGTGGGTCTACTTAAGAACTGGGTTCCCCTTGCTATTTTTGGCGATTTTTTAATGGCGCCAATCGCACCAACTCCTTCGTGCGGAGTTACCGGAAGGCTGACATTTTGAACAGGATTGGATTTTCGGTGTGACTAAAATAACAGACCTTTTTTATGGTGAAATAATATACTAATTTTGCAATTAATAGCAAAAAAAGTTTAAAATTGTGTAAAATGATATTTATATTAATACAAATTTTTTTTATTCACGCTATTTCTTTTTTAATATTAATTGATTGTTAATTTTAATACATTAAAAAGATAAATTAGAAATAAAAAAATAAAACATATGCAAAGATTTTTTTTTAATTTTCAAGCAATATTAAAAGGTTAATACTTTTTAAATTTAAATAAATTTTTGATTTATCAAAAAAGTTTTTTAACCCCCGTAAATCTTATTAACAATAATATAAAAATTTATTAAAAATGTACTAAATTTATTTTTCATTGTTTTTGTTTAATATTCTTAAAATATTTCCTTATTTCAAACACACAAAATAATTAAAAATTTCATTTTAAAAGATAAACCAGAAATAAAAAATAAATAAAACATCCGCAGAGATTTATTTTTTATTTTCAAAGAACATTAAAAGGTTAGTACTTTCCAATTTTTGAAATAAATTTTGGTTATCAAAAACTTTTTTACCAAGGGGGGGGGGGGTCATTTGTAATAACATTTAACGGAGACCCCTCGTAAATGTTATTATAAATAGTATAAAAATTTATTAAAAATGTGACATTTTTTATATACATATGAAAAATAAAATAAATACACACTAACTGCATCTAAAAAATAATGCTTAAATCCGCAACCGTTCAAAAATTAAAAAAACACATCTGTATTCTCACTAAACCAGTGTGAATATAATTATCACTGAAATCAGTGATTTTAAAAACATTCCGTCAAAGGAATGACTACATTTTTGCCTCAACTTTCAAACGCATATTACCGGATCATATGGTACCATATACAACATAACTACTTTTGCATATCAATATTAATTTAGGGTGATTTAAAATTACTTAAAACCAAATATACGCAGATCTACAGTCAAAAAATTGTACAAACTCAGAAAAATGAAAATGCCTACAAAACTTTTAAAAACACACAAAACTACATAGTTAAATAACATTAAATTCTATCTAAAACAAAGTTTAAAAGTGTTATTAAAATACTACTCGTTACTATCTTGATTTGTATACAAACAAAAAAAAACTAATCAACATAATTAATACATAATTAAAACATGCTCAAAACAAAATACACCTTCCTCAGTTAAGATAAAAGGCTGATTACGGTTTATGGACCATAAATAGGGATCAAATGTTTCAATTTTGGGCATGCTTGTATTTAAAAAGTAGTTTTAAAATGTTAAATATACTGTCATCTTGACAGACGTACTTCCAGTTCTTGTCTTTCCAATTCAGTCGCCATATCAATAAACTGTTTTACTGATGGTTCGCCAGAACATAATAATGAGGATTTATCAATCTTCATCATTTTATTAGAGCTACTTTAAGAAATTTCTTTGAAATTACTAAATGACAACAAAAATTTGGCGTTCAGTAAACACTAAACACGGCTACAGCTAGGTAACCGGTCAGTCTATCGCCTAATTGTTCAGTAATATTATTGCGTTCACATTACTGCGCATCACAAAAAAGAGTAATCCAGCTATAATAGATTGCAAATTGCTAATATTAATTCGCAGAGATTCAAAAGGAACATTTGCTTACTGTCTACTATAATCTGCTAGCAATCATAATTTGAAGTTTTTAAAAAAATAACCACTACTTCTTAACATAGCTAAACGTAGATAAAAGATAATGCTATTGTATGGTGATTAATCTCCGATTAGCCGTAATCGAATATGGTAATACAAGGGTTTAAGAACACAAAAGTAAGTTGACAATACATCCTCGAAATTCAGGAACAATACCCAAATTCAGATTTTTTTTTACTTTATTTTGATCAAAAAAAATATTTGTCTATTCGAAGCAAAAAGTCTCTATATTAACAGATCTTCTTTTCCGTCATTCTGACTGAGCTGTCTCCAAATTTTCCTCAGATTTAGAGACATAGCGTTGATTTGTCCCCAAATATCTGCTTAGAAATATTGTCACCTTGAACGAAATTCAATATCAGCTACTCACATTTTAACTGACAAATATATTCAAGTGGTAAATATTTCTCAATTATCTCTAATCTACTGTTGTAAGACGGGGGTCTTAGTGAATGATACAGATAAAAAAAAGGAAAAGTTCTAAGTACTTAATTCTTTAAGACCCACGCACTAGAATTCTCCTCCTGTTTCCAGTACAATAGCCCAAAGTTTGCATGTTTTCCTTCCCCCAGTCTTTTTTTTTACGTGCTAATCTAAGTAAACAAGTTCAAAATCGAATAAATTAGCAATGAAATGCTCCAATTCCAACAACAAGTAATGTTTCCAACATGAGGTAAAAACTTCATAGAAAAACATGTAACATCGGATGTTTAGAATGAATCCTCTGATCACCGCTATCAGCATTGCACACGACGATTAGCAGTCAAGTCTCTAGGGAGGAAGAACCTTTTCTCAGATAGCTTAGGCTATTGAGGGACCTGGAGGTCTCAGCTATCGAAGGATATTGTGGAATGAAAGATTTACAGAGACTCAAAAGGCCGGTCTCACCGAAGCTGTTTAATGACTAACCGAGATTAGTCCATGGTTCCAACCAATGGTGGGACTTAATTCTTCGTTTAAATAGAGATTAATCACGGTTAGCTGTTAAACGCCTTTGGTGAGACCGGCCCTAAGGCTCTGTAAATACTTTATCTCTAAAGTCAAGGAATAAAGACAAAATTAGTTTGCTAAATTTACGGATATATGTATATACATATAAATATGTGTGTAATGATATTTTTAGCCTAAAAATAACCAACATAATTATAAGGGCCGGTCTCACCAAAGTCCTTTACCGGTAACCGTGATTAATCTCTGTTTAAACGGAGAATTGCTTCCCACCATTGATTGGCGTCATGGGTTAATAGCTGTTAGCCATTAAAAGACTTGATGAGACAAGGTGAGATCGGCCTTGAGGATAGAGATGTAAAAAAAACCGGAATTTTGATGAGGTGGGAATAAACCCGGGAATTTTGGGGCATAAACCCGGAATTTTGGAAACTTTGGGAAGAAATCATTTTAACAATGTTTACATTTTTTTTCTACAGTGGCTATTTAAGTACTATCATATTATTTCTAAGAGATTTTTTTTTACTTTTGGCAATATATATATATATATATATATATATATATATATATATATATATATATATATATATATATATATAAAGAAATAATAGCAATGAGCATTTAAATGATTTTATAGTAGTACTTATGTAATTAATTACCCTGTTAGTCTTATCAAACACATAACTGGTTGCTTCAATTTTAATTGCTAATATAATAATTATATACATTATTTTTTATCATTATTTATTATGTAAATTGCTTTATGCTAAACTTTCCCCCTCCTTTTATAATATAAAAATAAATATCTTTCAATTTAAAATAAGTCTATTATTTTTTGTAATGCATATATCATTTAAAGATGCAATCAAACACACACATTATATATATATATATATATATATATATATATATATATATATATATATATATATATATATATATATATATATATAGAGAGAGAGAGAGAGAGAGAGAGAGATGTTATCCAAGAAAATTAATGATTTATGGTTTTTGTGACACTACAGATTATTACCTAATATTTTTATAATAATAATAAAAATATTGGATATTTCTCAAATGAAATATATACCCATAATTTCATGCTAAACATGATACCTTGCAAATATAGTTAGTTAATCCCAATTATTCAATATTTTTTTCATAACATATAATAGTTATATTTTGTGAAAATGTCAACTTTTGAGGTCTACAACAAAGACAGATAAAAATGGTGGTTCTCATTGTGTAGTAGGAATTGGAGACTTCAAAATTCCCATGTTTAGGAAATTTTCAAAATTCCCTTCCCAAAAAACCCGTTTTTTTTCCCGGGTTTAAACCGGGTTTTTTCCACTGCTCTCAACTCTACTTGAGGACATCTTAAAATAATTTTTCAGGCGATCCTATTAATTAATGGCAAAACTTGGCGCATATCTTTTGTTCCTTCTTCAGACTTGATGAGTACAAATGCACCAAAATTTAATTCTTGCTTACTCCTGTGCTTCTTATATAAGTTGTTGACGTTTCCGATATGACTACCCATTAAAAACCTCGATTGGCTGTCTCACACACGTATAAAGGGCATGAGTTTTTCACCTCAGAAGCCTTTGGGAAGACTTGTTAAACAAATATACTATTCCTTTTTCAAAATTATGTTTTTGTTCTTTAGACCACCTTAGTTACGACTGCACAGAAGCCAATAAAAATTCCTTTACCATTGTGATGGGGTAAATTGCCTATTATAATTAAAGACGACAGGATCCTCACGAAAGGCAGAAACCAATAGATTACGAATTAGTTTTTAAAACTAAGATGCTTTCCCTCTCTAGCTTCTCAAATGAAAATTACTCTCGTATTACTTCCCGCATTCTGACTTCAAAATGTACCTTCAAGATTAGGACTTAAAAATTTTCAAATTATCTGTCGAAAGAACGCAAGCGGTGATAATACGGGATTTTTGCTTGCTCAACAGTTTCTCAACTGTGGATTCTAAATCGTTCCCTTCGTCCTTCAATAACGAATTGCGATTTTGAATGTGGCATCTTCTTTGATTTAAAACATTTTCCTGCATTGTGAGTGAGTCACCGCCTGTGCCTTCAAGATTTCTACGCATCTTAGAGTGTGTCGTTGTATTTCCAATTAAAGTCAAAATTCTTCAACAGCGTCAAAGCAGGCTTTACCGAGTCTCAAGGTTAATATTGCTTTTGAAAGAGAAAAAAGAATACGTATAATTTAACAACGATATATGATCATTAAAATTGGAAAATATTTTGTTTATGTTCCAAAAGAAAGAAAAAATTACGATTGTGTGAGTTTTGGTAACGTTTTACAAGTGTTCGTGTTTTGATAGTGAAATGATTGGATAGAATTTTTGTGTGGATTACAATTTTTAACTGACATAGTCAAGATGAAACATGTTTTGCACAGTCAAATAGTAAAAATTTAAAGCTTTCAAATTAAAAATTAATCTCATGGTAATTGATTAAAATGTATTAAATGATTTAATAAGAGAAATATATGTCTTTATATCTGAAATTATATTATTGTTGTTAATAGGATATTTTAAAATTAATTCAAATAACAAATTATTTTGGTATTCGATTACTGCCCGAAAATATACTAAAGGATCTGTGAAGGTAAATTTCTTTAAATGAATTCTTTTTTATTTAATTATAATTTTGATCGATAACGTTTTAAAGATGTTAGTAAAATTAAAATTGTTTATATTTTAATGTGCGATGAACAGTATTGAACAGAAAACATTTTACTTATTACACAGCACTGAATTTTTCATTTTATTTTAATTGGGCATATCAAAAGCAGTTTTCCTTTGTTTTCTTTTTGTATTGAAGCTTCTTTCTATCTGTTCAATTATTCATTTATCCATGCTTAGTCACATTATACTGTTATTTTGTTAAAGAGTCCTCTTTTCATTTGTTAATATATGTAGTATTCATTAATTTTGCCCATGGAACTCATCTCTCTTTCTTTAGTTTTTTTTTTTTAACTTTTTTTCTAACTGACAGGATTTGTGAGATTCACATTCAGTTCAGCAGCGAATTATGCAGGTGTTATCTTCTTATTTGCCGTCACACTACTCTTCAATGATTTATTTAACGATCACTTAACACAAACTTTTGGAGTTGTGACGTAGAGAACGTTGTTTTACAAATTTTCTTGTTTGCGGTATAAATTTTCTATGTGTGGCCTCTTCAAACACCAAATACTTCGGATATTTTGGTTACGAGACCAGTCATGTTATATAAAACTTATCATAAACATATATAAGAATATATCACCCTTATATAAGATGTATTACACTTACAACTACACGGGATACTATTCTGAGATTACTGACACTTGAACCGCCTTTAAGGCATTGTACAAGTGGCGTTAGTCGGCGAATACAACTGCGCAACTTGCAGGCTAAATTATCAACATTTACGTTCAAACATGCATTTAAAAAGGTGCTTCTATATTTTTCTCTAACTTCTGTGTATATATCTGACATGGAGAAGTGGTTAAGGCATGAAGACACCTTTGATTTCATATACAAAAAACTTCTTTATTGTAATCTTTCTGTCCATGGCTATGCCATTTAGATATCCTTTGTTCTCATTTTGCGACGACCTGCGTAGCGGATGTTACCAGCCCAATTTCCGCATAGAATTGTCTTTTTTGGCTTTGCTACCTAAGCAATTCTTCTTGTCTACTTCCGCGTCAGCTTCTTTTCTCTTCATAGTTCCGTTCGAAGGTGTGTGTTTCTCCTATTACGATATCGTTAATGAGTTCCAACTATTTTTAACTATAACTCGCTTAATTCTTAATTAACAATTTTAAACCTGACACACACACACACACACACACACACACACACATATATATATATATATATATATATATATATATATATATATATATATATATATATATATATATATGTGTGTGTGTGTGTGTGTGTAAGGAAAAGTAAACTGGATCGGGGAACTAATGTAGGCATTTTGTACAAAACCCCTAAAACAGCCAGAGAAACTTCTCAGGGGTTTTCACAACTTTAGTCAAAGGGTAAAAATTCCCGCTTCCAGAATACGTATAATTTAACAACGATATATGATCATTAAAATTGGAAAATATTTTGTTTATGTTCCAAAAGAAAGAAAAAATTACGATTGTGTGAGTTTTGGTAACGTTTTACAAGTGTTCGTGTTTTGATAGTGAAATGATTGGATAGAATTTTTGTGTGGATTACAATTTTTAACTGACATAGTCAAGATGAAACATGTTTTGCACAGTCAAATAGTAAAAATTTAAAGCTTTCAAATTAAAAATTAATCTCATGGTAATTGATTAAAATGTATTAAATGATTTAATAAGAGAAATATATGTCTTTATATCTGAAATTATATTATTGTTGTTAATAGGATATTTTAAAATTAATTCAAATAACAAATTATTTTGGTATTCGATTACTGCCCGAAAATATACTAAAGGATCTGTGAAGGTAAATTTCTTTAAATGAATTCTTTTTTATTTAATTATAATTTTGATCGATAACGTTTTAAAGATGTAGTAAAATTAAAATTGTTTATATTTTAATGTGCGATGAACAGTATTGAACAGAAAACATTTTACTTATTACACAGCACTGAATTTTTCATTTTATTTTAATTGGGCATATCAAAAGCAGTTTTCCTTTGTTTTCTTTTTGTATTGAAGCTTATTTCTATCTGTTCAATTATTCATTTATCCATGCTTAGTCACATTATACTGTTATTTTGTTAAAGAGTCCTCTTTTCATTTGTTAATATATGTAGTATTCATTAATTTTGCCCATGGAACTCATCTCTCTTTCTTTAGTTTTTTTTTTTTAACTTTTTTTCTAACTGACAGGATTTGTGAGATTCACATTCAGTTCAGCAGCGAATTATGCAGGTGTTATCTTCTTATTTGCCGTCACACTACTCTTCAATGATTTATTTAACGATCACTTAACACAAACTTTTGGAGTTGTGACGTAGAGAACGTTGTTTTACAAATTTTCTTGTTTGCGGTATAAATTTTCTATGTGTGGCCTCTTCAAACACCAAATACTTCGGATATTTTGGTTACGAGACCAGTCATGTTATATAAAACTTATCATAAACATATATAAGAATATATCACCCTTATATAAGATGTATTACACTTACAACTACACGGGATACTATTCTGAGATTACTGACACTTGAACCGCCTTTAAGGCATTGTACAAGTGGCGTTAGTCGGCGAATACAACTGCGCAACTTGCAGGCTAAATTATCAACATTTACGTTCAAACATGCATTTAAAAAGGTGCTTCTATATTTTTCTCTAACTTCTGTGTATATATCTGACATGGAGAAGTGGTTAAGGCATGAAGACACCTTTGATTTCATATACAAAAAACTTCTTTATTGTAATCTTTCTGTCCATGGCTATGCCATTTAGATATCCTTTGTTCTCATTTTGCGACGACCTGCGTAGCGGATGTTACCAGCCCAATTTCCGCATAGAATTGTCTTTTTTGGCTTTGCTACCTAAGCAATTCTTCTTGTCTACTTCCGCGTCAGCTTCTTTTCTCTTCATAGTTCCGTTCGAAGGTGTGTGTTTCTCCTATTACGATATCGTTAATGAGTTCCAACTATTTTTAACTATAACTCGCTTAATTCTTAATTAACAATTTTAAACCTGACACACACACACACACACACACACACACACACACACACACATAATATATATATATATATATATATATATATATATATATATGTGTGTGTGTGTGTGTGTGTGTGTGTGTAAGGAAAAGTAAACTGGATCGGGAAACTAATGTAGGCATTTTGTACAAAACCCCTAAGAGAGCCCGAGAAAATTCTCAGGGGTTTTCAAAACTTAAGTCAAGGATTAAAAATTCCCGCTTCCTTCTGCGTCCTCCCCTTCCCCTTTTTAACCCCTAACATAAATTGACCACTGGGGCCAGAGTTAACGCCCTCAGAGAAGGGATCTAACCAATTATAATTCTACATTGTCCCAACGGACAATTTAAGAAATTTCCAAACAAAAAAGATGCACGCTGTCGGAGGCAGATTTTCCTAGAGATTTTCCCACATATTTTGATTGAGATGTTAACCCAGGTGTTAAGGGTCTTTTGCATATAACTTCATACTAGCTGACCCCCCCCACACACACACAGTTTTTCCTGTCCCTATGATGAAGTGGGAACCCGTCCTCCGACGTTATCTTAGTCTTTAGTCATTAATAGTATTTAGCTAAAGCGGGTAAGCGGCTTTAGCTTTAGTCTTAGTAATTAATAGTCTTTAGCTAAAACTGTGTCATTTTTATGGGCCATGATGTACTCCAGGAAAACACTGCCCACACTATAATACCCCACCCCCATCACTGACTTGTCTTTGTTTAATTTGATGGACTAGAAAACGTGATTCGTCAGACCATGCAACTTTGTTTCATTCTTTCAATACCCAATCCCTATGTTATTTGGACCATTGCGGACGCAGCTTGAGATTGCATGCCGTCAGTACAGGGACATGCTTCGGTCTCCAGCTGCATAGGCCCATACGTAGAAATGTATGCTGCACAATGTGTTTTGAGACACTGTTTGGGTTGCCACTGTTGTAGCTGGTGGGGAGTTCGGCTGTTGTAGCTCTTCAGTCACCAAGAACAAATCGTAGCAATCTCCGCTCTCCTCTGAAATCGATGTTCTCTGGACGGCACACCGCTGGCCTGTGACTTGTCATTTTACCATCCTCACAGCACTTTCGGTATGTGCTCACATCAACTGTACGTGAATAGTCCACTAAACGTACCGTTTCCAATAATGATGTTCCCAGTCTCCGAGCCACAACTATTTGACTTTTATCAAAGTCCGATAAATCAGTGGCTTTTCATCTGCTATTAATGTTATCTTGCATGTTATTTTGGTTATATACAATCGATATATACAATGATCCCTAATACACAGCTCCTCTACTGGTGATATCAGACGTAGAAACCCGTTCTTCTTCCACTTCTTATCATCGAGATGAAGCTGATTGCTTCCTTATACTTTTCTAACTTGGCCGCAAAAGAAAGAGAAACATTATCTTCTTAGACTGTGGTTATTTAACAATCAGAACTTAGCACTTAATGAAGCTCTTAATGTTATCGTAGCACTTAATAATATCATAACATCAAAACATGTACATTATTATGACAAAAATGTTGTCACCATGTATATGTATATTTTAATATCTGCTTATGAGTATAAATATAAATAGTTGTGTGTCTGGGTTGGGCAGATTAAAAAATTATTAGAAAAAAATTAATACTAGTGGTCAAAATTGATTCAAAGTGGAATTGGTTGAATTAAAAAGCATAAGAATAAAGCAATAAAAATGAGAACCAGCTCCTTTATCATCGGTACCACAGACAACAGTGAAGTACAAAGGAAAGTAGATTGAAATCCTTTGGACATTACATGGCCCTATCCTTGTAAATAGTCCTCAGGAACTAAGTCGCTTTGCGACTCACACCAAAACTTTCCTCTCTTTTGAGGGGCGAATACATCGTTTTTCAAGCAACGCCCAGTTTCAAAAAGCCCCAAGAACTGGTTCGTTTCCGTTTTTAAACCTCCCCCCGCATCACTGATTCTACGGGCCCTCATAGACTGAGAAGATTCGGTGGGTTATCGACATGCCTCGATATTAATTTGTATCGGCCATCCACAAGTGCCGTGATCTCATTGTGTCATAGTGCCACAAACCTAGACTTCATGTCTCCACCTCATTGTTATGCCGGACACACTTGCTTGAGAAGAAAAGGTGAAAACAGCTGATCATACCGCCGGATAACAAGTTGTCTATTGTATTCCGAGACATGACTCTGGGACTCCGCACTGGAAAATATGGATGCTGTGGTATGGAAAACTTCATGTATTTGCGTCTTCTATTGATGTGAGGATTTAAAAAAAACGGTGAAATTATGCAGCCGAATTTCTAGCTCTGAACACAAAAAATGACTGTTGTAATGTACTTACAACCTTAACACCAGTGTTCGTTTACAAAAGGGAAACACGGGAAGAATATGATACTTTATATTGAGATTAAGACATTTATTCTGCACACTATTTGCAAATTTATATCCTTGATTATCATATAACCAGCAATTACTTATGTCTTATATTCATATTTACACCATAATTATTATAATTCTCTTTATAATGCGTTATTCCTTAATCACAAGGCCGAATGATGGTCAAATGGTTACGGTGCTGGCCTTCGGAACCAGAGTTCGTGGGTTCGAATCCCACTATGGCAGGGATGTTCGTAGCCGTTCGGAATCGGCTTTAAGCAGTAGGTCCCGGTCTCATTAGCCCTCGGGTTGCAAAAAGTAGACCGTAGCACTCCAAAACCAAACCAAACCTTAATCACAATGTTAAATTACTAACAGACACCTAAATGACCGTTGTGAATATTTTTTTTACCTCCAGTGTAGGCACAAGGGAGCAGGCAGGTTCTTTTCTCATGCGGTGTGTCTGTCAGGGCGTTCGGACGCACGGGACGAGTCGGTGCTGCTGAGCCGGGCTTGGGATTTCGATGTCCAGCTACTCTTGAATCCCGACTCCTACTCCTTTTTCTTAACTATATTTCCCAACTCCTCACTTCGGTTTTAACGCCCCTTTTTATTCTTTGACAATCACTTGTTTGGTGAGATCTTCTCACATACATCTGCACCCCCTTCGGGAGCTCAGGTGGGCTCATTAAAATAGCCCTTTTTGTGAAAGCTGACATTATTTTTAGCCCCTGCCCCCATAACTCACGGTTACAATTCTGTGTTAGCTTGACCGTTGCCATTTCGTGATCTATACCTTCTCTGCAGGGGTCCCTAAACTCCACGTGACCAATCGAAGTTTTAAATTCCGCTAGGAAATTTCTCCCACAGCTGTGCATGCACCTGCAGACCATCGTGGGAAAGTACCTCGGTACAATGACTTTTTTACCATTCCTACTTATGGTACGTAAGGCTTTTATTATAAATTGACACATTTAATAAATGCTTACTATTCGTACATAAAAATTACATTTTTCACAGATTAAATTATTTTTATTTTTCATTCTTCACTTTAACCCTTTAAAGGTCACCTATATAAACTCTTTGGAATTTAATGAAATTAGTTTATACATATTACCTATGAACCTTATAAATGCAAAATGTATTAAAATTTTTCTTTACATTCCTTAGGTTTGCAATAGAAAATACCGTAGGAGGGATTGAGAGGGTTCACTAACAAACCCACCCCCTTGTACAGCGTGAATACAATACGTTTTAAAATTTAATTATATTGGAAAAACAATAAATAAGTGCTCTCAAAAATATAATAAATAAATATTTTAATAATTTATAAGTGTTGTTTCAATAGATATTTTTGCTTGGGGTTATACGTGAAAAAAATCGAATTACTAACTTTCCAGGTACATCAAGTTTAAATACATATATTTCAAAAGAAAAAAATAAATGTAGTACTGTCATTTATTGTAATTTTTAAATGTAAAAAACATAAAAATTAATAATAAACCCATTCCTATTTCTCAAAAAAATAGAGAAAAAATTGTTTAACAGGAGGTTTCCCTGCGAAACCATTGTCCTCTAAAGGGTTAATTAGAATTTACTTAACTAGCAAAATACGCTTAATGGCCTACAGCCCTCCCCCCATTCAGGCCAGTTAAGATAGAATCCTCTGTAGTTTCAAATATCCACAATGTGTTGTTTAAAAAACCAAACGAGATTTGTTTTACAAGCATCCGTTTCTTTAACTGCGACTTCCGGTTCAACGAAAAACAACTCCTTTTCTAATTATCGTTCAGTTAAAAGCTAAAAATGTTTTCAGAACTGTTAACTGTATCTACTTTCAAGTCCAAAAAACAAGTTCTATTTATTTTCCATCCGTAATCGGAAATTGGAGGATAAAACAATGAAGACTGATTTAATAAAAAAAAAACTTAAAAATGTGATGCAGATATCATATGACTTCCTTCTACACCTATTAAATTATTCCTAGCTTTTGCTGCAATTAATTTTAAGTTATTTTTTTAAGTGAGATGTAACCAATGTAGTAATGTGGACAGAAATATTAAAATATTATCTTTTAATAACATCGAAAGTTTATATAATATAATTTCAACAATGAATAAATTTTTGTATCCAGCAATAAGTAGAACTGTATTTAACAATGAGT
>CM063509.1:85586536-85601536 GCA_032207245.1 Pardosa pseudoannulata | reverse complement strand
AATAATGCAAAAATAGAAGGAAAAAATTAAAATTTAATATACTAGTATACTTTAAGAATTAACAAAATGTTTGAGTCCATTCTCATTATATGTTATAAAAAAAAACCTGTTTACCTATTTTTTCACTACATATGGTAGTAGGGGCGCATACCAGATTTTTGCCACGGGCGCTAAAGGAATTAGTTACGGCCCTGATTAGTAGGAAATTCTTTTTTTACTCTAAGAACCCTGTAAATAAAGGTTTTATACTTTTTGTTATTATATCGTGTAATTTTTTTATTACATAAATATAAAACAATGAAATTTTAAAATGCAAAGTCTATTCCAAAATTTTACGTAAATAGTGTATTGAACAAATTTGAGGTAGAATCAAAAGAATATTTGTAATAATTAAATTTAGACTGCTATGATTTGTCAGGTGTATTTTTTACCCATTGTGCTGCTTTTCTCTGAGTGTGAATACGTTTACAGGAAGATTTGGTTTGGTTTGGAGTGCTACGGTCTACTTTTTTGCAACACGAGGTCTAATGAGACCGGGACCTATGGTTTAAAGCCGATTCCGAATGGCTACGAACATCCATGCAAATGTGGGGATTCGAACCCACGAATTCCGATACTGAAGGCCAGCACCCTAACCAATCGGCCATCTTTCTGTCACAGGTAGGAAAGTGGTCTGAACTCCCTGAACTGAGACCTTAACTTCAATTTAATGGCAAATTGAACTCATAGATTATGTTGCGATTATATTAGCATAGCATATATTATAGTAAAAATTAATGAATTTTGAGAAAATTAGCTGATTAGATTGCTTGAGTTTAGTCAGAGCAGATACATTAGTAAAGGTAAAAAAAGCGTTGCAGACGAAATAAATTAAAATCATGGTGTATATTTTAATATGAACGTGAAATAAGACGATTGACAACACGATTTTTTTTTTCTGTTTCGTTTTGAGTTAAATAAGAAGTACAAACTACAAACTAATGCCACTTGAGTTTAAGCCGAGCAGATACATTAGAATGGGTACAAAACTAGTTGCTAACAAAATAAATTAAAAGCTTCGTATATACTTTCAATTTTTAACATGGAATAAAACAGTTGATTTTATAAGATTCTTTTTCTGTTTCATTTTAAGTTAATTAAATAAAAAGTACAAAGTACAAACGAATACCTCTTGGTAGAGCAAATACATTAGGATAGGTATAAATAATAAAATAAATGCAATAATTGCAAAAAATAAATTAATTCATTCATTAAAAGGTGTCGTGTTTACTTTTAATTTCTAACGTGGAATACGACAATTGATTTTATAAGATTTTTTTTCTGTTTTGTTTTGAGTTAACTAAATAAAAAGTACAAACTAAAAAGGAATACCGCTTGAGTAATGGCAGAGATACTTTAGGATAGGTACAAAACTCCTTGCAGACAAAAATTAAATTAAAAGCATCATACATACTTTTAATTTTTAACTTTATACAATGTTGTTTTTTTGCTTTGTTTGAGTTAAATAAAAAGTACAAACTACAAACGAATACCGCTTGAGTTTAAGCCAATCAGGTACATTAGGATAGGTACTAAACCCCTTTCAGATAAAATAAAAAGTAAAAGAATCGTATATACTTTTAATTTTTAACATAGAATAAGATGGTTGATTTTATAAGACATTTTTTTCTGTTTCGACTTGAATTAAATAAAAAGTACAAACTACAAACGGATACCGTTTGAGTTTAGGCACAGCAGATACATTAGGATAGGTACAAAACCAGTTGCAAAGAAAATAAATTAAAAGCTTCGTATATACTTTCGATTTTTAACGTAGAATAAGACGAAGGTTTTATAAGAGTTTTTCTGTTTCGTTTCTAGTTAATTAAATAAAAAGTACAAGCTACAAACGAATACTGCTTGATTATGGGCAAAGAGGCTTTAAGATAAGTACTCCTTTCATGCAAAAGTGAATTAAAAGCATCTTACATACTTTTAATTTTTAACGTGAAATAAGACGAATGACTTTACTCTATTTTTTTTTTTTTGCTTCGTTTTGAGTTAAATAAAAAGTACAAACTACAAACGAATACCTTTTGATACATTAGACAGAGCAGATACATTAGGATGGGTACAAAACTCGTTGCAAAATAATAATAATAATAATAATAATAATAATATATTTAAAGCTTCGTATGTACTTTCATATTTTTAACGTGGAATAAGACAATTACATTAAATATATTTTATATTTTTTTCCAGTTTCGATTTGAGTTAAATGAAAAGTACAAACCACAAACGAATACCGCTTGGAAGAGCAAATACATTAGTTCAGGTACAAAATATTTTCAAAAATAAATAAATTGATTAATTAAAAGCATCCTATATACTTTTAATTTTTTACTGGGAATAAGACGATTAATTTTATAAAAAAAAATTTTCTGTTTCGTTTTGAGTTAAATAAAAAGTACAAACTACAAACGAATGCTTCTTGACTTATAGGCAGATAGGCTTTAGGATAGGTTCAAAACTCCTTGCAGACAAAAAAAAAAAAAATAAATAAATAAAATAAAATAAAAAAAAAAAAAAAGCAAAGTACATATTTTAAATTTTTAACGTGGAATAAAACGAATGACTTTATACGATATTTTCTTGTTTCGTTTGAGTTAAATAAAAAGTACAAACTACAAACGAATACCACTTGAGTTTAAGCAGATCAGGTACATCAGAATAGGTTCAAAACTCGTTGCAGACAAAATAAATTAAAGGCTTGTAAATACTTTCAACTTTTAGGACGATTGATTTTATAAGATTTTTTTTTTATGTTTCAATATGAGTTAAATAAAAATTACAATCTATAAACGAAGGCCGTTTGAGTTTAGGCAGAGCAGATACATTAGGATAGATACAAAACCAGTTGCAAAGAAAATAAATTAAAAGCTTGGTATATACTTTCGATTTTTAACGTGGAATAAGACGATTGATTTTATAAGATTTCTTTTTTATTTTGTTTTGAGTCAGTTAAATAAAAAGTAAAAACTACAAACGAATACCGCTTGAGTATAGGCAGAGATGCTTTAGGATAGATGCTCCTTGCGGACGAAAAATGAATCAAAAGCATCTTGTATATTTTTAATTTTTAGCGTGAAATTAGACGAATGACTTTATACTATTTTTTTGCTTCGTTTTGAGTTAAATAAAAAGTACAAACTACAAACGAACACCGCTTGAGGATAGGCAGAGATGCTTTAGGATAAGTACTCCTTTCAAACGAAAGTGAATTAAAAGCACCTTACATGCTTTTAATTTTTAACGTGGAATAAGACGAATGATTTTATACTATTTTTTTTTCTTCGTTGTGAGTTACATAAAAAGTACAAACTACAAACGAATACCGCTTGAGTTTAAGCAGATCAGGTACATTAGGATAGGTACAAAATAAAAAGTAAGTAAAAAGAAAGTAAAATAAAAAGTAAAAGCATCTTATATACTTCTAATTTTTAACATGGAATCAGACGATTGATTTTATAAGATTATTTTTTCTGTTTCGATTTGAATTAAATAAAAAGTACAAACTACAAACGAATACGGTTTGAACTTGGGCAGAGCAGATACATTAGGATTGGTACAAAAATCATTTCAAACAAAGTAAATTAAAAGCATCAAATATACTTTTACTTTTTAACGTGGAAGATGACGAAGATTTTATAAAATTTTTTTCTGTTTTGTTTTGAGTTAAAGTAAAGAGCACAAACTACAAACCGAAAATATATTGTTATTTACCTCTGGCTAGACCTTGAAATCATATAAAAAGCAATATATTTTTAACATGGAATAAGACGATTGATGTTATAAGATTTTTTTTCTGTTTCGATTTGAGTTAAATAAAATGTACAAACTAGAAACGAGTACCGTTTGATACATTAGGCAGAACAGATACATTAGGATGGATACAAAACTCTTTGCAAACAAAATAAAAGCTTCGTATATACTTTAAATTTTTAACATGGAATAAGACGATTAAATTTATAAGATTTTTTTATGTTTCGTTTTGAGTTAAATGAAAAGTACAAACTACAAACGAATACCTCTTGTCAAATACATTAGGATAGGTACAAAACAGTTGCAAAAATAAATAAATAAATAGATTAAAAGCATCCTGTATACTTTTAATTTTGAACGGAGAATAAAACTATTAATTTTATAAAAATATTTTCTGTTTCGTTTCGAGTTAATTAAATAAAAAGTACAAACTACAAACGAATACCGCTTGAGTATAGTCAGACATGCTTTAGGATAGGTACTCCTTGCAGACAAAAAATGAATTAAAAGCATGTTAGGAAGTTTTCATTTTTAATGTGGAATAAGACGAATGACTTTATACTATTTTTTTGCTTCGTTTTGAGTTAAATAAAAATTACAAACTACAAACGGATACCACTTGAGTTTAAGCAGATCATGTACATTAGGTTAGGTACAAAACCCTTTGCAGACAAAATAAACTGTAAGTAAAAAGAAAGTAAAATAAAAAGTAAAAGCTTCGTATATAATTTTTATTTTTAACATGGAATAAAATGATTGATTTTATAAGATTTTTTTTCTGTTTTGATTTGAGTTAAATAAAAAGTACAAACTATAAATGAATATCGTTTGAGTTTAGGCAGAGAAGATACATTCGGATAGGTACAAAACCAGTTGCAAACAAAATAAATTAAAAATTTCGTATATACTTTCGATTTTTAACGTGGAATAACACGATTGATTTTATAAGGTTTCTTTTTTGTTTAGTTTTGAGTCAGTTAAATAAAAATTAAAAACTACAAACGAATACCGCTTGAGTATAGGCAGAGATGTTTTAAGATAGGTGTTCCTTGCAGACAAAAAATGAATCAAAAGCATCTTGTATACTTTTAATTTTTAATGTGAAATAAGACGAATGACTTTATAAGATATTTTTTGTTTCGATTGAGTTAAATAAAAAGTACAAACTAAGAACGGATACCGCTTGAGTCAGATCAGGTACATTAGGATAAGTACCCATTGCAGAAAAAATAAAAAGAAAGTATAATACAAAGTTAAAGCATCATAAATACTTTTAATTTTTAACATGGAATAAGACGATTGATTTTATAAGATTTTTTTTTCTGTTTCGATATGAGTTAAATAAAAATTACAAACTATAAACGAATACCGTTTGAGTTTAGGCAGAGAAGATACATTAGGATAGATACAAAACTCGTTTCAATCAAAATAAATTAAAAGCACCGTATACACTCTCACTTTTGAACATGAAATAAGACAATTACATTAAATATACTTTATAATTTTTTTTTCTGTTTCGATTTGAGTTAAATGAAAAGTACAAACTACAAACAAATACCGCTTGGCAGAGCAAATACATTAGTATAGGTACAAAATAATTGCAAAAAATAATTAATTAATTAAAAACATCCTGTATACTTTTAATTTTTAACAGGGAATAAAATGATTAATTTTATAATTTTTTTTGTTTCGATTTGAGTTAATTAAATAAAAAGTACAAACTACAAACGAATGCCACATGAGTATACGAAGAGAGACTTTAGGTACATCTTAGGATAGGTTTGTCTTCTTGCAGACAAAAAAAATTAAAAGCATCGTACATACTTTTAATTTTGAAAGTGGATTAAGACGAATGACTTTATACGATTTTTTCTTGTTACGTTTGAGTTAAATAAAAAGTACAAACTACAAACGAACACCACTTGAGTTTAAGCAGATAATGTACATTAGAATAGGTACAAAATCCGGTGAAGACAATAAATTAAAAGATTCCATATACTTTCAATTTCTAAGACGATTGATTTTACAAGATTTTCTTTTCCGTTTCAATTTGAGTTAAATAAAAATTACAATCTATAAACGAAGGCCGTTTGAGTTTAAGCAGAGCAGATACGTTAGGGTAGGTACAAAACTCGTTTGAAACAAAAGAAATTAAAAATATCGTATATACTTTTACTTTTTAGAGTGGAATATGACGAAGATTTTATAAGATTATTTTCTGTTTTGTTTTGAGTTAAAATAAAGAGTACAAACTACAAACCGAAAATATATTGTTATTTACCTCTGTCTAGACCTTGCAATCATATAAAAAGCAATATATTTTTGTTTATTTGTTGATTATATACAGTTATCCAACAGAAAAATAAACGACCTTATTAATAATTTTTTCAAAATAACAGTTTGATCGGACCTTAGGCATTTACTATTTGTCTGTGCTATGATCCGACCCTGGATACAAAGTATTATTTACGCTATTTTAAACCAGAACTTTGCTCTTTTGTTTAAAACCATTTCGTGTTCGGGCGTTCCCTAACCGAAACCTTGTTTTCGTCGGTGATGTCATTGCCATGGTGTCCTGTGGCCACAGGTGTACACGCGCTTCCGAAAACACAGTCCAATCCTGCAGTTACAAAGTGGCATCCCGTGCTAGGAAGGCTGTAGTACCTCCTTTTTCGTGATCGTTATTTGCCAGCCAGCGGACGGCGCATGCGTTTGTTTTGAAAAAGACCGTGTGCCGGCTACTCAGTTGGCGTTTTCTTATTCCAAGGCGAGGCATGAAAGAATGGTTAAAGGTAAGGAAACAAACTCGACTTTTTATTCACTGTGAATTGGTTTTATTTATATATATATTTATGTACAATTTTTTCTTACTGGTTTTTATTTCCTGACAACAAAGAAATTATAATTTATTACATACTATGTCCCTTTTTTAATTCGTGCCTCGATATATCGTGTGTTCTGGTATATTATGCCATGGTCGGCTCTAGGAGTTTTGCCACCCCGGACAAAAATGCAAAATCCCCTCCGGACATGTATATACATAATGTATAAACATAAAAATATATTTATTTTTCTTACCTAAAATTTTTAAAACACTGATTATTTACTTTTATTACTATGAATTTTGCCTAGACACAGTTTCCAGAGACCTAGATATTAAGGGAAGTCAGGAAGTTGCAAAATGTTTAGGGGAAAGTCAGGGAAAGTATAAAATATTTATCAAAAATCAGGTAAAATTCACAAAGAGGACAAAAATAGCCGGACAAAAAGGAAAAATGCCGGCTCTTCCGGACATGTATTTACATAATGTATAAACAAAAAAATATAGTTATATTTCTTACCTAAAATTTCTTTAAATACTGATTATTTAATTTTATTTCTATGAATTTTCCCTAGACACAGTTCCCAGAGATCTAGATATTCAGGGAAAGTCAGGAAATTGAAAATAGGTTAGGGGAAAGTCAGGGAAAATATAGAATATTTATCAAAAGCTAGGAAAATTTACAAACAGGACAAAATTCCCCGAGCAAAAATGCAAAATTCCGGCTCTCCCGGATATGCATAAATATATTGTATAAACATAAAAATATAATTCTTTTTCTTACCTTAAAATTTTTAAAACACTGATTATTTACTTTCATTACTATGAATTTTACCTAGTCAGAGTTTCTAGAGACCTAGATATTCAGGGAAAGTTAGGAAATTGAAAAATGGTTAGGCTAAAAACAGGGAAAATATAGAATATTTATCAAAAGTCAGGAAAATTTACAAACAGGACAAAATTGCTCTGAAAAAATGCAAAATGCCGGTCTTTCCGGCATGTATATACATAATGTATAGATACAAAAATATATCTCTTTTTCTTACCTTGAAATCTTTAAAACACTGCTTATTTACTTTTATTACAATGAATTTTGCCTAGTCAGATTTCCCAGAGACCTAGATATTCAGGGGAAGTCAGAAAATTGAAAAATGATTAGGCGAAAGTCAGGAAAAATATAGAATATTTATCAAAAGTCAGGAAAATTTACTAACAGGACAAAATTCTTCGGACAAAAAATGCAAAATACCGGCCCTTCCGGACATGTTTATACATAATGTATAAACAAAAAAAAATATAGTTATATTTCTTACCTAAAATTTCTTTAAATACTGATTATTTACTTTTATTTCTATGAATTCTGCCTAGACACAGTTCCCAGAGATCTAGATATTCAGGGAAAGTCAGGAAAATGAAAAATGGTCAGGAGAAAGTCAGGGAAAATATAGAATATTTATCAAAAGTCAGGAAAATTTACAAACAGGACAAAATACCCTGACAAAAATGCAAAATGCCGGTCCTTCCGGACATGTATATACATAATGTATAAACAAAAAACCTAAAATTTCTTTAAATACTGATTATTCACTTTTATTACTATGAATTTTGCCTAGACACAGTTCCAGAGATCTAGATATTCAGGGAAAGTCAGGAAATTGTAAAATGGTCAGGAGAAAGTCAGGGAAAATATAGAATATTTATCAAAAGTCAGGAAAATTCACAAATGTTTTACTAAAGTCAGGGAAGAGTTCAAAATAAAATAAAGAAGTAAATTAGAAAGTCAAGTGTTGGAATTATTTCCATTTCTAAAATACTGTAGGGTTAAAAAAGAATCATAAAAAAATTGGAAGAAAAGAAAAAAAATCAGTAAAGTTGCTGAATTAAAATTGAACTAAATTTCTTTCTAATGAAAAGTTTCTTAAAGCTTAGTTTTTAAAGCTTTTGAATTATTTGTTTAAAAATAAAGGTTTAACTTACGTAAAAGTCAGGGAAAATATAGAATAGTTATCAAATATCAGGAAAATTTACAAATATTGGAATTATTTCCATTTCTAAAACACTGTAAAGGGAAAAAAAACATAAAGTAATTAGAAGAAAATAAGAATTAGTAAAGTTGCTGAATTAAAATGAACTAAATTTCTTTTTAAAAAAAAGTTTCGTAAAGCTTAGTACTTAAAGATTTTAAATTATTTGTTTAAAAATAAAGGTTTAATTTACGTAAAACTCAAGGAAAAGATAGAATATTTATCAAATGCAAGGAAAATTTACAAATAGTTTTCAAAAAGTCAAGGAAAAGCTCAAAATAAAATAAAGAAATAAATTAGAAAGTCAAATATTGGAATTATTTCCATTTCTAAAACACAGTAGAGTTAAAAAATCATAAAGTAATTAGAAGAAAAGGAAAAAATAAAAAAAGTTGCTGAAATAAAAATGAACTAAATTTCTTTTAAAAAAATTTCATAAAGCTTAGTATTTCAAGCTTTTGAATTATTTGTATAAAAATAAAGGTTTAATTTACTTAAAAGTCAGGGAAAATATAGAATGTCTATTAAATGTTAGGAAAATTTACAAATAGTTTCCCAAAATCAGGGAAGAGCTCAAAATAAAATAAAAAAATAAATTAGAAAGTCAAATATTGAAATTACTTCTATTTCTAAAACACTATAGAGGAAAAAAACGTAAAGTAATTAGAGGAAATGAAGAAACAATTTGTAAAGTTGTTGAATTAAAAATGAACTAAATTTCTTTTTAAAAAATGTTTTGTAAAGCTTAGTATTTAAAGCTTTTAAATTATTTGCTTAAAAATAAAGGCTTAATTTACGTAAAAGTAAAAAAAATAAAGAACATCTATCAAATGTCAGGAAAATTTACAAATATTCTTCATAAGTCAGGAAAAAAGCCCAAAATAAAATAAAGAAATAAATTAAAAGTCAAATATTGGAATTATTTCCCTTTTTATATATTCCCTTTTTATACCGCAGAGGAAAAAAAAATAACACGAAGCAATTAGAAGAAAAAAAAATAAGAAAAGTTGCTGAATTAAAAATGAACTAAATTTCTTTTTAAAAAAAGTTTTGTAAAGCTCAGTATTTAAAGGTTTTGAATTGTTAAAAAATGAAGATTTAATTTACGTAAAAGTCAGGGAAAATATAGAATTTTTATCAAATGTCAGAAAAATTTACAAATAGTTTCCAAAAGTTAGGGAAAAGACCAAAATAAAATAAAGAAATAAATTAGGAAGTCAAAAATTAATTTTTTCTATTTTTATAACGTTATAGAGGAAAAAAACATAAAGTAATTAGAAAAAAAGAAAAGAAATTATTAAAGTAACTGAATTAAAAATGAACTAATTTTTTTTTAATGAAAGTTTCGTAAAGCTTAGTACTTAAAGCTTTTGAGTTATTTGTTTAAAAATAAGGGTTTAATTTACGTAAAAGTCAGGGAAAATATAGAATATTTATGAAATGTCAGGAAAATTTACAAATATTTTTCAAAAGTCAGGGAAAATCCAATCAAAATAAAGAAATAAATTAGAAAGTCAAATGTTGGAATTATTTCCATTTTTAAATACTGTAGAGGAAAAAAAACATAAAGTAATTAGAAGAAAAAAATAAAAAAAGTTGCTAAATTAAAAATGATCTACATTTTTTTAAAAAATAGTTTTAGCTTAGTATTTAAAACTTTTTATCAAATGTCAGGAAAATTTACAAATATTCTTCAGATGTCAGGGAAAAGCCCAAAATAAAATAAAGAAATAAATTAGAAAGTCAAATATTGGAATTATTTCTATTTCTAAAATACTGTAGAGTTAAAAAAAACATAAAGTAATTAGAAGCAAAATTAAAAAACAATTAGTAAAGTTGCTAATTAAAATATTAAAACTAAATTACTTTTAAAGAAATTTCGTAAAACTTAGTATTTAAAGTTTTAAATTATTTGTTTAAAAATAAAGGTTTAATTTACGTACGTACAATTGTATATATGCACTTGCACAAAGATACAGCAGAATAAAAAAATGTATTTTTTAACTTTGTTTATTATCAAGTGATAAGACAACGATAATATAGTTTGGTAACGGGTATGATTTAACAAGTCTCACTCACAGAAGGATTAAGTTTTTACCACTATATTGGAAAAATTAGGTTTTTACCTTAAATACTATTTGTAAAATGATAATAATATGTTAACTATTATTAGCATGTTTATTTACTTACAACAAATAGGTTATCAATTATAGTTGATAAGTATACGTGCTATTTCTGTATTATAGTTATTATTAGCTTATATATAGATAAATATATAAACAAGTAACCGTTGGACAAATGGTATGATGTAGACTATCTGCGGTTAATTACGCTGGTTGGCATTGCAATTAAATCTAATAAAGAATAATAAATAAGTATATTACAAGCGTGTAAGTTTTAAAAAGAAATTTTGTAAAATATTTTTACATAATTTTTCCTTAATTAATGCATCTTAAAATACAAGGTAAAATGCCGTCCCTAAAATTTTGCCACCCTGTACAGGACTATTATTAATGTTATATAAAAGTAATTTTATAAAATATTCTACGTAGGTTTTATATCAATATGTACTATAACTTTACTTCAATTGTATATGTGCACATGCACACAGATACAGAAGAGTAAAAAAATGTATTTTTTAACTTTGTTTATTATCAAGTGATAAGACAACGATAAGATAGTTCGGTAACGGGTATGGTTTAACATTCCTCACTTAGAGCAGGGTATTTACTGTTAG
Source organism: Pardosa pseudoannulata (assembly GCA_032207245.1). Classification (NCBI taxonomy): domain Eukaryota; kingdom Metazoa; phylum Arthropoda; class Arachnida; order Araneae; family Lycosidae; genus Pardosa; species Pardosa pseudoannulata. The sequence continues at coordinate 85,590,153 of CM063509.1, read as the reverse complement.
CCTAATAGGTTATCAATTATAGTTGATAAGCATATGTGCTATTTCTGTATTATAGTTATTATTAGCTAATATATAGATAAATATATAAACAAGTAACCGTTGGACAAATCATATGATATAGACTATCTGCTGTTAATTACGCTGGTTGGCATTGCAATTAAATCTAATAAAATAATAGTAAATAATTATATTACAGGCTTCTAACTTATAAAAATTAAATTTTGTAAAATATTTTTACACAATTTTTCTTTAATGAAAATGTCTTAAAATGCAAAGCAAAATGCTCTCCCTAAAATTTGCCGCTCTGGACAAGGGTATTATTAATATAATACCCCTGTAAGGGCTGAAACAATAATTATTAATAAATAAACAATAAATATTTATATTCCAATTAATGTAGCAAAGAATTATATTTTGTAAAATATTTTTGCACACTTTTTGTTCATAATAATGAAATTATTTTAGAAATACGAGATAAATTGCCACCCTTTACAGGGATATTATTAATGTAATATAAAAGTAATTTTATAAAAAATTCTACATATGTTTTACATTAATATGTGCTTTACCGTAATTGTATATTGTTGCCGTATCTCTGGGCACTTGCCCAGAGATACGGCAAAACAAAACAAAAAAAATAATATTTTTTTAACTTTGTTTATTATGAAGTGATAAGACAACGATAATATAGTTTCGTAACGGGTATGGTTTATTAAGTCTCACTCAGAGCAGGATTAGGAAAAAATAGTTTTTACCGTAAATACTATTTGTAAAATGGCAAAAGTCTGGTAAATATTATTAGCCTGTTTATTTACTTATACCAAAAAGGTTATCATTTATGGTTGATAAGCATATCTGCTATTTCTGTATTATTAGCTAATATATAGATAAATATATAAATAAGTAACCATTTTACAAATGTTATGTAGACTATCTGCGGTTATTTACGCTGGTTGGCATTGAAATTAAATCTAATAAAGGAATAATAAATAAGTATATTACAGGCGTGTAAGTTTTAAAAAGAAATTTTGTAAAATATTTTTACATAATTTTTCCTTAATTAATGTATCTTAAAATACAAGGTAAAATGCCGTCCCTAAAATTTGCCACCTTGTACAGGACTATTATTAATATTATATAAAAGTAATTTTATAAAGTATTCTACGTAGGTTTTATATCAATATGTACTATAAATTTACTGCAATTGTATATATGCGCATGCACACAGATACAAAAGAATAAAAAAAATGTATTTTTTAACTTTGTTTATTACCAAGTAATAAGACAACGTTAATATAGTTCGGTAACGGGTATGGTTTGTGAGGCCTCACTCAGAGCAGGGTATTTATTGAAAGCATATAGGTTATCATTTATAGTTGATAAGCATATGTGCTATTTATGTATTATAGTTATTATTACATAATATGTAGATAAATATATAAACAAGAAACCGTTGAACAAATGATATGATGCAGACAATCTGCGGTTAATTACGCTGGTTGGCATTACAATTAATTCTAATAAAGGAATAATAAAGAATTATGTAACAGGCCCCTAAGTTATAAAAAATTAAATTTTGTAAAAATTTTTTACACAGTTTTTACTTAATAAAAATATTTTAAAATACAAAACAAAATGCTGTCCCTAAAATTTGCTCCTGGACAAGGGTATTATTAATATAATACCCCTGCAAGGGCTGAAATAATAATTATTAATAAAGAAATAATAAATAATTATATTCCAGGATTGCAGTTCATGTAGCGAAGAATTATATTTTGTAAAACATTTTTGGATAATTTTTGTTCCTAGTAATGAAACTAGTTTAGAAATACGAGATAAAGTGCCGCCCTTAAAATTTGTCTCCCCGAAAAGGGCTATTATTAATGTGATATAAAAGTTATTTTATAAAATATTCTACTTTGTTTTTACATCAATATACATTATAATTTTACTGCAATTGTATATGTGTACTTGCACACAGATACAGCAGAATAAAAAATGCATTTTCAAACTTTGTTTATTACAAAGTGATAAAACAACGATAATATAGTTTGGTAAAGGGTTTAACAGGTCTCACACAGAGCAGCGTTAGGTTTTACCAGTATATGGGAAAAACTAGGATTTTACAGTAAAAACTATTTATAAAATGGTAAAAATCTGGTAACCTATGTTAGCCTGTTTATTTACTGATAGCAAATAGGTTATCCTTTATAGTAGATAAGCATATGTGCTATTTCTGTTTTACAGTTATTATTAGCTAATATATAGATAAATATATAAACAAGTAACCGTTGGACAAAGATATGATGTACAATATCTGAGGTTATTTACGCTGATTGGAATTGCGATTAAATCCAATAAAGGAATAATAAATAATTATATAACAGGCTTCTTAATTTATAAAAAATTAAATTTTGTAAAATATTTTTACACGATTTTTCCTTAATGAAAATATTTTAATATACAAAACAATGTCTAAATTTGTCGCCCTGGACAGGGGTATTATAATTTAATATAATACACCTGTCTGATTATGAAATAATAATTATTAATAAAGAAATAATAAATAATTATATTCCAGGCTTCCAATTCATGTAGCCAAAAATTATATTTTGTAAAATATTTTTGCATAATTTTTATTCCTAATAATGAAACTATTTTAGAAATACGAAATAAATTTCCGCCCTTAAAATTTGCCTCCCCGAACAGGGCTATTATTAATGTAATATAAAAGTAATTTTATAAAATATTCTGCATATGTTTTACATCAATATGTGCTTTAGAGCAATTGTATATATGCACTTGCACACAGATACAGAAGAATAAAAAAATGTGTTTTTTAACTTTGTTTATTATCAAGTGATGAGACAACGATAATATAGTTTGGTAACGGGTATGATTTAACAAGTCTCACTCACAGAAGGATTAAGTTTTTACCAGTATATTGGAAAAATTAGGTTTTTACCTTAAATACTATTTGTAAAATGATAATAATATGTTAACTATTATTAGCCTGTTTATTTACTCATGCCAAATAGGTTATCAATTATAGTTGATACGTATACGTGCTATTTCTGTATTACAGTTATTATTAGATAATATATAGATAAACATATAAACAAGTAATCGTTGAACAAATGATATGATGTAGACAATCTGCAGTTAATTACACTGGTTGGCATTGCAATTAAATCTAATAAAGCAATAATAAATAATTATATAACAGGATTCTAAGTTATAAAAAATTAAATTTTGTAAAATATTTTTACATAATTTTTCCTTAATGAAAATGTTTTAAAATACAAGATAAAATGCCCTCCCTAAAATTTGCCGCCCTGGACAGGACAATTATTAATGTGATATAAAAATATTTTTATAAAAGATTCTACGTAGGTTTACGCCAGTACGTACTATAACTTTACTGCAATTGTATATGTGCACATGCACACAGATACAGCAGCATAAAAATGTATTTTTTAACTTTGTTTATTATCAAGTGATAAGATAGTTCGGTAACGGGTATGGTTTAACAGGCCTCAGAGCAGGGTATTTACTGTTAGCCTAATAAGTTATCATTTATGGTTCATAAGCATATTGCTATTTCTGTATTATAGTTA
>CM063509.1:85549036-85579036 GCA_032207245.1 Pardosa pseudoannulata | reverse complement strand
ATTTTCGCAGCCATTCGAAATTGGACACAATCTCATTATCTCTCGTGTAGCGAAACAATATACCCTAATGTTCCATACTCAAACCAAACCAAAACATGTTTGTTAAATCATAGTAATCGTAGAAAATAATGTTTAACCTATTTTTAATATTAATTTAATAATAAGTTGAGGTAATAATTAGATGCACTATAAAGCTATGAAATTGTAAAAATTTTATAATAAATTTCTTTTAACGCATTGTGTTGAATTTTTAGTCTAGTTTTCCTTGGTGACTTTAAACAATAGTACTGATACAGTTTAATTTCAATGCCTGTTAAGAAAAAACCTCTTGTGTAATTATTATTGAAACTCTGTTTCCAGGGAACAAAGAAGAATTACCTATTTTTAATATTAATTTAATAATAATACAAGTTGAGGTAATAATTAAATGTACTGTAAAGCTATGAAATTGTAAATATTTAATAATAAGTTTCCTTTAACGCATTGGGCTGAATTTTTAGTCTAGTTTTCCTCAGTGACTTTAAACAATAGTACTGATACAGTTTAATTTCAATGCCTGTTAAGAAATAACCTCTTGTGTAATTATTATTGAAACTCTGTTTCCAGGGAACAAAAGAAGAATTACCTATTTTTAATATTAATTTAATAATAATACAAGTTGAGGTAATAATTAAATGTACTGTAAAGCTATGAAATTGTAAATATTTAATAATAAGTTTCCTTTAACGCATTGGGTTGAATTTTTAGTCTAGTTTTCCTCAGTGACTTTAAACAATAGTACTGATACAGTTTAATTTCAATGCCTGTTAAGAAATAACCTCTTGTGTAATTATTATTGAAACTCTGTTTCCAGGGAACAAAAGAAGAATTACCTATTTTTAATATTAATTTAATAATAATACAAGTTGAGGTAATAATTAGATGCACTATAAAGCTATGAAATTGCAGAAATTTTATAATAAATTTCTTTTAACGCATTATGTTGAAGTTTTAGTCTAGTTTTCCTCACTGATTTTAAACAATAGTACAGATACAGTTTAATTTCAATGCCTGTTAAGAAATAACCTCTTGTGTATTTATTATTGAAACTCTGTTTCCAGGGAACAAAAGAAGAATTACCTATTTTTAATATTAATTTAATAATAATACAAGTTGAGGTAATAATTAAATGCACTATAAAACTATGAAATTGTAAAAATGTTATAATAAATTTCTTTTAACGCATTTTGTTGAATTTTTAGTCTAGTTTTCCTCAGTGGCTTTAAACAGTAGTACTGATACAGTTTAATTTCAATGCCTGTTAAGAAATAACCTCTTGTGTAATTATTATTGAAACTATGTTTTCAGGGAACAAAAGAAGAATTATCTGTGCCGTTTTAATGTCTACCACACATTGAATCATCTAAGGTAAGTAGAATTCAGATTTTCTTACCAGGTCGAATATCGCAAAATTAGCAAACATAGTAATGTGAACTAAGATACCTAAACAAATATTAATAAAGAGGCAGAATGTGATGTATGATGTATAATTTTGATAACGAATTCTCCTTATCTATTTATATAAGATTAATATAGATTAAAAGGAAATTATATGACAAAGAGTGCAGTTTACGGGTGCATGTTGTCGCTTTTCTTTCATAGGATATACATTTTAACACACTTAAAATATATGTTGTGTATATTTTTTTACGTTTTATTTAGCAGCTCATTATGCAGAGCACTTATATGTTAATTGTTAATAGTAAACTTCAATGCATTGGGCTTAGTTAGATATCTATTAGGAATCAGTACTGATAGGGAGAGAGAAAATACTATCTTGCATTCAGGTAACCAATAGCCCAGAACCAACCCTATATATATATATATATATATATATATATATATATATATATATATATATATATATATATATATATATGTATATATATATATATATATATATATATATATATATATGTATATGTATATATATGTATATATTATATATATATGTACTATATATATATATATATATATATATATATATATATATATATATATATATATATATAAATATATATATATATATAAATATATATATATATTATATATATTTATTTATATATTATATATATATATATTATATATATATATGTGTATGTATATATATGTATATATATATATATATATATATATATATATATATATATATATATATATATATTATATATATATATATATATATTTATATTATATATATATATATGTAAATATATATATACATATATATATATATATATAAAATATAAAAAATTTTTTATAAATATATTATATATAAATATATAAAAATATATATAATATATATATTTTTTTATCATATAGATATATATATATATATAAAAACAACATATATATATATATATATATATATATATATATATATAATGTATATGATATATATACATATATATATATATATAAAATAAATATATATAAATGTTTATATAGTATATATATATATGTATATATATATATATATTGTTTATAATAATATATATGTATATATATATATATATATATTATATAGATTATTTTATATATATATAATATATTATATATATATATATATATATATTGAAAATATGTATATTTATATATATGTAATATATCATTATAACTTATTAATTATTTAAAAACAGGGTAGTATCCAGATATTAGATGTTAGATATCGCTTCATTACATACATACAGCTTTTCAAATATTGGATATTTGAAAAACAATAAAAACAAAACTGACAGTGATAGAAATACACAGTTTATTGCAATATCCTTGGGACATATTAAATTTTCATTCAGATAAACTTTCAAAATTGTTACAATGTTCCGCAAATCTGCAATCTCAAATCTAAACTACGATATTTTAATGTTCACCATAGCAATAATGTGGCGTATTCTCAGAACGAAATTATCAGAAACCCGAAAACGTCTCAGATGCTTCACATGCAAAACAGATGTTCTGCTCAGTTATTCAATGTTCTATAGTGTCGGTATACATATATTTTATAAAAGTACAGGATAAAATATAGTTTAGATATTTCCAGACTGCATATCTTTGTAATATTGTAACTAATTTTTAAAGTTTGTCTGTATAAATTTACTATTGTCACAAGCATATTGCAATAAACTGTATATTTCTATCTGTCCGTTTATATTTTTATTGATTTTTCAAATATACTGTCATTTTTATATACATGTATATTTCTTAATTATTATAACAATATATATGAAAGTATTACATATCGTTTTAATTTATACATATATCTATTATTAATTATAACAAAATTATTAGTTGCATTAATATTTTTTTATACATGCATTCTTATGTCTGGGTGTGGTTGTATCCTAAATAAATACTTTTTAATGATAAAATTTTTCTTACAACGTTACAGTAAATTTGAATAAATACCCAATTTTCCCCCCATATGGGAAAAAAAATTATTTTACATATTTAAAAGAAATTTCATTTCTATATGTATTTATACGTGTAAATACAGTAGGAACAATTATTAACATTTAAGTTTTGCTGTTTTTCAAACTATGATACTCGAACCCAGTCGGATACGTCAAATTTATATAAAAGTGTTATTCATTTTAAGATAACTTTTTTAAATTTTCAAAATTTCTTATATTATTAGTGTAATATAAACTAAATATATAAACTGTATCTGGAAACTTTTACCCTTTGACAGTTTCATTTTTTTTTTTTTCAGAATTAGGTAAAAAAAATTGTCACTTTTTTTATTACATTTTTTTTGTTCATTTTTCATTTTTAAGTAAAAATATGCTATTAAAAATAACATTTCTAATATTTTTAAGCATTTATTATAACTTTTTTTCTTTCTATGAAAGCATCAAAGAACTGAAGTTTACCTTTAGTCTCATCGATATCCAAGTTATTTTTTGGTATTTCAGTGAAAGCAAATCTGGGAGGCGGATCCGTAGGATTATCACAATTAATTTCAGAAAATTGTCTTGCTTGACTGATTCCATCTGTACTACTATCAGAGTCACTACTATCCAGGTCATCTAGTAAACTTTCGCTACTATCATTTACAGAAAATTCAGTTTCTGATTCCGAGTCACAGTTCGAATCACAAGAAATTAGCTATATACACTCTGAATTATCCATTATTTAAAAGTAAAAATATATTATTCAACTCATACATCAATAAAATTATCAAGCGGTTAGTAAAATATAACCAGAAAGCTATACACTGAAAGATAACAATTCGTCTTCTGATATAAAACATGCGAAAAAACCCGCTCTTTTAAACCAGAGTAGAAAATACAATAAACTGCAAACTATCATTTACTGGACGGCATCTATACGAATAAATTTTTACTAAAATTGGAAAAAATACCGCCGAAACAGTGCAAGCGAAATAGAAATCAGATTGCCCGTACGCCGTACGGGCAAATCAGCAAAGGCCCGAAAGCTGTACCCGTACGGCGTACGGGCAAAGCAGGGAAGGGGTTAAGAAACAATGGTTTAAAGAATTGCCATCTATCTTCGTTAAAAAGAAAACTTTCTAAAAGACTAATAAATAAAAATTCTACAAACAATTTTTAACTGTTTCTAAAATAGTACAATAGATATCGAAAAGTTTATTACACGCTTTGAGAATCGTGTAATAGAGTAAAAAATAGAGACTTAACGTATATTTACATGATGTAAGAAATTAATAAATGGACTAACATTATGATTAAACGGGCATAAAAATTCTAACGTCGTCAATTATTTGAATATTACATAGCGAACGTGACACATTGTCTTTCGTGTTTCAATTCCCATTTTTTAACCTGAAAATTACCAGTCCAAGCATGCTTCTACGCTGAATTTTTCTTTTTCCGTTCCTGAAATGGGAGCTTCGCTGTTTAAAGTAAGAATTTTAAAGTAAAAACCAGAAAGCTATATACTGAAAAATAACAATTCGTCTTCTGATACAAAACATGCGAAAAAATCCGCGCTTTTGAACAAATCAGAATAGAAAATACAATAAACTGCAAACTATCATTTACTGGACATCTATACGAATAATTTGTTACTAAAATTGGAAAAAATACGGCTGAAAAAGTGCAAGCGAAATAGAAATCAGATTGCCCGTACACCGTACTGCCAAATCAGTAAAGGCCCGAAAGCTGTGCCCGTACGGCGTACGGGCAAAACAGGGAAGGGGTTAATTACCCAAAACGAAAATTGAACTCAAAGTTGTTATTGAAAATATGTTTTATCCTGCATAGGCCATATTTACGCAAAAATAATAAATATATTCTAGGGAACATAATTACTTTTCGGATATTTATGCCATTTAGAGAGAATTCAGCCTTGCAAATAACTATTTTACTTTATCACCGTATTCTTAATTTCCTATACTACAGGTATACTAACTGCTCCTTTATTGGAAAACTTGATCGGGTGCCAATTTGTTAAGTTTTCGTTTGATCGTTGCTAAAATACTATTTCTTTATTCCTAGGGGAATTCCTCCTGACTTTCAAAACCCTAAACTTTCTATATCCTAAAATTATTTATAGCAAGTAGAAATGATTTTAACACATGTTAGTCACTTTCATTTTTTTGTGCATAGAAATGTAACACAAAAACTTGTAATAAAATTCCTAGTTCGATTTTTTCTCCGTACTCTAAAATTCGCTAGTTGGCACTTTTTCAATTCCCGTTCTATAATTTAAAAAATTTAAAAATATTTGATTGATGTATATTGGTTATTTTCAAAAACGTTTCAATAAGAATATTAAATATTTTTATTCAAAGCATTAATGCTTTGATTTTATTTTCAATACAAGTTTGAAAAACTTAATTTGTTAGAATATATTTAAAAAGACTTGACCTTTTGAATCTTATATTATTAGTGTAATATAAACAAAAAACGTATTTCAACTGTTTTATAAATATAAGCATTATTTAGAAACCTTTATTAATATCAAAATTTGACTGATGTATATTGGTTATTTTCAAAAATAAGAATATTAATTTTTTTTTTTTTTTTTAAATCAGAGCATTAATGCTTTTACTTTCTTTTCAATACATGCTTCAAAAACTTAATTTCTAAGATCGTATTTAAAAAGACGTCCTTTTAAATCTTATTTTATTAGTGCAATATAAACTAAAAATATATTTCAATGTTTTCCGAATGAATATAAGATACCTTCGGAAACTTTAATTACCCATCAATATTTGATTGATGTATATTGGTTATTAAAAAAAAAAACATTTCAATAACAGCATAAAAATTTTTTTAAAATCAAAGCATTAATGCTTTTTTTTTTTAGTTTCAATAAAAGCTTCAAAATCTTAACTTGTTAGAATGTATTTCAAAAGACTTGTCCTTCTGAATATTATATTTTTAGTTTAATATAAACTAAAAACATATTTCGACTTTTTAATAAATTTAAGCTTCATTTGGAAAACTTAATTACAAATCAATATTTGATTGATGTATATTGATTGTTTTCAAAATCCTTTCAATAAGAACATTATATTTAAAAAAATCAAAGTATTAATGTTTTTATTTTGTTTTCAATAATTCTTCAAAAACTTAATTTGTAAGAATGTATTTAAAAAGATTTGTTTTTTTTTAATCTTTTAGTATTAGTGTAATATAAACTAAAACCATATTTCAACTTTTTTATAAATATGAGCTTCATTTAGAAACCTTAATTACCCATCAATATTTGATCGATGTATATTGGTTATTTTCAAAAGCCTTTCAATAAGAACATTTAATTAAAAATAATCAAAGTATTAATGCTTTCATTTTGTTTTCAATACATGCTTAAAAAACTTAATTTGTTGGAATATATTTAAAAATACTTGTCCTTTTGAATCTTATATTATTAGTGTAATATAAACTAAAGACGTATTTCAACTGTTTTATAAATATAAGCATTATTTAGAAACCTTAATTACCCATAAATATTTCACTGATGTATATCGGTTATTTTCAAAAATAAGAGTATTAAAATTTTTTTTAAAAAATTCGAGCATTAATGCTTTTATTTTGTTTTCAATACATGATTGAAAAACTTAATTTGTAAGAACGTATTTAAAAAGACCTCCTTTTAAATCTTATTTTATTAGTGTAATATAAACTAAAAACATATTTCAACATTTTCCGAATGAATATAAGATTCATTCGGAAACTTTAATTACCCCTCAATATTTGATTGATGTATATTGGATATTTTCAAAAACATTTCAATAAGAGCATTAAATGTTTTAAATCAAAGCATTAATGATTTTATTTTATATTCAATAAAAGCTTGAAAACTTAATTTGTTAGAATGTATTTAAAAAGACTTGTTCTTTTGAATCTTATATTTTTAGTTTAATATAAAATAAAAACATATTTCAACTTCTTAATAAATTTAAGCTTCATTTGGAAAACTTTATTACATATCAATATTAGAGTGATGTATACTGGTTATTTTCAAAAGCCTTTCAATAAGAAAATTAAATAAAAAAAATCAAAGTACTAATGCTTTCATTTTGTTTTCAATACATGATTGAAACACTTAATTTCTCAGAATGTATTTAAAAAGACTTGTCCTTTTAAATCTTATATTATTAGTGTAATATAAACTAAAAACATATTTCAACTTTTTAATAAATATAAGCTTCATTTGGAAACCTTAATACCCATCAATATTTGATTGATGTATATTGGTTATTTTCAAAAGCCTTTCAATATGAACATTAAATTGTATTAAAAATCAAAAATTAAATATGTTAATAAAATCAAAGCATCAAGGCTTTTATTTTGTTTTCAATACAAGCTTAAAAAAATTAAGTTGTAAGAATGTATTTAAAAAGACTTGTCCTTTTGAATCTTATATTATTAGTGTAATATAAACTAAAAACATATTTCAACTTTTTAATAAATATAAACTTTATTTGGAAACTTTAATTACCCATCAATATTTGATTGATGCATATTGGTTATATTCAAAAACATTTCAATAAGAGCATTAAATTTTTAAAAATAATCAAATCATTAATGCTTTTATTTTATTTTCAATACAAGCTTGAAAAACTTAATTTGTTAGGATATATTTAAAAAGAGTTGTCCTTTTGAATCTTATATTATTAATGTAATATAAACTAAAAACGTATTTCAACTGTTTTATAAATATAAGCATTATATAGAAACCTTAATTACTCATAAATATTTGACTGATGTATATTGGTTATTTTCAAAAATAAGAGTATTAACAAGTTTTTTAAAAATCAGAGCTTTAATGCTTTTATTTTGTTTTCAATACATGCTTGAAAACTTAATTTGTAAGAAAGTATTTAAAAAGACGTCCTTTTAAATCTTATTTTATTAGTGTAATATAAACTAAAAACATATTTCAACGTTTTCCGAATGAATATAAGATTCATTCGGAAACTTTAATTACCCATCAATATTTCATTGATGTATATTGGTTATTTTCAAACACATTTGAATAAGAGCATTAAATTGTTTTAAATCAAAGCATTAATTTATTTTATTTTCAATAAAAGCTTGAAAAATTTAATTTGTTAGAATGTATTTAAAAAGACTTGTCCTTTTGAATATTATATTTTTAGTTTAATATAAACTAAAATCATATTTCAACTTAATAACAAATTTAAGCTTCATTTGGAAAGCTTAATTAACCATCAATATTTGATTGATGTATATTGATTAATTTCAAAAGCCTTTCAATAAGAGCAGTATATTTAAAAAAAAATCAAAGCATTCATACTTTCATTTTGTTTTCAATATATGCTTGAAAAACTTAATTTGTAAGAATGTATTTAAAAAGAATTTTGCTTTTGAATCTTATATTATTAGTGCAATATAAACTAAAAACATATTTCATCTTTTTAATAAATGTAAGCTTCATTAAAAGCTTTAATTACCAATCAATATTTAATTGATGTATATTGGTTATCTTCAAAAATATTACAATAAGAGCATTTAAAATTTTTTCTAAATCAAAGCAATAATGCTTTCTTTTTATTTTCAATACATGCTTTGAAAAACTTATTTAATTTGTAAGAATGTATTTGAAAAGACTTGTACTTTTGAATCTTATATTATTAGTGAGATACAAACCTAAAACTTATCTCAAATTTTTAATAAATATAAACTTTACTTAGAAACTGTAATTACTCATCAATATTTGGTTGATGTATATTGGTTATTTTCAAAAACATTTCAATAAGAGAATTAAAAAATTTTAAAAATCGAAGCATTAATGATTTCACTTTTTTTACAATACAGGCTTGAAAAACTTAATTTGTAAGAATGTATTCAAAAAGACTTCCTCTTTTGAATCTTATATTATTAGTACAGTACAAACTAAAAACATATTTCAACTTTTTAATAAATATAAGCTTGATGTGGAAATTTCATCAATATTTGATTGATGTATATTGGTTATTTTCAAAAGGAGCATTAATGTTTTTTAAATCAAAGCATTAATACTTTCATTTTGTTTTCAATGCATGCCAGGAAAACTTGATTTGTAAGACTGTATTTAAAAAAACTTGTTCTTTTGAAACTTATATTATAAATGTAATATAAACTAAAAACATATTTCTTCTTTTTAATAAATATAAGTGTCATTTGGAAACCTTAATTACTCAGCAATATTTGATTAATGTAAATTGGTTATTTTCAAAAATATTTCAGTGAGAGCATTAAAATTTTTTTCAAAATCAAAGCAATGCTTTTTTTTTGTTTTTGTTTTCAATACATGCTTGAAAAAACTTAATTTGCAAGAATTTATTTAAAAATACTTGTTTATTTTAATCTTATATTATTAGTGCAGTATAAACTAAAAACCTATTTCAACTTTTTAATAAATATAAGCTTCATTTGATAACCTTAATTACCCATCAGTACTTGATTGCTGTATATTGGTTATTTTCAAAAATATTTCAATAAGAGCATTAAAAAATTTTTAAAAATCAAAGCATTAATGATTTCATTTTTTTTTCAATACATGCTTGAAAAACTTAATTAGTACGAATTTTTGCAAAAAGATTTGTCCTTTCAAATCTCAGACAATTTCTTATCAGATATATTTTAAAAAATTTGCCACCGATATTATTTTTAAAATTTCTGAATATTAGTCACTTTATGGTACGTGAAGTTAAAATTTTTGTTTTGAAATTACGACATAAAAAAAAATTAAGGAATATTTTTTGAAAACTCGCTTTTGTTTTCAAAAACATTTCAATAAGAATATTAAAAAATTTTAAAACTCAAAGTATTAATGTTTTTTCTTTTTGTTTTCAATTCATGCTTGAAAAACTGAATTTGTAAGAATGTATTTAAACAGATTTGTCCCCTCGAAATTTAAACAATTTCTTATCAGATAAAATTTTAAAAAATTTGCAAAATATACACCGATTTTTTTTCAAAATTTCTGAATAGCAGTCACTTTATGGTGCGTGAAATTAAAATTTGTTTTGAAACTGCGACATAAAAACAAGAAAAAGAAATGTAGGAGTACTTTTTGAAAAATCGCTTTTACTTATCAAGAAAAGTGTAAAAAAAATGTACTAAAAAGTAAAAGTTTTGTTTGAGATTTTAGTTATGCCGCTAGATTGAGACGTCAGCTTAAAATCTGTGTAACTGGCATTCTATGTACGCTGCAGTTTGATGATAATAATTAGAAAATTTTGGATTTGTTCAGCCAAAATAACAGCGCAATAACATTTTCAAGATAATAATTAGTTAAATTTTGGAGTTATTCAATATAAATATCAATGCTATAACATTTTGATGATAACAATTAGCAAATTTTTGGATTTATTCAACCTAAATAACAACGCCGTAACATTTTGATGATAATAATTAGCCAGTTTTGGATTTATTCAACCTAAATAACAACGCAGTAACATTTTGATGATAACAATTAGCAAATTTTTGGATTTATTGAACCTAAATAACAACGCCGTATCATTTTAATGATAATAATTAGCCAGTTTTGGATTTATTCAACCTAAATAACAACGCAATAACATTTTGATGATAAGCATTCGCCAATTTTGGATTTATTCAACCTAAATAACAACGCAATAACATTTTGATGATAATAATTAACCAATTTTGGAGTTATTCAATCTAAATAACAACGCAATAAAATTTTGAAAATAATAATTAGCCAATTTTAGAGTTATTCAATCTAAATAACAACGCAGTTACATTTTAAGGATAATAATTAGCAAATTTTTGGATTTATTCAATCTAAATAACAACGCAATAGTATTTTAATGAAAATAATTACCCAATTTTGGATTTATTCAATCTAAATAACAACGCAATAACATTTTGATGATAACAATTAGCAAATTTTTGGATTTATTGAACCTAAATAACAACGCCGTATCATTTTAATGATAATAATTAGCCAGTTTTGGATTTATTCAACCTAAATAACAACGCAATAACATTTTGATGATAATAATTAATAAAATTAAAGAAAAAAATTTCCATTTTTGGCTAGTGTTTCTCAAATATTTTCCACAGGCAAGGGTTAAGAATTCCATATGCGAATGTTCAAATTATTACCAGCATATAAGTACCCCCTAAACCCCCATATCTGTCATATTTACATAATATTTTCAGTTGTACGTATTTTGTACGTTTAATAAGAGCAAATAATATTCGGATTAACAGTATCCTATCACGAAACATTGCGTGAAACGTAGCACTGCCAAATCTCTTAAATCATGCAAATTATAATTATAGGTGGTAATTCAACTTGGAAAAAAATAACTCCAAACTTTTAGTCTCCGCGGCGTTTTGTTAGTTTTAATCACTCATTCTCTGGATAATCGGTTAGTTACAAGCAGTAGCTTCTCATAAGGGCACAGAAGAAAACTTTAAAAGAGAATGTCACTTAAAAATCACTTAGGCGTGAGCAAATTAAATACAGCCAAATAACACACGAATGTATAGTTTGCAGTGTTTTTTTTTAAATCTGCATTTGTAAGTTTGCACGAGTAATATAAATGAGTTACTCCAGTCATCAAAAGTTAATCAGCAGAAAAAATTCAGCGCTTGTACGAAAACTGCCTGCATGCCGATAAAAGTTCCGTTTCGGAACCTTTTCTGCTCCATACTAATGAAGGGAAAGATTACAGACGTGTCAGCTGAAACTTGAGGTAGCTTTTGAAAAAGTTATTACCTTGTTATATCCCCTATATAATAATAGTCTAAGTTATTTGTCCTCCAATTTATGAAGCGGTTGGACCTGGAATGGACAGAGGCATCCAATCAAAGCGAATAAAGTTTATCTTCTCCTAAACTATCGATCCCACTCTAAAATAAATTTGTATAATATGCTTCATATCACAGCAAACAATACTGTCGTCTTTAAAACGTTCGAAATCCAACCCTTCCCACCTTTTCGAGTGTTTAATGCCATTATTTCAAGCCCTATTTTCCCCGGTTAAGAGCAGGCGATTAAATTTATCCATTTATCACTTAATAAATAGGTAAAAATAACAATCTTTTCTAGCATTGTGACGTCATTCCTTTAAACATCTCATTGAATCATTTCATATTTTAAACTATTTAAATATCGTCTACACTATTTTAATATGTTTTATCACTGAACTTAGATATTACGTAAATGATTTTCTTTTATATTTGGCTTAAATAATAGATTAGGTACATACGTGATAATTTTAAATTTAATCATCGATTGTTTTTTGTTGCAATAAAACTTTTACCACCGGTATTAAAAATAAATTCTTTTCATATAAGTCTAGGAGTCTATTTCACGGACTCATAAATATCTAACTTTTAAGTTATATATATTTGGAAATTAAGAAGTTTTTTCTTTTGTGTGTTTGTTTATTATGCATAACCACACGGTTTAACTAAATGAATTCAATGTGATTCTAAACTGCCTTACAGGATCGGGAGACTCTAGAGGAGTATGACGATAAATAAATTATTGAGAGTGAACCAGATAGTTGTTCTCAGCCAAAAAACAAACCATTTTTCACCTACCTCATTGGGTACTTAACAGTTCTGGAATATTAAAAATTTTACTAATCCCGTCATATGATGGGCTACATGCTAGTTATAATATATTTGTTGTTATTGTTCAGACTTTTTGACATAAGTTTCGCGGCATGTCAGCTGTATAGTTAAGCTGCTACTTTTTGGTCCCAGAAAACACATATCCGAATTCCACAAGCATAGATATTAAGCGGTTTCAAAGTAACCAATCACGTTTCAGTGTTAAAGTTTCTATACGAGGTGTCCCCAATTTATTATTAAGTTATTATAAAATTAGGATATAAAATCCCCTATATAAAAATAGCCTAAGTTATCTGCCCGTCTGTCTTCACATTTATGAAGTGGTTGGACCTGGAATGGACAGAGGCATCCATATTGGGTTCTTGATGATTTAGGGTTAGCAAAATTCAAAGCGAGTAAAGTTTATCTTTTCCTATACTATAGATCCGATTATAAAATAAATTGGTATAATTGTACTTCATATTACAGCAGAAAATACTGTCGTCTTTAAAACGTTTGAAATCCACCCCTTCTCCACTTTTCGAGCGTTTAATGCCATTATTTCAAGGCCTGCATTCCCCGGTTAAGAGCAGGCAGTTAGATTTATCACATAATAAGTAGGTAAACATATCATTATGACGTCATTCGATCTCATTTAATCATATCTTATTTTAAATTATTTAAATATCATCTGCATTATTTTTATACGTTTTATCGGTGAACTTAGATACTACGTCAATAAATTTATTTTATATATTCTTTTATATATATCTAAATATTTTAGTATTCATAATTTTCGATATCTTTTAATACAGTTTAAAAATTAAGACTTATTTTGGACCCCACCTTTAATATGAAATACAGTTAAACCTGTCTATTCAAAATTTCACGTGGATAGAAAAAATTGAGATAGACAGGTATCCGAGATACGTAGATTTTAAATTCTACATACCTGTACACTTTGTAAATAAAACCCTACAAGAAGTAGCCATCTTGCAAAATATAAATAAAAACTAATTTCCTAGACGCTACGGCCCAACTTGAAAGCAGGCTCGATGATGTCAATCTCCGTTTTCGACACCGCGGATGCTGGGGTGTAAAGCATGTGTACAAGTTACACCAGGGGTGGGCAAATACTTTAAAGTGCCGGCCAAAATGAAATTTTCAACATGTCTCCCGGGCCAGAGAACTATACCGCGTTCGCTGGGCACAAGTGAATGTTTTGGGTGCAGTTTTTTCCCTACCCAATAAATTTTTTTGACCAAAACACTATAAGTATCATTTTAAAGCATTTGGACAGAGAAATTTGACAGTTAATAAAAGATAATAGTAATAATAAATTGTCTTACTTAGGTGCGTGCGCGAACAATTTGTGCCCAGTAAAATATGTCACGTCATTTTTAAATAAATATGATCCATTATATAAAATTAATGGTCATTAAATATATCAGTTAATGAAAGATTTTGTTTTGATATTTATTTATATCTTAATTATTCTATTTTGATCATAGTAATTACATGTTTATATTTATATTACATTTTGTAAATATAATAGTAAAAAGAATTATAAAAAGAAAAGACAAACATCAAACGTTAAAATAGAATAGTTTTAGTTAATGCAAAACGTGAAATCTGGAATGTTCATTTGATATTATTTCTTATAAATTTGGATCCAAATCACTTGTAGCAATCCTTAATACCGAGTGTAGATTTTCGCCAGTAATTTGTGATCGACATTTATTTTTCGTGTAAATCATTAACTAAAAAGTTCTTTCGCAAATATATGTTGCACAATACGCATACAAATAATGTTGATTGCAACAAAATCGCATATAAGAGATTAAAAAATTGCATGCAGAATTTTTCAACGGGCTGTATAAAGTAAGCAAAAGGACCGGATACGTCCCGCGGGCCGGATTTTGCCCACCTCTGAGTTAGACGGTTAACTGTACGCGTAACCAAAAGGGTTTAGTTCCCAAACATGTTTGATACTCGGTTTATCCACTGAAGGGATGAAAGAACAACATTACCAGCCCGAGGATCAAACCTTCAACCTTGGAAAAGCGAAGTCCTACTCCAACACCACTGGATTTCATACAATTAAATATACCAATGAAAAAGTCTGTTTATAAAGCTCTTCTTTTGAAAATGGCGACAAAATCATCCAAACCAATGCCAAGTTATGATTCCAGAAGTTGCTTAAAGCATAAATTGCTTTCTGTGTATCTTTTGGCGTATCTGTATCTTTAGTTTATTCATAACTTTCATTTTTACAATATACCTCTGGTCTTATTAGCCCTCGGTGCAAAACAGTAGACTGTAGTTCTCGAAACTAAACCAAACTAATGTACCTGCAATTCTTTGATTATTTCTTCATCTGATAGAACTCCAGATGTAGCAAAAGAACTATCCACATTTATAATCTCTAAATTAGCGACTACTTCCACAGGATGTTTTTTGTTTACGGTTTAGCTTATGGACGCATTTTCCTTACTGACATCCAATCTTTATCCTACAGTTCGATGCTAAAAGGAAAAATTACTTTTCGAGTGTTTTTAGTTTATGGAAGCATTTTTCTTACTACCATCCAGACTTCATCCAACAGTTCTATGCTAAAAGGACAAATTACCTTTTGAGTCTTTTTAGTTTTTATGGTTATGGTTTAGTATATGGAAGCATGTCCCTTACTGCCATCAAATCTTCATCCTATAGTTCGATGTGGCAAATTACTTTTTGAGTGTTTTTAGTTTATGGTTTAGTTTATGAAAGTATTCTCCTTACCGCCATCCAATCTTCATCCTACAATTCTATGTTAACTTTCCGAGTGGAACACATCGAGGAAAAAACTCCAAAAAATACGCTAAAGGTTTACTGTGTCAGTGGCCAAAGAGTTCTATGATTTTTCCTTCACCCTTTGTGGACTAGAGTGGAATACGGGAAACCCACCCTCGTTATTGTCCCTTTACTTCCGGTTATAAATAGATATATAAATAGATATTATAGATTGTTAATTTTTAATACACATAAAGCTCTTCAAGTCTGGAATATTATCCCAGCAGAAATAATGGATTCTAAAATACAAATAAAAATATTCTTTGAGAGACTTATTTATATTTTTTACGAAAGTCATCCAAGATATTTAAGTGGTGCAATTAGAGATGAATCTGTTACCGCGAACGAAATACTTCAAAATAAACATTTACAAAGCCACGAAAAGCTATCAGCGTCTTTGTGCCTCAGTGGGTAGAGGTGCATCAAGAAATGTCAGTGAAAGAGGGGTGCAGTTCCTAAACAATCGACCTAACCCTCGTACCTCAAAAGTCCATGGGGTAAAGTACTGGCAAAAATGTACATTACATTCATTTTAGGAGCGTTTTTGGAGGTCGAAAATTGTACGTTTTGAAGTCATCATAGGTTTGGAGGAATTGTGCGTGCGAACCGCTTAGAGGGTTAAAAGGATAAATTACCTTTCACGTATTTTTAGTTTAGGGAAGCATTTTACTTACTGCCATCCAATTTTCCTCCTACAGTTCGATGCTAAAAGGATACATTACTTTTCGAGTGTTTTTAGTTTATGAAAGCATTTTCCTTACTGCCATTCAATCTCCATACTAAAGTTGAATGTTAAAAAGACAAACAACCTTTCAAGTGTTTTTAGTTTATAGAAACAATTTCCCTACTGCCATCCAGTATTCATCCTGCAGTTCAATGTCAAAAGGACAAATTACCCTTCGAGTCTTTTTAGTTTATGATTTAATATATGTAAGCATTTTACTTACTGCCACCCAATCTTCATTCTACAGTACGATGTAAAAAGAACAAAATACCTTTCAAGTGTTTTTAATTTATGGAAGCATTTTCCTTACTGCTATCCAGTATTTCTCCAGCCGTTCGATGTTAAAAGAACAAATTACCTTTAAAGTGTTTTTAGTTTACGAAAACACTTTCCTTACTGCCATCCAGTATTAATCCTGCAGTTCAATGTTAAAAAGACAAGTTACCTTTATAGTCTTTTTAGTTTATGGTTTAGTATATGGAAGCATTTTCCTTACTGCCTTCCAATCTTCATTCTACAGTTCGATGCTAAAAGAGTAAATTACCTTTCAAGTATTTTTAGTTTATGGAAGCATTTTCCTTACTGCCATCCAGTTTTTCTCCTACAGTTCGATGCTAAAAGGATGCATTACTTTTCGATTGTTTTTAGTTTATGAAAGCATTTTCCTTACTGCCTTCCAATCTTCCTTCTACAGTTCGATGTTTAAAGAACAAATTACCTTTCAAGTGTTTTTAGTTTATGGAAACATTGTCCCTACTGCCATCCAGTATTCATCCTGCAGTTCAATGTCAAAAGGACAAATTACCTTTCGAGTCTTTTTAGTTTATGGCACCATTTTCTTTACTGCCATTCAATCTCCATACTAAAGTTGAATGTTAAAAGGACAAACAACCTTTCAAGTGTTTTTAGTTTATGGAAAATTTTCCTTACTGCCATCTAGTATTCATCCTGTAGTTCAATGTTAAAAGGGCAAATTACCTTTCGAGTCTTTTCAGTTTATAGTTTAGTTTATGGCAGCATTTTCTTTATTGCCATTCAATATTCATCCTACAATTTGATGTTAAAAGAACAAATTATCTTTCAAGTGTTTTTAGTTTATGAAAACATTTCCCTTACTGTCATCCAGTCATCATTCTACAATTTTGAGATTTACGTGATTGAGTTTGGATATAAAAGTTGGTCTGGGGCTCTACGGTTTGCTGTTTGGCTATACGAAGGCTAATGAGACTGGGACATTCATGCTAGCAATGGGATTCAAACCCACAAATTTTGGTACCGAAGAACAACTCTCTAGCCCTTTGGCTATTGTTTGGTAGTTTGGTTTGGTTTGGAGCGCTACGATCCACCGTTTTGCTACATAAAACCTAATAATACTGGGATCTACTGTTTAAAGCCGATTCTGAACTGCTCCGACCATCCACGTCCTCACGGGATTCGAACCTGGGAGTTCTGGTACCAAAGAGCAACGATCTACCCATTCGGCTATCTTTCGGCAATTTTATTTCGAGTGTTGTGGTATACTGTGTTGTTACACGAAGGCTAAGGTGCCAGGGACCTGCTGATTAAAGCTACAAACAACCATGATTCAAACCTGCGAACTCCAGTACCAAAGAGCAGAGCCCTACCATTCCTCAATCTTTCAGTAGAGGAATATATATATATATATATATATATATATATATATATATATATATATATACATATATATATTTATATATATATATATATATTTATATATATATACATATATATATATATGCATATATATATATATATATATATATATATATATATATAAATATATATATATACACATATATATATGTATATATATAAACACATATATATATACACTCATGTTTCCGAACGATGGCCGAATGGTTAGGGTGCTGGCCTTCGGAACCGAAGTTCGTGGGTTCGAATCCCACTGTGGCATGGATGTTCGTAGCCGTTCGGAATCGGCTTTAAGCAGTAGGTCCCGGTCTCTTTAGCCCTCGTGTTGCAAAAAGTAGACCGTAGCGCTCCAAACCAAACCAATACACTCATGTCCATAAATTAAGGATAATGAAGTTCAGGCAATGAAAGAGACAAAAGCAAAACAAATTTGACTTATTTGTAAAGTCTATTTATTAAACAAAAGGTAAAGAGCAAAAAAGATGCTATATGTTTGACATAATTAATAAAAATTGCGATTTTTACTCCCTGGAGCAAATTTTAAAAAAGAACCTATTTACAGAAAACAGTATAACATGGTTAGTATGATGGTTAATGCGGAGTATGTCTCCCGGACGATGCAATACAAGCGTTACAACGCCTACGCATGCTGAGTATCAGATTATCAAGAATAATTCCTCCCCAAACGAGCCATCCTGCACCACCGTAACGGTGTCCGTTCAATGGTGTTCTCTTGGTGGTAACGGGTACCTGGCGCTTTCCATATGAAAGTCCGGCGAGAATCAGAATGTAAACTGAACCTGGACTCGTCGGAAAACATCACACAAGACCACTGTTGCGGTGTCCACAATGCATACTCTCTAGCCCAGCATAATCGCAGGCGACAGTGAGTTGCGGTAAGGGGAACAAATCTGACAGGCCTACGAGCATATAGACCAATGTTCCCTAAGCGTCTGTACACGGTCTTCTTTGAAACTGTCGTACCGGTAGCTGAAGAGAGCTGACGAGACAGGTCTGATGCTGTGCTCCGTCTGTTTCTTTTGGCAGTAACTGCCAAATACCGGTCATCATTCGCCGTAGTAACTCGGGGTGACCTGTGCTGTAACATCTACTCACATTACCATCATGTTTGAATCGTTGCCAAAGCCTGGAGATGACACTCTGGGCGATTCCAAGTTCCTCGGATACTTCCAACTGGGTACGTCCACATTCCAGTCGTCCGATAATTCTACCACGTAAAAAATCATCCAAATTCTTCCTTTGTGCCATAACAATGCGGTTATTGCACTGAAAGGCTTTTAAAGCGTTTTTGAACAATTTAACTTCTTTGCTACTATTCCTTATATACCCCTTTCGTACACTCTCGTCCTTGTGACGTACTATCCGCGCCATCTGGTGGTTTCCTGCAATTTCCATATTCTTCTTCAAGATGTGTGTGATAATTCTACAGGTGAAATTTTTATTTTAGAGCTCAATTTCTGTGTGATTCTGAATTATCCTTAATTTATGGACATGAGTGTATATACATATACATATATATATATATATATATATATATATTTATATTATTATATGTATATATATATGTATATAAATATATATATATATATATATATATATATATATATATATGTATATATGTATATATGTATATATGTATATACATATATACATATATATATATATATATATACATATATATATATATATATATATATATATGTATATATACATATATATATATATATATATATATATATTATATATATATATATATATATATATATATATATATATATATATATATATAATATATATATTTCAGTGTTTGGTTTGGGTTTATAGTGCCACGGTCTACTGTTTTGCTCACGAGAGCTAGTAAGACCGGGACCTACTGCTTAAAAACGATTCCGAACGGCTAGTAACATTCCTGCAAGTCTTATATATTTTGCAGGGAAAATATTTAAGATGTGCTGTGAATCAATTGATTGAGAGTGTAGGGATATAAAACAATTTCGTGTCATGCAGGTTTTCGAAATACACGTTGTTAAAATTCGTTCTCTAGTATTATATATATTTCACACAAAAATTCAGAAAATTCTGTGAAATCAGTCTCCAACTCTTTCTCATTAGAATACCAAATATATTTTGTCAATTTTCAAACAGATGAAATTTCAACGCAAAGAAAAAGTTTGTAAAATCCATCTCTTCAAAGAATTATTGTATTTCGTTAGAGGTTCTTGAAATATGAATTCCTACTATTTTACTCGCTGTTATTCAGTCCCATTGCGTGTGTTTTTCTCAATTCCGATTACTTCATTACCATACGTATTTACCATTACACGGCAAGCGGTATTGATAGTTACATGCGCCTAGCAACTGTCTAACAGTACCGGAAAAGATAATCATCTCGTGCAGTAAAAGAAATATCTTGTATTTTTCACTATATAATTTCTAACCTTCAAAAGTCTGACACACAGACGTACTTGTCAAATGACGAAAACATCGGTTGGTTAATCTAAAATTCTTACTTTATGGTGGTCTTGTAGAGAGATAAAGTAAAATAAATAAATAAAATAAAAAGTACTAATTTTTCAATTGGCTTTCTCAATTATCACCCATAAGAGTATGTCGTAAGTTTGCTAAGGCCAGATACAATGATTTATACCTTATACATATAATATACATATAATATATTATACATATAATACATATAATATACATATATTATACGTATAATACATATAATATACATATAATTCTTGATTTTAAACTAGTAAAACTGCATATGATAATCCCAGGGTCCATAAATATCGTAACATTTTCGAAAATATCAAAAATATCCATCATAAATATTTAATATATCCGAATTATTATTCTTAAAACATACATCCAAAATTCTCCTTTTTTCCTCCTTCTCATTTTTTTAATATATAATATCCCAGTCATAAAATACCAAATAAAACTGCATCTAATAAGCCCATGGTCCATAAATATCGTGACGTTTTCGAAAATATCAAAAATATCCAACATAAATATGTAATATATCCAAATTATTATCCTTAAAACATACATCCAAAATTCTCCTTTTTTCCTCCTTCTCATTTTTTTTAATATATAATATCCCAGTCATAAAATATCAAATAAAACTGCATCTGATAAGCCAAGAGTACGTAAATATTGTGACGTTTTCAAAAATATAAAAAATATCTAACATAAATATGTAATATGTCAAAATTATTACCCTTAAAATATATATCCAAAATTCTCCTTTGTTCCCACTTCTCATATTTTAATATATAATTGCCCAGTCATAAAATATTAAATAAAACTGCATCTGATAAGCAAAGGTCCATAAATATTGTGTCGTTTTCAAGAACTATCCAAAAATATTCAATATAAATATTAAATATATCAAAATTATTATCCCTAAAATGTATATCCAAAATTCTCCTTTCCCCCCCCCTTCTCATTTTTTAATATATAATATGCCAGTCATAAAATATCAAATAAAACTGCATCTGATAAGCCTAGGGTTCATAAATATGGTGAAGTTTTCGAAACTATCCAAAAATATCCAAAATAAATATGTAATACGTCAAAATTATTATCCCTAAAATATATATCCAAAATTCTCCTTCCCCCCTTTCTCATTTTTTAATATATAATTGCCCAGTTATAAAATATCAAATAAAACTGTATCTGATAAGCTCAGGGTCCGTAAATACTGTGACGTTTTCTAAACTATCCATAAGTATCCAATATAAATACGTAACATATCAAAATTATTATCAATATATTTCCAAAATCATCATAATTATTAACTATTATTTGTGATTTATGTGGCTCAATATATATCATTCGAATCATCTCAATAACATCCGAATGCATATGTGGCTCATCCGAAATATATATCAGAAATCCTTCTTCTCCCCCCCTTCTTATTTTTTAACCCTTTGGCTGCTTATCCCGCGATTTCCACGGGCATTTGCTTTTCATCCTTTTTTGAGAAGTGCATCCCACTTTTTCACCGTTTAACCAGTGAAATAAATTATATACGTTATTAGACGTTTAATTATGTAATAGATAGAGTTATATGAGTAAAACTATAGTTATATTAGATAATATAATTATAATTATATTATGCAATAAATAGAAATTAACTGTAATTCAATTGAAATTTATTAAAAAAATTTTTCTTGTGATATCATCTGAAACTGTTTTTATTTTATTTTATTTATTTATGTTTTTTTTAACATTTTAATTTCTCACGATAAAATGCTATTTAAAAAATCTTTTCGAGAAATAAATAGTGCATATTCCATTTTTTCAATATATATAGATTTAAAATGTTAAAAAAATGCACACTTTTTGAACCGCTTTTGGTCTACAAATTGAGCAGTCAGAGGGTTAATATCAAATTCATAGTCGTAAAATGTCAAATAAAACGGCATCTGATAAACCTAAAATTCGTAAATATCATGAAGTTTACGAAAATGTAAAAAAAATCCAATATAAATGTATAATAAATCAAAATTATTATTCCTAATATCCAAAATTCTTCTTTTCGCCTCTTTTCATTTCTTAATATTTAATTTTCCAGCCGTAAAATATCATATCAAACTGCATCTGACAAGCTAAGGTCCGTAAATATCATGACGTTCTCAAAAATATCAAAAATACCCAATATGAATATGCAATATATTAAAATTATTATTCTTAAAATAGATACCCAAAATTCTCCTTTCAGCCCCTTCT
Organism: Pardosa pseudoannulata; assembly: GCA_032207245.1. Classification (NCBI taxonomy): domain Eukaryota; kingdom Metazoa; phylum Arthropoda; class Arachnida; order Araneae; family Lycosidae; genus Pardosa; species Pardosa pseudoannulata. Next base: position 85,555,984 of record CM063509.1, on the reverse strand, counting down.
CATTTTTTAATATATAATTTCCCAAAATAAGTCAACAAATGTCAACTGATGTGTTCTTATGTGAAGCGCGTGAAATTGCATAAAGATCTACAGTGCCTGGCGACTCTTCTAGGCAAAGCGCTAATTCAGAAATATTGCAATCCGAGTGACCCCTATAAAGTATCGACCGAAAAATAAAAGGTATTCCCTACTGCGACATTTATTCCTACCAAAAATAAATGTCTCTCTCATGCAGAAATAAGTCCTGATTACTTACGAAACGGCTTTGCTGTAGCAAAATCGGCACGTGGGTCAAAGTTCTCAACAGGTATCTCTATGGAAGGAGAAAAGCTCATAATACAGCAGGCATGACCAAGCTCCATAAAATTCCGAGCCATTTTTCAAAATTTGAAATTTTTCGCGAGCCACAATTAAATACGTATTTAAAAGGTATGCGAAAAAATATTAAAAATTTTTTTACAAAAATTATATTTAATGAATGTTATTTGGAAGATCTTCGTCCTTTAATCAAGAATAAGTCGATGATTTTTGCATTGCGAGTGAATACAATGTGTTTCATTGTTTCCCTGTGGTTTGCACGTAAATTCGGCAGCCGATGATGCAAACTGAGGTCACTTACAATTTTCTCGACCGAAAACATAAAAAGGATGTAACATACATTTCTGCCATATTTCCTCCGTGACAGTCCAGTCGATTGTTTGGGAACTGTCTTTTCAAAATTTGAGGGATGCATTTGTTCACATTTAACCTAAATATCTGCTTTGAAAACCAAATGAGTAAAACATGTTTTTATGGCAGGATGAAGAGCTTAAAAAGACGCCGTTTTCAAACTATAGATAAGATTCACTATAGATAAGACTATATTTGTACGGGATAATCATTGAAAACTTTCTGGGAGGCGCACAGGAAGTAAAACAATAAATTTTTTCATCTACCTAGCCGAAAAAGGGAGTAGATTCACCGAACGCTTTGGCTACAAAGTAAACACTAGTGTATTTTTTGGAGATTTTACAATGTGTTTCACTGTTTTAACGAGATGTTCTCGGTGAATTGTGCAGTGAATCGGCATGAATTGTGGAATTTGAGAATCATCTCTCAAAAGGACAATAACACTAATTTTTTTACCCAGCATTACCGGGGCTCCATCAGTTGCAATAATTTTTAAAAATATAATAACACAAAAATGAAAAGGGAACTCGAGTGTATTTATGGAGAGCCACAAATAATCCTTCAAAGAGCCGCATGTGGCTCGCGAGCCGCAGGTTGGCCACCCCTGTAATATAATCTGATGGTCTCTTATATAGAACTGCATTAATCCACCTTTCTGAAAAATTTTCAATCAAAGCGAGATCAGTCGCATATCCCCTCTTAGGACTAATCTGCATCCAAACCCATAAATAGCCCTCAGGATTTGATTAACCCTTTCGAATGCCTTGGGAACATTACTTTCCACCTATATGATCTTAAAAAATACACCTGTGGGAAACACAAAACCTATTATAATATACAGGCCTTTCTATTATAACGATGAGAAGACCGATTCCCGCTTCAGTTTTTCGTTGTCATTTATTGTTTGATGAATTGAATATAATTAGCACTTCTGTTTTGAAAATTTGAAAACGTTGTGTGAGAAATAAATGGCCCACGACAGGGTTAAGACATAACAGCCATCTTCTGATCTTCTCGGAGGAAAAAACAAAAAATTAGGGGGGAGAAGAACAATACCTATCTCACGCATCTACTTCCATCAAGTAGCTTAACGGACACATCTGTCTTTTATTCTGGATATGCACAGATTGTCCAAGATCTTTCGAGATATTTCTGGATGGTTTTTCTTCGGAAATCACCCACAGTTTTGGTGTTTTAGATGAAGTTCCTGTTCTTCCGAACATAGACGAACTCCTTTTTGTTGCTTAACACATTGTGTGCGGGTACATTTCGCAGCGAATTGTACCGGGACCGTATTGAGGGTGTAGATAATTCTCAGCTAAAAAACAAACCATTTTTTTTATCTGCCTCACAGGGTACTTTGAAACATCTGAAAAGTGAAAAATTTTACTGATCCCGTCATATGACGGGCTATATGCTAGTATTTACATATTTATAGTATATTTTATATATTTAGGATATGATAGGATCATTTGTAAAAAATGTGAATTGAAATATGGAAAATTTTACAGGGATTTATTCATTAGATTTATTCTAATCTTACAAGGGAAATTATAGCCTCGAAATAATAAAAAAAAGTCTTGTAAAGTTAAACAACTAACAAATAACATGTGTAGTCTCACCACTGGTCTGGGGCCTTCTAAAATAATTGGAGTGATTCTGAAATGCGGATGTGCTGGAACACTTCTGGTCGTCGTGAGATGTCGGAGTCGTTAGTTTTTCTCTCTTGGACCCAACTCTTCCTTTGGTCCTCAAATTCTGTCCTCGAATCCTGAGCCCTTACTGTCGAAATCTGCTTCTCGACCGCCGAACTCCCTCTATCTTGACTTTTCTTTATTTTATGTTATTTTCATCTCTGTCATTCCTTACTTCTCTTCGCCCAATCGGCAGAGCTGTATATATTTTTTGGTCTCCTTTTCCCGTCTTGAAACCTCAAACATGAGGAAAACCTTACCCCTTCAAATTGGGCACTGTCCCATAGGAACTCATTAACAACTCCACAAAGGTATATTCTTATTTAGTATCATGTATGGAGACGTGATTTCACGGGCTAATAAATATCTAGCGTTTAAGTTATACAGGTTTGAAAATTAAGAAGTTTGTTCGTTTGTATGTTTGTTTTTTATACATAACCACACGGTTTGACTAAATGGATTCAAACTACATTCGGAGTATCTGGAGACTTTAGAGGAGTACGGTTTGGTTGGTTTGGAGCACTATGGTCTACTTTTATAGCAACACGAGGGCTAATGAGACCGGGACCTACTGCTTAAAGCCGATTCCAAACAGCTACGGACATCCAAGTCACAGTGGAACTCGAACCCACGAACTCTGAAGGTCAGTACCTTAACCATTCGGCTATCGTTCGACTTAGAGGATTATGAAGAAAAATTATTGAGCGTGTAGATAATATTCAGCCAAAAAATAAACAATTTTTTTTACCTGTCTCCTAGAGTACTTTAGTATTCTGGAAAATGAAAAATTTTACTCATCCCGTCATATGACGGGTTATATGCTAGTAAAGAATATTTCCAGGTGATAAACCTCCGAAAATTTACCGTTTCGTGAAGTATATTCCTTACTATAACTCAGATAGAAACACTTAATACGTAACGTAATAATATCTAAAGGTAATATTACAGTTAAAAACCTTGGATGGTTTTTGATGAAAAAATAATAATATTCGTTCCTGAGTTGTTAGTTTAAAAATAATTTGTTCCTTTATGAATAAAGATATTCAATTGCAGGGATATGCAATTTTTATTTCATTTCAGTTATAGTTACATATTATGTGATATAATTTTATACCGTATTTATGAATTATATTAGCTTTGGTTGGTATAAATCGTTAACATAGTAATGCCAAAAGTCGAAAGTGATACTTTAAAACAGTATTCACACACTGCGTGCGGTTTTATTTCGCAAAGGAATTGTACCGGGAGCGGGCGTTTTGCGCGTCAATTTAGTCATTCAGCTTTTCGACCCCAGAACTCTGTCGAAATTTGCTTCTCGACGCCGAACTCCCTCTGTCTTGACTTATCTTTATTTTATGTTATTTTCATCTCTGGCCTTCCTTACTTCTCTTCGTCCAATCAGCAGAGCTGTATATATCTATTGGTCTCCTTTTTCCCGCCTTGAAACCGCGAACATGGGGAAAACCTTACCCCTTCTAATTGGACACTGTCCCTTAGGAACTCATAAATAACTCCACAAAGATATATTCTTATTTAGTGTCATGTACGGAGACGGGATTCTAATCTGGGACTGGGATAAGAACTCCTCCCGAGAATCCTGTACACGACAAAAAAAACCTGTTCAATTAATTTTTATGGGATCCCCTCTCCTTTACAAAAGGTATGATGGGGTCAGATTTAGATCTGAAGCATTTCACTCCTCGTTTTATTAATATCAATTATATTAATTAATCAATTATAATAATTGTATTAATTATATTAATTAATCGATTATATTAATTAATCTATTATATTAATTAAATCAATTATATTAGTTATCAATTACATTACTGATCTAAATCGCCTCACCACATAACACATATATCGCACTCTATATGTCGTGTTTTGCCGAACAATGGCCGAGTGGTTAGGGCACTGACCTTCGGAACCCGGAGTTCATGGGTTCGAATCCCACTACGGCATGGATGTTCGTAGCTGTTCAGAATCAGCTTTTAGCAGTATGTTCCAGTCTCATTAGCCCCCGTGTTTCAAAAAGTAACGCTCCAAAACCAGAACCAAAAAAAATATGTCGTGTCTCACAAGAGAGGTTACAAAGCTGCGTTTTGTAAATATGCTGAGAATTAATTCCCGAAAAATAATTTTTTTATAATTTTTGATATTTTAAAACCTCTGGAATTCCTTAAACAACAAAGATTCTTCAAACTTTACAACAAGTAAAAGACAGAGAAAGAAAAAAAAAGCAGTCCAGGAAACTGTAAATATTCCTTAATAACCCAAATTCACTTAATATATCGATCTCAAAAAAACTATCGAGGAAATGTTCCTTTCATGACAAACAACTTTGTCGTAAAAGCTTTCTTATGTTTTATTTCTCTTTTCTCGCAGTTTTAAAAAAGAAAAACAAACTTCCTTTTCAACACCAGCTGCCCGAGTTATTTGTTATTCTTCGAGAAACTAACCCGATATCAACTGCCGGCAATAGGCGTCGCCTCTGTTTCGTTACTAGCAAAAACCCGTCGTCATGACGACGGGGGACTGATAGCTCAGGAAGCGGCAAGTTCTAATAGCTCAAAAACCGAAAGGGATAGAAAATCTATAGACTAGGTAAATAAATACCCGAATTAATATCAGTTGTACACCGATTCGATATTTTTTTCCGATAGCTCTACACTGCTTCATATTCTTTTGCATCTTGATAAAAAGGAAAGGAACGAAGGGTAAAAAGAAAATGGAACTTGCTAGTTGATGCTTTAACTGCTATTTTTCTTTGAGAATTTTTGGAAGATGATAGCACAGTGACATCGATATTTGTAACGTCAGTTGATGGACGTTAATATTTTGTGAACGCGGAAGTTGTCAATATTTATAGGATTTCTTTGTGGCAAGTGAGAAAGTTTTTCAAACTCACACGACTGTAAACAACATGTTTTACTTATTTTTGGGTCTTTTATGATTTCCGATATAAAACTATACTTTCAGCACAGTTATTATATATTATAACTCTCACTATTCATCTGAAACCCATGTCGATACCTCTGGAGATGGTAGTCCCAGATTGGGGGATATACTGCTTAGTCCTCACAGCTGCACAGCTCCTAAAGCTGCATGGCTCACTCCTGCACAGTTCCTAAATTATAGGTGTATGGAATTTTTGGACCCAATTGTAGTATTTACAGATGCTCATCCCTCCCGATATAAGATAAATCAACCCTTTGACTCCCCATGTGTTCCTTTAACCCCTTGAGGACCAGCAAGTAAATGCTATACGAGTCAATCGTTGTTGAAACCGTTGCCATTTACGACATCTAGTAATTAAATCTAGCATTTAAAAATTAAAATAAAACCTTCAGATCTCCTATTACGCATACGAGACGCTGGTCTCTCTTTATCAACCGGAGATCATCAAGTGAAGACGACGCTGGACTGATAAAAGTGAAATCGCTGCTTCGCGTATACGAGACTTTGGTCGCGAAGCGGCTAAAATGCGAGCCCTCCGGGTGCTGGGCTCATAAAGTCTTTGGACTTGATATTTTACGATGACGGTTGTGAACATGATTCTGGTGCAGATGTTTTCGGCAAAACTTTAAGACAATGGGGATGACAGGCTGTGTTTCTGAAGTGGACAATTTCTTTTTTTTTTTTGGTGGACTAGATTACGAAGATTGGAACCCTTAGAAAGCGATAGAGCCCAGAGACGATAGGGGAGATCATGGTGGGCCTTTGACCGAGTAATATCGCTCTCTTGGGGATCACTGTCTTTCTCGGAGCAAAATAAATAAACCTAACATTTGATGTTGCTACAAATTTTGGTGACCGCACGTCCATGAATTTTGGTTGTTGTTAATTCGTCCTTGATATTCAGCTAATGATGTTTTTCTCTGTTATATATTTAATTTTATTTAAGTTAAGTAAATTATTACGCTGACCCATCACGAAGACATACAGCAGCATGCATACTGAAGACCAGAAATCACGACAGTAACCGCAATAGATATTAAACTGCCGATGACCTAGGAGAGTTCCGTCATGGTCCGTGTCAAACCCAATAATGAGCAACAACTACAAAGGTAGGCTCGTATATTAGGAAACACTATAGACCCAGATCATTTAGGTGAAACCTGGGGGGGGGTGAAACCCTTGTATACCTAAAGGAGGTATACCATTGTCTCTCATTTAGCCCTACCAAGAAGACACGCGTGGCTTGAGCTCGTGGCCACGGAGGTTGTAAGTGAATTCTTACGCTGACCCATCACGAAGACATACAGCAGCATGCAAACTGAATACCAGAGGTCATGACAGTAACCACAATAGCTATTGAGCTACTGCTGACCTACGAGAGTTCTGTCATTGTCCGTGTTATTGTTGTCAAACCCGATAATGAGCAAACACTACAAAGGTAAGCTCGTATGTTAGGAAACACTGAAGATCCAGATCATTCAGGTGAAACCCGTGCATACCTAAAGGAGGTATACCCCTAACGTTGTCACTCATTTAGCCCTGCCCAGAAGACACACGTGGTTTGAGCTTCTGGCCACGGAGGTTGTAAGTAAACTCTTACGCTGACCCATCACGAAGACATACAACA
>CM063509.1:85536536-85544036 GCA_032207245.1 Pardosa pseudoannulata | reverse complement strand
AAATATAAAGATTTCTTATCAAGGGGTCAAAATGACACCCACCGTAATTCTAGGTATACAAAAACCACCGTAATTCTAGTGATAAATAAAGTAAAATTCCGCGTCAGATTTGCTGCTTCATTTTTATGGAGTGGCCCATCTCCATTTTAATTAGGCTTATTAATTAGGCTACTCTGCCCAGTAAGTTCATTATAATTAAAAATAATAGGGACTAATGGGATCGACGAATTAAATTTCTCGATTTTATATATATATATATATATATATATATATACACATATATGTATATATATATGTATATGTATGTATATAAATAATTACATTAAATATGCATATTTGTATGCGCGTACATATATATCTATATATTATCTATATATATCTCTCTGTATATATATATATATATATATATATATATATATATATGTATATATATATATATATATATATATATATATATATATATATATATGCATATACATATATATATATATATATTTATATATATATATGTATATACTTATATATATATATATATATATATATATATATATATATATATATATATATATATATATATATATATATACATATATGCATATATATGTATATGCATGTATATAAATAAATCTACATAAATATGCATATCTGTATGCTCGTACATATGTATATATATATATATATATACATATATATATATAATATATATATATATATATATATATATATATATATATATATATATATATATATATATATATATATATATATATATATATATATATATATATATATATATATATATATATATATGTATATATATAATATATATATATACATATATATATATATATATATATATATATATATATACATATATATATATATATACATATATATATAATATATATATATATATATATATATATATATATACATATATATATATATATATATATATATAATATATATATATATATTCACATAGTATTTAATTTAATTTTAATATTAATTCTCACATATGTTCTAAAAAGCTGCCAAAAGTTTTTCATTAATGGAACAACATTGTATTAAATTATTGTCAAATGAAACAAAAACACATTTACAGCCTAATTTAGTAGTCTTAAATATGAGAGGATTTTACACGTAGATTTCTACTCAACTCGTTTGTTTTTGTGTTTGAACAGGCTCCGGCATGCCTTCTCCTTGACTCCTCGACTTGTATGTAACCGAGATGGGATGCGGTGCTTCGAAATCCGCGAGCGCCTCCGGAGGAGACCCCACCGAAGAGGTGCAGGCCATCTCGTCCAGCATCACGCAGATAAGGGACATTGCCCCGCCCGAAGTAGCAGACACAGGAGGTGAGTTGCACTCATTGCTTCTTACTCTGATTCTTAAAATAAGTTTGTAAAGCACCACTTGCTGGTGTGTTTCGCTATGCTAGCGTGTGACCTGCCCGCCTACTTAACCCCTTCCAGGTTCATTTTATTTCGGCATTATGGGGAAAAATGTCAATTTTTTATGCATATTGTTATACATACATAGCTTTTTAAACATAATAGCATCATTCCTATACAAAATTTTCTAAAAATTAATGTAAAATAATAAATTTAAATAAATGAGTAATTTACATGTATAGTTGGCTTTCTATACGGCAGGTATCATTAGACTTTGGAGTCAATTCAGACTAACTATAAATATAAAGCTTAGAATACCTAGCTTTTATCTTGAATTAAATTTTATTTATGTCCTATGCATTTACATATATGATCATGAAATTATTAATCAAAATTTGATCTTGTATGATACAATCGAAAACACGGTACTTCACAGAGTCCAACATTGCAATCTGGACAGTAGAACCTTGTTTCTCTCCTTACATTCTTCCCTCTACAGTCTCTCTTTGAGCATCAAATAAACTAGAACTATATATAGTTCTAGTTATACATTTCTATTGATTACAAAATTAAACGTCTAATATTGTAACTAATTTATTTTACTGGTTAAACAATGAAAAGGGGGGATGTGCTCCGTAATAAAGGTAGAAAAACAAATGCCCTCGAAAATCGCAGGATGAGCAAATTTTGCTACATTTTAATTGTCCGTGGAAATAGCGGAATGAGCAGTGAGAGAGTTAACGCATGGTGCCAACCAATGGTGGGACTTAATTCTTCGGTTAACACTAGAATTACGGTTGTCTTTGTATACCTAGAATTACGGCGGGTGTCATTTTGACCCCTTGATAAGATATCTGCATATTTCTCTATATGATATAATATATTTGGGAAAAATAAATTAAAATAATGCAAATTATGACAACTACAGTTTGTTTTTAAAAATATACAGACTTTGCAGGTATGTACGATCATTTAAACGATTTACTACGTTCTCTCCTAAACTTTGATCACTTGGTCTCATTTCATATTTTCCTAAATATGGAAATCCGTTTAATAAGTATTTTGTCCTAACATCTACTTCTAGCCAAAATTTTATTCCGAATTCATCGAGCTTGTTAGGCATATACTGCAAAAAACAGCATCTTGTTTTTGTAGGGAATAACTGTTCATCAAAAGTAATATTTTCATTTGGTTTGTAGCAAAGCTTACAGTTTTCTATAAAAGTATTCCATACCTCATATATTAGTGCAAATTTATCACACTGCAAACGTGTTGACCTTGTTAGCTTATTTTCAAAATGAAGAAATTTCATAACTTCCGGAAGCCTATCTCTACTCATAGTTTCATGAAAAAACTTTGGTCCCGAAGTCTTGACCACAAACTAAGAATTGGTAAGCCCTTCGCGGCTAATGCCCCCTTACGTACAACAACGCTATGAATGCTTCCAGTTCTGTGAAAGAGTCATTTTGAAGTTTACACTTTTCTTCAACATCAGTATATAGCCTGCCGTATTTCTAGGTATAATCATTTGTTAGGGCTGAAATAAAAATACGATTTTCTTGAAATCTTTACTATTTCGTAAATCACAATGATTTTGGAAAAGTCAAGAAAGGATTAAGATATTTGCAAAAAAATAAAAGAGTTGTCAGAGATAAAAGCTCGCTAGGTGTCAAAATGACCTCTTCCGTAATTCTAGTGTTAAACATAGATTAACCGCTGTCAGCAGTTAACCGACTTTGTTGAGGCTAGCTATAAATAATCTAATGACGTCACTAGAAGTGCATTTCGGAAAGTTTGGTTAAGTCGAAGATGGGAGCTTTTGCCACTCTGGAGGAGATTTTCGTCATAATGACGTAGCCAGTCGAAAAAATTGACTATTCCGATCGTTTAGAGTAGCAGCCAGTGTCGTCTCACAGAAAAATGCTGTAGAGGAAATAAAAGAAAGTTTGTCTTTATGTATTTTCAGATACACTGTGTGAAAATGTATGTTAAATATAAGATTATTATGCTGCGACGTAACTCAAAATATTACCCCGTGCACAAGCACATGCCGCTTACTCCAATGTAACTTTTCCTTTTCCCTGATGGCATCTCGTAATATTTTTCCATTCTTCTGCCATTTTGTATTGAAAGCTGTTCTCTTCATTTCTCTCGAGATGTTATCAGATGTAATGCAAATTTCTATGAATTGCATGTTAAAAATTTAGGTAATATATAGGCTTGCGATGATATATTTGTTGTTCCTCTTCATTTATTTCCTCTCCAATTATAATAAGTTAAGTTATCCTTCTACGTTGGGAGAACTTTTTTCTTTAAACTTAGAAACTAGTTCATGTTTTTACATTTTTAGATTCATTTATTAAAAAAAAACATTTTTTTATCTGCCTTATAAGGTACTTTACAATTCTGGAAAATTAAAAATTTTACTGCTCCCGTTATATGATGGGCTATATGCTAGTTAAAAAATAGCCATAGTGAACCTTTAATGGTTCATTATATGTAATATTTTTAAGCATTAAATACATAATAAATGGGTTCCACAAGAAGAGCTGGATACAAATATAAATTAAGATATAGATACAGAATGTTTGGACACGGCGAAATCAGGAGAAAACGTTAGGCTACCATGCTCAGAGCTTTATCGCCAAGTTGGCGAGGGCACCCTGTTCTTGAGTCAAGCCAGAAAGAATTTTCATTACCTTTATATCTAACTATGAGTTTAACATTATTAAAAATTATCCAAATTTAAAGCTTCTAGGTCATTTACTAGTAAATACTATCAAAAGCATCATAATAATTTTCAACAAAATATTTTAAGAACTTTTTGTGAAATCGCATTTCAAGTTTCAACATTTTATTAAAAATAACGTTCTGAGAAAAAAGCATTTGAAGTTTATGAAAGCAAATTTAACTATTAAAAAGTTAAAATACATGTTTAAAATTCACCACACTATCTTGCTTCAAAACTCTCTAATTGTAAAGTTGCTAATTATTAAAAATACAAGAAAATATTTAAACTAATCTTCGTAAAAATTTAAAAGTTTTGTCCAAAAAATGCTCTTTAAAAGGCTTTAAATTCCCATCTTCCCGTTCCGAAGTCGCTACTTCCGTTTTGTTTTGACAGCTGTCACTGATGTTTAACAGCTGTAACGTTTCTTTAATATGCTTTAGAGGCAAAACAAAAACAGATTTAGAAGCCTAAAAGTTGAAATTTTACAACAGAGAAATAAAAAAAAATTATGATTTTTGGCAAAAAATGACGTTTTTAATGTAGACGGATACCTGAAAGAAATATCAAAATTTCTAAAAACTTTTGGCAATCCCAGTTTCGTGACAAACAGTTTAAGAAAAATGGTTTAAATCTATCTTCGTTAAAAAGAAAATTTTCAAAAAATAAACAAATAAATAAAAATTTACAAATTTTTTTTAACCGTTTTTAAAAAGGTACAATAAGTATCAATAAGTTTATTACACACTTTGAGAATCATGTAATAGAGTATAAAATAGAAACTTACGTATATTTACATGATGTAGGAAATTAACCCTTTGACAGTTTCATTTTTTTTCCAGAATTCGGTCAAAAAATGTGACATATTTTTATTGCATTTTTTTGTTCATTTTACATTTTTAAGTAAAGATGTGTTATTAAAATTAACATTTCTAATATTTTTACAACTTTTTTTCTTTCTATGAAAGCATCATAGAACTGAAGTTTACCTTTAGTCTCATCGATATCCAATTTAATTTTTGGAATTCCAGTGAAAGCAAATCTAGGAGGCGGATCCGAAGGATTATCAGAATTAATTTCAAAAAATTGTCTTGCTTGACTGATTCCATCTGTACTACTATCAGAGTCATTACTATCCAGGTCATCTAGTAAACGTTCGCTACTATCATTTACTGATAATTCAGTTTCCGATTCCGAGTCACAGTTCTAATCACAAGAAATTAGCCCCATACGCTCTGAATTATCCATTATTTAAAAGTAAAAATATATTATTGAACTCTTACATCAATATAATTATCAGGCAGTTAGTAAAATATAACCAGAAAGCTATACACTGAAAGACAACAATTCGTCTTCTGATGCAAAACATTCGAAAAAACCCGCGTTTTAGAACCAATCAGAGTAGAAAATACAATAACCTGAAGAACTATCATTGACTGGAAGACATCTATACGAATAATTTGTTACTAAAATTGGAAAAATTACGGCTGAAACAGTGCAAGTAAAGTTGAAATCAGATTGTCCGTACGCCATACGGCCAAATCAGTAATGGCCCGAAAGCTGTGCCCGTATGGCATACTGGTAAAACAGGGAAGGGGTTAAGAAAAAAATGGTTTAAAGATTTGCCATCTATCTTCGTTAAAAAGAAAACTTTCTAAAAAAATAATAAATAAAAATTCTACAAACTATCTTTTCAACCGTTTCTAAAATGGTACAGTATATATCGAAAAGTTTATTACACACTTTGAGAATTGTGTAATAGAGTAAAAAATAGAAACTTAACGTATATTCACATGAAGTAGGAAATTAATAAATGGGCTAATATTATGATTAAATGGGCATAAAAATTCTAACGTCGTCAAATATTTGAATATTACATAGCGAACGTGACACATTGTCTTTCGTGTTTCAATTCCCATTTTTAACCCAAAAATTGCCAGTCCAAGCATGCCTCTACGCTGAAATTTTCTTTTTCCGTTCCTGAAATGGGAGCTTCTCTGTTTAAAGTAAAAATTTCACTAACGAAACTAGGTATTTCAACGGAAAAGCATCCATTTTTTTTCTTTTTGCGTGGTCAGATGTAACTAAAATAGAAATGCCATTAGTAGAGCGTTGACATATTTTCGATTAATGGGGCTTGTTACTAAAAATATAATCTGGTGATGTATTTACTTCACATTTACTGACTACTTCATTTCTGATTCAATAACTAACATAACGAATTTAGGTTAAACGTAACTAGTTACTGATTTAGAAGATACATATTACAAACGATACTAATTTTTTTAAGTTAACTGCTGATTACTAGACATTTTATTCAAAATAACTAGCACTAAAATGTTAATAATTTCTAATAATCGTGTTTAAAGTATGAAGAATATTTTGAAGCTTATTTAATAATGTGTTTTAAGCATTCTTACTGATGTTAATGGGGAGAATAATTAATTAGCATTGATTTAGGATGATAATTAACATCTCATATTTAGGTTAACCCTTTGACAGTTTCTTTTTTTTCAGAATTCGGTCAAAAAAAGTCACATTTTTTTATTCCATTTTTTTGTTTATTTTACATTTTTAAGTAAAGATGTGTTATTAAAATTAACATTTCTAATATTTTTAAGCATTTATTACAACTTTTTTTCTTTCTATGAAAGCATCATAGAACTGAAGTTTACCTTTAGTCTCATCGATATCCAAGTTAATTTTTGGAATTCCAGTGAAAGCAAATCTAGGAGACGGATCCGAAGGATTATCACAATTAATTTCAGAAATTTGACTGATTCCATCTGTACTACTATCAGAGTCACTACTATCCAGGTTATCTAGTAAACTTTCGCTACTATCATTTACAGATAATTCAGTTTCTGATTCCGAGTCACAGTTCGAATCACAAGAAATTAGCTCCATACGCTCTGAATTATCCATTATTTAAAAGTAAAAATTTATTATTCAACTCTCACATCAATAAAATTATCAGGCGTTTAGTAAAATATAACTAGAAAGCTATACACTAAAAGATAACAATTCGTCTTCTGATACAAAACATAATGAAAAAAAAAAAAAAAAAAAAAAAAAAAAAAAAAAAAAACCGCGTTTTTGAACCAATCAGAGTAGAATAGACAATAAACTGCAAACTATCATTTACTGGACAACTATCGAATAATCTTATATATTAATTTGTTACTAAAATTGGAAAAAATAAGGCCGAAACAGTGCAAGCGAAATAGAAATCAGATTGCCCGTACGCCATACGAACAAATCAGTAAAGGCCCGAAAGCTGTGCACGTACGGCGTACGGCCAAAACAGGGAAGGAGTTAAAGGTAACTAATAACTTTTAACACATTTTGTGCAGGTACATTTCGCAGCGGAATTGTACC
>CM063509.1:85519036-85531536 GCA_032207245.1 Pardosa pseudoannulata | reverse complement strand
CATTAAACGTTCGAAAAGGGGGGAAAGGTTGGATTTCGAACGTTTTAAAGACTACAGTATTTTTTGCTGTGATGTGAAGCATATTTATACCAATTTAATTTAGAATCGGATCGATAGTTTAGGAGAAGATAAACCTTGAATTTTGCTAACCCTAGCTCATCAAGAAATCAATATGGATGCCTGTATCCATTCCAGGTCCAACCGCTTCATAAATTTGAGGACAGACGTACAGATAACTTAGGCTATTATTATATAGGGGATTACATCAAATGTGTATAATACTAAATTTAAAGCTCATTGAATCCTTTAATCCTTTATAACTATTTATGCTTCTATGTGACTGCATTTTCATTGGTATTTCCTGTTACAAATTTAATTTTTTATTACCTTATGGTGAAAATGTGACAAACCGAAAACGACTTAAGGCACAGCGTTTCCTGAGCATTAAGCTAAAAACATCCAATATGGCTGTTGTCCAACCACTTTAAGCCTCGCACAAATTGTAACCATCGTAACCCATATCGCCATTTTAAGTCCGAAGGAAAGTGGTACCCCTAAGCACGATTAACTTTAAACTCTTGCTAATAAATGTTTTAACTTCAACCTGGCTATAAAGACTGGAGAAAAAGTCGACATAAATCACTCGTGAGTACCATTCAGAGGGGATTATTAAACACCGTCTCCAGAAAACTCGGGCAAAATTTGACAGGAAACTGTGCTATTAGCGATTGTGCCACGTGACCACATTACGAAGGGCGGTATCGGGAAAAACGTCGCGTGCGAAGGGGACATATTTTTTTTTCTTTAGACCACCCTCTTTCAAGGTTAGAAAATAAGAAAATTAGAAAAAAAGGAAAGAAAATCAAGGTTACATTGATAGCGGTGGCTTGAACATTTCGTGGATGTAAACGTAACATAATGAGATCAGAAACTTGGCGTCTGTTTCTGACTCTTGTAGCAATTTCGGGGACAAAAGAATGGAAAGATTTCACACGACGATGGATGGTTAAGGCTCTAGCACGTCATCCTGCCATGAAGAATTAATCAAAAATAGTCGACATAACTGCCGAGATGATTTAGTGTGGGTGCAGAGCAATCACGAAACACTGAATTTGATTCTTTTAATGCTCTAACTGACAAGGTCGTGTTCGGCTGGAGTAAGTTATACCACTTTTGTGAAGGTCGTGATAACACGCTGGAGATTCTTCTAAGTTTTGAAGATCCTGAGGAATGGGTATTTTCGTTACCAATTCCGTACCTCTCTGCAGACACCTCAGCGAAAAGACATAGATGGAGATACACAAATTTCTGTGTGCACATTGAGATGTTTCGAGATCCTATCAGGGTTCGAACTCGGGTTCGAACACCCCAGGGTTCTAGCCCTGTACCCTAAACACTTAGCTCTTCCTTCCCCTTGTACGACTATACGGCTTTGATTCCTCACAAGGGACAGTCTACTATGTTGGTAAAAGATGTTCGTTTAGTGACACGCTGGAGATTCCCCGTCTTTAATTCTAAAATTTTGTTCATCCTCAGGTTGGAGATTTTTGCTCCAAATTCCGTAACTTTATCCCGATTATGGACGTTACAGCAAGAGGACATCGGATTTACTGCTTTATTTCACACATTCTCTGGTTTTACAGTAAGATGTTTCTTGCAACTGCCGTTCTCGAACTCTGCACTCCGACATTCTAATACTTTTCATTTACCGTAAGGCCATCTCGTGCCTCAAGCTATGCGGCTTAATAAATTGATATCCCCTCAATAGTAGCCTACTTTGACGAGGGAAAGACGTTTGTGACACCCTGCCAGAGATTCCCTTCAACTTTGATCATCCTCAGGATAAAAGTTCGATATTTTATTCCCCTTCCTACTTTAGTCCCTGCTGTTGACCTCACAGTTAATGGACATCCAGATCCACAGATTTATTCTGCACACTTTCTGGGTGTACAGTGAGATGTTTCGTATGTCTGTCGTTCTCAAAATCGGCAATCCAGGACTCTAGAGCTGTGCACTAACATTTAGGCCATCTCATGCTTCAAACTGTAAATTGATAATTTTGATACCTTGTATGTGGCAGCCTGCTCTGACTGGTGTAAGGCAATTGTGACGTCACAGGAGATTCCCCTCATCTTTGATCATCCTCAGTAGGGGTATTTACACAGCTGTTCTGAACCTTTGTTCTACCTTCTAACCTCCCAGCGACAGGCCATCCAGATCCACAGATCTATCATGCTCTTTCTGGGGAGTTTACGCGGAGATATCTTATTCGCCTGTCATTTTCGAACTAGGCATTCCGAGGTTTTATATCTGTATGCCAACCATTAGGCCATCTCATGCCCTAAGCTGAACAAGATTGATAACTTGATACATCACAAGGGGCAGCGTCCGTCAGACGTTTCTAATGCCACGTTGAATATTCTCTTCCACAGCGTCCTCGGGAGAAGAATTCTGCTCCTGGTTCCTTATCTTTGATCCCCCCACCCCTGTTGACTCCAAGTGAGAAGACATACAGTCAAATCTACAGATTTATCCTGTTTGTCACCAGATGCAGAAGGAGTTGATTCATGCCCATATCAGGCTCGACAATGGCTTCTTGGGATTATAGATCGCGAGCAAATTTTACAACTAGAAATGTATAAAGTTTACGTTTGCATTGTCTTTCTCTGTTCTGACAAGGTTGTATATTTACGCCTTGCATTAAGCCTACTTTGGCTTATTCGCTTTAAGTGAACAAGAATGGAAAGACTGATGTGTATAAGTGTTATTTTAATGTGGTAACTAAAAATCAACTACATGTACTGGTGAGCTTAGTTTTCAGTGATAGCAAATTCTGAAAAAAAAAAAGTCTTCGATCTGAAACTAGTAGAGAAGAATTTCTCTTTGTAGCTTTTTTAAAGATATATAAACTGGATATATATTTACACTATATTGCCAATAATGATTCATTTGCTATTTTAGACGTTTTCTTGAATATCTAGAAGTTTATTGCAGATAATTATTTGCATTGTATTATTCTGAATTTTTATTGATTTATTACTTTATTTTTACTAAGTAAAGAAAGCATTGTAAACGTGAAAAAATTCACTTTATAACATAATATCTATATAACGAAAAGAACTTCAAAGTAAGAGGATTAACGCTGCCAGATGCAAGTACTTGAGATCTACTCATCGATATTAAGATCGAAGTTTTGTTGAATATTTAAACGTTCACTGCAGAGAACTGTTTGCAGTGTATATCTTGCATTTTTATTGTTTTATTACATCCTGGCATGGAGTAAAGGAAACATTGTAAACATGAAAAATGTCGGTTTATTACTATATGTGTATGTAATGAAAAGAATATCAATGTAACGGATATTAACAATACCACATGGCAGACTCGAGATCTACTCAAACAACATCGTAACTTTGATAAAAAAAAACGCGTAAATCTTTAGGGTTTCTAAAGTGTGTTCGTTGAATCTCTAGGATTCCGCAACGACACCCCTTAGAACTCTTTGAATATTTGCATTTTTATTGTTTTATTACCTTCTGGCATGGAGTAAAGGAAACATTGTAAACATGAAAAATGTCGGTTTATTACTATATGTGTATGTAATGAAAAGAATATCAGTGTAACGGATATTAACAATACCAGATGGTAGATTTGAGATCTACTAAGAAAACATCGTAACTTTGATAAAAAAAACAAATTTGCGTAAATCTTTAGGGTTTTTGAAAGTGTGTTTGTTGAATCCGTGGGATTCCGTAACGACACTCCTTAGAACTCTTTGAATATTTGCATTTTTATTGTTTTATTACCTCCTGGCATGGAGTAAAGGAAACATTGTAAACATGAAAAATGTCGGTTTATTACTATATGTGTATGTAATGAAAAGAATATCAGTGTAACGGATATTAACAATACCAGATGGTAGATTTGAGATCTACTAAGAAAACATCGTAACTTTGATAAACAAATTTGCGTAAATCTTTAAAGAAGGGTTTTTGAAAGTGTGTTTGTTGAATCCGTAGGATTCCGTAACGACACCTTTAGAATTCTTTGAGAAATTCTTAAATACCACCAACTCTGACTGTTTTTATGAGACAATACTAATGAGTAATACGGAAATTTAAAGAAACAATTTTGGATCAAAATCCATTTGTTATAAACGTAAAGTCTTTTTACCTTTCTTTGGAAGAATATGAAAAATAATGAAGTAATATCAAACAAAGTATATAAGGCGATGGTACGACTAGATTGCCAGGGCCGGGTCCTCTAATCCAGAAATTTTTAACAGTACGTAGAAAATGACAACGAGCAGAAAATAAAATTGCTACTAGAGGAAAGTGGGGAATAGGGAGGTTTATTCTTGAGCTCATAACACAAGAACTAGAAAGTAAAAATCTTAGGGATAGGAAAAATACAAATATTTTTGCGTCCAGGGACATCCGTACACTGCGACAATCAGAGATGAATTGAGCAGTTTTGTCATTCTGGGGAGATCCAAATGGCTACTAGAGGACCAGTAGAATTGCAAGGATTCGTCCAATCAAATTTCACATATTTTCGATGTTAGAAATAGATACTAAACATGAAATATCAAATCGGGTAGATGAAGCTTGTACGGGGCTCCTTATCTGTGCAGCCTTATCCCCCATCGTGAGAAGGAGATGTTTCTTACAGGGTGAGCATCAGGAAATGGATTTTACATTAGGTGAAATTACAGTTTAAAATTAAGAAATTACATAAAAGGTTAAACAATTTGGCTCTAGATAGCAAATAACAGTCATGAAAAGGGAAAAAGCAATTAAAAGAATAGGAAGTATCAAACTTTTCAGTATCATCACTTTATAAAACAGAGTCAGTGTGAAAATTCTGGTGTTGTTTGAAAAGAGAATATCCATCATTATCCGAAATGATCAGTGTTGTTACCATTTTTTGCAAAATTACTGTAATACTAGACTCAAGACTCGAGTTGGTGTTACATGTGCCCCTGGTTTTTTTTTTCGGCGGTCGAAGACAGATCTGGATATGCCATTTCGTAAACTAATGTTGGATGCAGAGCATGGTATGTGAATAAAACTTTCTAAAATGCAACCAAATTTGAAAGAAACTTACGACAGTCAGAAACATAGCCATTTATCACATTGATGCTTTTCAACAATGTATTATTTTGTTTGTATCATTCATTTCTTTAAAACAATTCTTGCTTCCACTCTACCTTGTAAGTTCTATCTACATTTTTATGCTGCATTATAGTGTTTAAAAATTTATGTTCATGTTTAATCAGTGATAAAAATAGGCCCTTAGTTTTTCATTAGTATTTATTTAAGGGTTCTGGTACAATGAATGTGGTACGAGGCTCATCCAGAAATTAAGATTCCCGATGTTTTCCCCTTTAAAGTAAACATAATTAACTGTGTCAATTGCGCGTGCATAACAGATCTATGACGTATTAATCAAATGCCAGCTGGACAAGTCCCGATTCATGCCAGTAGCTGGGTAGTAATGGTCCGAAATGAAAACTCTAATTCCTTCTCCCTCCACCTGCAAGGTTCGGTCGATAATCTTGAATGCAAAGAGTATTGCTCCAACTGAAATTCATCGTCAGCTCTGCCAGATCTATGAGCCGAAATTGACACCCGAACACAAAATTCAACGCTTAGGAGCAACACTAATATTTTTGGTACGGTATTACGATGACGGCGACGAGTTCCTCGACAGGATCGTTACGGGCAATGATACTTGGATTTCGCACTTTACCCCAGAAATAAAGCAGTAGTCAACGCATTGACATCATAGTAGATCAACGGTCAGGATCAAATTCAAACAGCCGCACGGATGTGCACGGTGTTCTGGGATAAGAAGGCTAGTTCCATTCACAAGCGGCAGAGTTCTACGACAGAGGTATACAAAAGTTGATCCCGCATTACGACAAGTGTCTCAATTCTGGTGGTGGCTATGTTGAAAAATATCTGAAACATTGCTGTACTTGTTGCCAATAAATATGTCCTTGAAATTGTGAGTTCTTTTTTTACTTTGAAAAAGGGAAACACACTTTATGGATGCGCCTCGTATTTTCTTAACGGGAACTTATCACGTTCTATCGAACAAAAAGTTTTAGAACCATTCCCTTAAATGAATGTTGTGCAAATGATAATTCTAATGACTCATACATTTAATATTTATGACGAATTTATACAATTAATATTTATTAAAATGTGCAAATAATACACATTTTAATAAATTAAAATTAAATTAAATTAATTGTAATTTTAATTTTAAATAATAATAGTAATACTAGGAAGTAATATGGATTTCGGATCAGATTTTTAAAATACCATTTATAACAATATAAAATATTAATGTAAGTTACTGAGAGGATAAAATTATACTAAATGATGTAAAATATACCAAAAACTAATAGAAGAGTCTTACCTTTTTTTTATAAATCGTCTCTCGAAAAAGTTTTCTAATCATCAACAGTCAAACATTCCTAAGACCCCCTTACATGATTCAAAAGGATTAAAAAAAATCTTTAAAAATATTTCGCATTGCATAAAATGCTTCTTAAGGTATCCGTCTACGTTAAAAACGTCATTTTTTGGACAAAAATCATAATTTTTTCATTTCTTTGTTGTACAATTTCAACTTTTATGCTTCTGAATCTGTTTTTGTTTTGTCTCTACGGCATTTTAAAGAAAAGTTACAGCTGTCAAAACAAAACGGAAGTTGTGGGAATTTTTTGGACAAAACTTTTTAAATTTTCATGAAGATTAGTTTAAACGTTTTTCTAGCATTTTTAGTAATTAGCAACTTGGCAATTAGAAAGTTTTGAAGCAAAAAAGTGTGGGGAATTTTAAACATGTATTTTAATTTTTTAACAGTTAAAGTTGCTTTCACAAACTTCAAATGCGTTTTTCTCAGAACGGTATTTTTAATAAAATGTTGAAACTTGAAATGTGATTTCTCAAAAATTTCTTAAAATATTTTGTTGAAAATTATTATGAATGCTTTTTATAGTATTTACTAGTAAATGGCCAAAAAGCTTTAAATTTGGATAATTTTTAATGATATTACACCCATAGTTAGATATAAAGGTAATGGAAATTCGTTAAACATTCAATGTGTACGATTTTGAAGGACCAACATTTTTTACTAAATATAAATTAAGCAAATATTTTAAGTGATTCACTAATCCAGTGTATGAGAAATGTGTTGCATAAAAAAATATTGAAATAATATAATTTATTAAAAAAATTAGACCTTTTGAAAACACCCGATTTTTTTACTAAATTTTCTTTATTTATTAGAAATTTTATAAAAACTTCTCCAGGAATAATTTTTTAAGTGCAATTCTCTATGATTATATAGAAAATAAATCTAAAAATGTAAAAACCTGAACTAGTTTCAATGTTTAAAGAAAAAAGTTCTCCGAATGTAGACTGATACCTTAAAATTACTGAGATTTGTCATAGATACTTAGCCCTCGTGTTGCAAAAAGTAGACCGTATCACTCCAGACCAAACCAAACTAATTCTCATAGGTACTTCATTTTTAATATTTACTACCGTGGCGTTTTTGGAAAATGAATATTGTAACCAGTGGCGTGCGGTACATGTTCATGCAGGGTGTGCAGAGAGCAACAACAACAATAATAATAAAACCATAAAAATGCACATTAAACGCTTCCTAAACGTTTATTATTCATTTGTACACAAAATCCATACGTTTTACCTATCCGTATTACTAATTAAATTACCTATCCGTATTACTAATAAAATAACGAAAAGCTTATATTTCCACGAAAAACTTACATTTTCAGCAAACGTAGCACCACACGGCGCCCGCCGCTGCGGTGCCTCATCCGGATGCTCATTGGTGCAGACAAACTGAAAGTCTAGTCTACGTGCAGAGGATTTCGCTGCACGCTGGCCAAAATAGAACGAACTGTTTCTCATTCGGTCAGTGGATTAAATTATATTTATTAATTGTTTTTAACATTTGGAAATCATATATTCTGCGAAAAACATCTTCACAATTTTTAAAAACAAAACCAGGGATAGGTTGTTACAGATATTACTTATATATTGTCTGTAAAACACAATGAATGGTAAAATTTGGACTGTTCTGTTAGAATTCGTTTCTTTTTTGTCTAACAAAACAAAATTGTTTTTCAGCGAATTATTTCTATAAAATATAATACATCATATAATACATAAATATAAAACATTTCCCTTTATATTGCTGAAATACTTCTTTTATATTTCCATGAAAACAAAATCTTACAATATATAAATTTAAACATGAACCGTCTGCAAAATCGTATGGCCAGTTAATCAGTTAAAAAACCAAAATCGCTTCAGCACGTAAGTCCCCGCTCTAATACAACGCTTAATAAACAGTACCTTCGGATGATTCTGAATGCCAAGTGCAGGAAAAATAGCTGCACTTGCCTCAGTGCTATAGTATGCTGTTCTTCTTCAGTAGCCCATACACATAAAGCGTGATATTCTATTAGTGCGCAGTGCGTACACATAAAAATTTCTTATGTTTGTTTGCTTTTGAACGCGCTACGTGGTGCATCACCTAGTACCGCACGCACTGCGAGATCACAAGCAAGCAAATCAGCATAATATTTGAATATATTATAAATAATATTTATTATATACCATATAAAGATAGGTAGACATAAGTTCAGAAAATTACTGTCTCTGATAATTTTGCCATGATGTGCACTGCACACCCTGCACATATGGACTGCACGCCACTGATTGTAACTATCCTCTATATAATAATAGCCTAAGTTGTCTGTCCATCTGTCCGTCTATCCGCTTATTTATGAAGCGGTTGAACCTGGAATGGAGAGAGGCACCCATAATGTATTTTTTATGAGTTAGGGTTAGTAAAATTCAAAGCAAATCTTCAAAACGTTCGAAATCCACCCCTTCCCCTCTTTTCGAGTGTTTAATGCCATTATTTCAAGCTCTGTGGTCCCCGGTTATGAGCAAAACATTATATTTATCACATAATAAATAGGTAAAATTACAATTTTTACCATTATGACGTCATTCCCTTTAACATCTCCTTTAATCAATTCTTATTTTAAATTATTTAAATATCGTCTGCATTATTTTCATACGTTTTATCCCTGAGCTTAGATATTACGTAAATTGTTTTCTTTTATATTTGTATTAAATAATAGATCAGACACATATGTGATAATTTTAAATTGAATCATAGATTATTTTTTATTGCAATGAAAATTATATCACCGGTATTAACAAATTCTATTTATAAAAATATAGGATTTTATTTCACGGATAAATAAATATCTAGCTTTTAAGTTATATATCTTTGAAAATTAAGAAGTTTGTTCGTTTGTGTGTTTGTTTCTCATACATAACCACACGGTTTGCAATCGATTCGCTAAATTTTGGACATCATTCATATATACCACCAAATAATCACTGTCGATATTAAAAAGTCTGCTGTCCTTCCTATCACATAATATGACAAGATAAATTAAAGTTGGCAACTAACATGAGGTCAGTAAAGATAAACAAATTATTGAGCGTGTACTAGATAATTCTCAGCCAAAAAACAATCCATTTTTTTACCTGCCTTATAGGGTACTTTCTGAACGATGACCGATTGGTTAGAGTGCTGGCCTTCTTTACCGGAGTTCGTGGGTTCGAATTCCACATTGGCATGGATGTTCGTAGCCGTTCGGAATCGGCTTTAAGCTGTAGGTCCCGGTCTCATTAGCCCTCGTGTTGCAAAAAGTAGACCATAGCACTCCAAACCAAACCAAACCAATAGGGTACTTTCTACCAACAATTCTATTATAATGTACTTTCTAACAAATTCGATCTACCTCCAGGGTGTAGTGGAAATGATAGTTTAATTTCTTTACTTCCATTAATTACTGTGGGAAAAAACGATAAGAACTTAACGATAATTTCAACGAAACTAGCTAAGAAAACTTTGAATCTTTTTTAAATGAATTCAACGTGATTCTAAAGTGCATTCACAGTATCTGGAGACTTTAGAGGAATTAGGAATATAAACAAATTATTGAGTGTGTACCAGATAATTCTCAGCGAAAAAACAATTCATTTTTTTACCTGCCTTATAGGGTACTTTCTAACAAATTCTATCTACCTCCAGTGTGTAGTGGAAATGATAGTTTAATTCCTTTACTTTCATTAATTACTGGGGGAAAAATGTTAAGAACTTAACGATAATTCCGACGAAGCTAGCTAAGAAAACTTTGGATTTTTTTAAACGAATTCAACGTGATTTTAAACTGCATTCACAGTGTCTGGAGACTTTAGAGGAGTAGGAATATAAGCAAATTATTGAGTGTATACCAGATAATTTTTTATATATAACCACACGGTTTGACTAAATGAATTCAACGTGATTCTAAACTGCATTCAGAGTATCCGGAGACTTTAGAGGAGTATGGATTGGTTGGTTTGGAGCACTACGGTCTACTTTTATAGCAACACGAGGGCTAATGAGACCGGGACCTACTGTTTAAAGCGGACTCCGAACGGGTATGAACATCCATGCCACAGTGGGATTCGAACCCACGAACACCGAAGGTCAGTGCCTTAGCCATTCGGCCATCGTTCAGCTTAGAGGAGTATGAAGAAAAATTATTCAGCGTGTAGGTAATTCTCAGCCAAAAAATAAACAATTTTTCAACTGCATCTTAGGATGCTTTAAAATTCTAGAAAATTAAAAATTTTACTGATCCCGTCATATGACGGGCTATATGCTAGTACTAAAAGATTCAGTAATTTAAATTAAAAATTTGGAAAATGATATTGAAACTTAAAAGTAGTATAAATTATTTTAAGGACAGGCAGTTTGAGGAAACACTTCAAAAGCCATAAAACAAACCATTTTTTTAACTGCATCTTAGAATGCTTTACAATTCTAGAAAATTAAAAATTTTACTGATCCTGTCATATGAAGGGCTATATGATAGTACGAAAAAATTCATTAATTTAAATTAAAACCTTGGGAAATGATATTGTAAAGTAGTATAAATTATTTTACGGACCGGTAGTTTGAGGAAACACTGCAAAAGTATAATGTTTGAAGCCAGAACTTAAAATAATTAAGGTTAAATATAGCTATCTAAATTACCATTACGTCTCATAAACATTACTGAAACTTATATATCAACATTTCAACTTACCAGAACGAGTTTCTAGGTTAATGGTTCATTTTAAAATGAGAGCTTAATGTTTTCGGGGGTTGTAGAAAGCCTAGAGTTTAAAACCCTTGAGTAAATGTAGTAATGGAACATCAACTTAATGAGAACATAAATAACCCGGAGGTTAATTCGTTCACATATATTCTTTTTAGCGAGGCTTTCTTCCTAATTGTTTGATCCAAATATCGCTTTTTGGACTATTTCGCTATAGCGTCAACAGATTAGAATATTCGCCAGTCTATGACGTCATCGGTGGCGATCGAAGACTCTTGTGGTCACTGGGTGTCCGGTCATCATACTCTCATTCCCCGAAGCCCCCGTTTTACTTCCCCAGAAATAACCGCTATTGGTGTGGTCAAATCGATACAAGGAATTGGAGTGGATGGTTAAGCAGAAAAGAAAAATCACAACAGGGGACTCAGCACGAACTTTTAACGATTATTGGATTGCACTTCAAGACTGGATTTACGAGGAAAATTGCGATTTATAACACGCAATACAGAGGAATTTTTTATACGAAATATTCAGTTATACGAAGTACTCTTGTTTACAAGCGAAACTTTCGTAAGGCCTATGTAATAAATTATTCACTTAAACGATTAATGAGGTATACGATATACTTGTTTCCAGGAAAAATAGTTCCATGAGGCCTATGTAAAGCATTATTCACTTATACAAATAATCATCAGTTTTACGAAGTACTTCTCGTTCCCAGTCGAAACTTCCCTTAGACTTATGTAATAAATTATTCTTTCATAGGAATAATCAGTTATACGAATTATTTCTCGTTCCCAGTCGAAATTTCTATATGACCTATGTAAAAAATTATTCTCTTATAGGAATAATCAGTTATACGAAATGCTTGTCCACAGTCGAAACTCCTATAAGACTTCTGTAATAAAATATTCCCTTAGACTTATAAGCAGGTATACAAAACACTTTTGTTTCCATTCGAAACTTCCATAAGACCATGTAATGCATTATTCACTTATACAAATAATAATCAGTTATACGAAGTACTTCTCGTTCTCAGTCGAAACTTCTATAAGACCTATGTAGTAAATTATTCCTTCATAGGAATAATCAGTTATACGAAATATTTTTTGTTCTCAGTCGAAACTTCCATCAGACTTCTGTAATAAACTATTTAATACCAATAATCAGCTAAACGAAATACTTGTTTCCAGGCAAAATAGTTTCATAGTTCCACAATAGTTATTTGTTCCATAAGGCCTATGTAATACATTATTCACTTATACAAATAATAATCAGTTAAACAAAA
>CM063509.1:85501536-85514036 GCA_032207245.1 Pardosa pseudoannulata | reverse complement strand
TTTTCTTCTTTTCTATCACAGGTGTCCAAATACTTATTGGTAGACAGCGTATATACGTAAGGAAAAGTAAATTGGATCGAGGCATTTTGTATAAAAGCCCTAAGACAGCCCGAGAAAATTCTTAGGGGCTTTCAAAACTTAAATCAAGGGCTAAAAATTCCCGCATCCTTTTTAAATTCCCCTAATCTAAATTGACCACTGGAGGTACAGTTTACGCCCTCAGAGAAGGGGTCTAACCTATTATAACTCTACATTGTCCTTGAGGACAATTTAGGAAATTAGCAAACGAAAAAGAGATGAACGCTGTTGTCGGCAGATTTTCCTAGAGATTTTCCCACAGACTGAGATGTTGACCCAACCTGACCCTTCAGTTTGTCATGTCCCTATGAGGATGTGGGAATCCATCCTCTAACGTTATTTTAATAAAGGTCTTCAACTAAAACAGTGTCATTTTTATGGGCTATGACTGCAACCATCCATCGTGAAGTCCGTCTTATTACATACATACATACATATATATATGTGTGTGTGTATATATATATATATATATATATATATATATATATATATATATATATATATATATATATATATATATATATATATATATATGAGAGAGAGATATTAGTCTTGAGATTAGAACCTATGTTTTAATTTGCCTGGGATTGCTAGGCAAAATACTCTTAGAAAAATGCAGTCTCTCTCTCTCTCTCTTTCTCTCTCTCTCTCTATATATATATATATATATATATATATATATATATATATATATATATATAATATATATATATATATATATATATATATATATATAATATATATATATATATATATATATATATATATATATATATATAGAGAGAGAGAGAGAGAGACAGAGAGACAGAGAGAATATATATATATATATATATATATATATATATAGAGAGAGAGAGAGAGAGAGAGACCGGGAGAGACAGATTACATGAGATATTATAACCTGTTATTTAATTTGCCCGAGATTTCTGGACAAAATACTTTTCGTAGAAATGTAGTCGTGAATCCACCAAAGAAAATGAAGTCCAACGTTGTGTAGCTTCACAATTTATTGAGGAACTAAACGTGTTGTTCTACCGACCGTCTTTACAGTACACCAGCAGGGATATAAGTTGCTATGAATATAGGTTTCAACTATATATTCATAAAATAAAGCCGTCCTTTCCGATTCTTCCTATCAATAACCATAGTTATATATTTCTATGAATATAAGTTTCTGTTGTATATTCATAAATGAACAACCCTCTATAATTTTTCCTGTAATAAACCATAGTTAAACATTTTGGGGATTATAAGCTGTTATGAATAGAAGTTTCCACTGTATATTTATTAATGAAAAAAACACTATCTTCCATGCTTCTTCCTATCATTAACAATAGTTATATATTTCTATGAATATAAGTTTCTGTTGTATATTCATAAATGAACAACCGTCTATAATTTTTCCTGTCCTAAACCATAGTTAAACATTTTGGGGATTATAAGATGTTATGAATAGAAGTTTCCACTGTATATTTATTAATGAAAAAAACACTATCTTCCATGCTTCTTCCTATCATTAACCATAGTTATATATTTCTATGAATATAAGTTTTATGTTGTTTCCACTGTATGTTTATTAATGAACAACCCTCTAAACTTTTTCCTGTCCTAAACCATAGTTAAACATTTTGGGGATTATAAGATGTTATGAATAGAAGTTTCCACTGTATATTTATTAATGAAAAAAACACTATCTTCCATGCTTCTTCCTATCATTAACCATAGTTAAACATTTTGGAGAATATAAGTTGTTATGAATAGTAGTTTCCACTGTATGTTTATTAATGAGCAAACAGCATCTTCCATGCTTCTTCCAATCATTAACCATAGATAAACATTTTGGAGAATATAAGTTGTTATGAATAGTAGTTTCCACCGCATGTTTATTAATAAACAAACAGTATCTTCCATGCTTCTTCTTATCATTAGCCATAGTTAAACATTTTGGGGAATATAAGTTGTTATGAATAGTAGTTTCCACCGCATGTTTATTAATAAACAAACAGTATCTTCCATGCTTCTTCTTATCATTAGCCATAGTTAAACATTTTGGGGAATATAAGTTGTTATGAACAGTAGTTTCCATTGTATATTTATTAATGAACAAACAGCATCTTCCATGCTTCTTATCATTAGCCATAGTTAAACATTTTGGGGAATATAAGTTGTTATGAAAAGTAGTTTCCATGGTATATTTATTAATGAACAAACAGTATCTTCCATACTTCTTCCTATCACTAACCATGGTTAAACATTTTGGAGAATATAAGTTGTTATGAATAGAAGTTTCCACTGTATATTTATTAATGAACAAACAGCATCTTCCATGCTTCTTCCTATCATTAACTATAGTTAAACATTTTCGGGAATATAAGTTGTTATGAATAGAAGTTTCCACTGTACATTTATTAATGAACACACATTATCTGTCAAGCTTTTCCTGTCATTAATCATAGTTAAACATTTTCGGGAATATAAGTTGTTATAAATAAATGTTTCCACTGTATATTTGTTAATGAAAAAACGCCATATTTCATGCTTCTTCCTCTCATTAACCATAGTTAAACATTTTGGGGAATATAAGTTGTTATGAATAGAAGTTTCCACTGTATGTTTATTAGTGAACAAACACCTTCTTCCATACTTCTTATCATTAACCATAGTTAAACATTTTGGGGAATATAAGTTGTTATGAATAGAAGTTTCCACTGTATATTTATTAATGAACAAACACCATCTTCCATGCTTCTTCCTATCATTAACCATAGTTAAACGATTTGGGGAATATAAGTTGTTATGAATAGAAGTTTCCACTGTATGTTTATTAATGAACAAACACCATCTTCCATGCTTCTTCCTATCATTAACCATAGTTAAATGATTTGGGGAATATAAATTGTTATGAATAGATGTTTCCACAGTATGTTTATTAATGAACAAACACCATCTTCCATGCTTCTTCCTATCATTAACCATAGTTAAACGATTTGGGGAATATAAATTGTTATGAATAGAAGTTTCCACAGTATGTTTATTAATGAACAAACACCATCTTCCATGCTTCTTCCTATCATTAACCATAGTTAAACGATTTGGGGAATATAAGTTGTTATGAATAGAAGTTTCCACAGTATGTTTATTAATGAACAAACACCATCTTCCATGCTTCTTCCTATCATTAACCATAGTTAAACGATTTGGGGAATATAAGTTGTTATGAATAGAAGTTTCCACTGTATGTTTATTAATGAATATACACCATCTTCCATGCTTCTTCCTATCAATAACCATAGTTAAACGATTTGGGGAATATAAGTTGTTATGAATAGAAGTTTCCACTGTATGTTTATTAATGAATATACACCATCTTCCATGCTTCTTCCTATCATTAACCATAGTTAAACGATTTGGGGAATATAAGTTGTTATGAATAGAAGTTTCCACTGTATGTTTATTAATGAACAAACACCATCTTCCATGCTTCTTCCTATCATTAACCATAATTAAACATTTTGGGGAATATAAGTTATTATGAATAGAAGTTTCCACTGTATGTTTATTAATGAAACACCATCTTCCATGTTTCCTATCATTAACCAGTTAAATGATTTGGGAATATAATTTTATGAATAGAAGTTTCCACTGTATGTTTATTAATGAACAAACACCATCTTCCATGCTTCTTCCTATCATTAACCACAGTTAAACATTTCATGGAATAGAAGTTGTTATAAACAGACGTTTCCATTGTATGTTTATTAATGAACAAACACCATCTTCCATGCGTCTTCCTTCTTCCTATCATTAACCAGAGCTAATTACATTTATGAACATACGATTCCGCTGTATGTTCATAAATGAACTTCTTGCATTATTTTTTCGTATCATAAACGAAAGTGAAATATATTTATGAATATAAGTTATAAATGTAAATTTTCACTGTATATTTATAAATGAAGAAACACTATGATTCTTCTATGTTTCTTCGTACCATTAAACTTAGTTAAAACATTTTATGAATATAAGTTTCCACAATATATTCACAAAGGAACACCCATTTCTGATTTTTCCTAGGATTAAACATAGTTTAATATTTTTCCAAGACTGACGTTTAGAAAAAAATAAACATTGGTTTTTATTTTTCCAAAAATATTTCTGGTAATCTTATAATAAGTTTTCGTCCATGAGTGATAACTGCATCAGGCAATCTTGCTGATGGTACATTCGCGTGATTGCGGAACTTCTTTGAAATTCTTCAATTTCTATTTTTCTTTCCCCCACGCCGTTATTTCTGTCCTAAGAAAACTTATAATTTTGCATGCTTCATAAAGAGAGGAGATTCAAACATTAACCAGAAAACTTTCTCCTGTGCTAAACGAAGTCTGGAACATTTTGTGCATGCATTTTTTAAAATTCTAGAGAATTTTTCTCATCTGTTACTGAAAATACTGTTACTAAACTCTAAACCTTTTTTCATGTAATTTTACAGCCTTAAATTCAAAAGTTTAATTATTCTTTTAATCTTCATATCGTACAGAGGCTAATGAACTGTGCCTAATAATAAAGATAAAGATTTGAAGAAATTGTCTGTTTTAAGAAACTTTCTATTACTTTTAGTCTTGAAAAATTATACCTTTAAAATGTACCACAGTCCAAATATCTTGGGACTGTTGTCTCTGTAATAGTAATGTTAAATATATATTTTCGTTATAGGGATTAATTATGACAAAAATCAAATAAATCGTTTGGTATGTAAAAGGTTTTGAATCTTAAGGCCCCTCGACATTATGGCCCATTGCGAGCCATCATCACCGTCTGGAGAAGGTATGGTTTATCCTCATCGATGGTGGCAGACGATAAAATAGCCTTGGCAGACGATGGCTTCGTAGGCGGTTTTTCTCCAAAGATCAAAGGCAGCCAGATACGCAATCAAAATGCGCAGTAGACCCTATGGACGAATCCACGAGCTCGGCTCATGTAGTGGCCCAACTTGTGGATACAACCCGCGAACCATCGTTCAAGGTCACCATCAGGAAGTGGTGAACAATTGGCCGTAGTATGGAGGCTACATTTTGTAGCCTCCACACTAAAGCCAATTGTTGCAAAATAATTTTCAGCCAAAAATTAAACTTTTTTTTTTCTTTTTGGTGCTGAACGATGGCCGAGTGGTTAGGGCACTGACCACTGGGTTCGAGTCGCCCTGAGGCATGGATGCTCGTAGCCGGTCGTAATCGGCTTTAAACAGTAGGTCCCGGTCTCATTAGCAATCGTGCTGCAAAAAGTAGACCGTAGTGCTTTCAACCAACCTAAACCAATTTTTTTTATCTTCCTCATAGGGGTCTTTGCAATTCTTGAAAATTAAAAATTTTACTGGTTCCTTCATATGATGGGCTATATGCTAGTGTTTTAATACTGATCCCTCTGTTTCAGACTAACAAAGCCCAACGTATTGAATGGAACACAGTAAAATAACTTAAAAAAATAATGGTTAGCTTCAAACATAAATGGCCGAACGCTGGCCGATTGGTTAGGGCGCTGATCGTCGGTACCGGAGTTCGTGGGTTCGAATCCCACTATGGCATGGATGTTCGTAGCCGTTCGGAATCGGCTTTGAGCAGTAGGTCCCGGTCTCATTAGCCCTCGTGTGCAAAACAGTAGACCGCAGCGCTCCAAACCAAACCAAAAAAAAAATCAAACATAAATGCTTGTTATTTAAAAGAATCGATATTTTAGTAGATTTGTCTTATAAAATTGTAATTTAAAAGTGCGGTTTTGTCAGTGCGGACTCTGTAGAGTATCTTCCACTCTATCCACCTTTTTGTGTTGTCATTTTTTTTTTCAATAAATTAGTCTCTCGGAAGAGCACCAAAATCGCCTTACACTAGCAACGAAAAGATGCTTCTTCTGAGTAATACTATTTTTTGGTTTCGGATTCCCACTTAAGATCTAGAGAACGAGTTTAATGAAGACTTAGCGATTGAAAAAGTCAACATAACTCAAACCTCCTAACGGAATAAATATCAAAAGCACAATAAGGAGCATTAAATAATAAAGAATGAAAGGCAAATAACAATTTAGCATGTTGAACAGGAAACACGGTCATATCCTCAGCCAACCAACGCAGGGTTTAGAACTATAGAAAGCTGTGTAGCAGTTATTCTCAACCTTTTTTAAGCTACCGCCTCCCTAATGAGTTCAACTCACCCTTTGTAAAAATCCCGTAATTTAAAGTATAGGATAGAAGAAGCACTCAATTATAAGAGGCAAAATGTTTAAGTGATTTTCTTCAATAAAGTTACAGCCAAGCGATGGCCGATTGGTTGGCCGATGGCGGATCCCACTGTGTCGTGGATGTTCGTAGCCTTTCGGGATCGGCTTTAAACTGTAGGTCCCGGTCTCGTTAGCCCTCGTGTTGCAATAAGTAGACCTTAGCATGCCAAACCCAAACTCAATAAAGTTACAAATTAAGTTTTTGTTACTGAGACATGTTGAAGTAACGCTCAAGTGAATGATGTTGATATATATATATATACATATATATATATACATATATATATATATATATATATATATATATATATATATATATATATATATATATATACATATACATATATATATATATATACATATACATATACATATATATATATATACACACACATATATATATATATATATATATATATATATATATATATATATATATATATATATATGTATATATATATATACATATACATATATATATATATACATATACA
Source organism: Pardosa pseudoannulata (assembly GCA_032207245.1). Taxonomy (NCBI): domain Eukaryota; kingdom Metazoa; phylum Arthropoda; class Arachnida; order Araneae; family Lycosidae; genus Pardosa; species Pardosa pseudoannulata. Next base: position 85,507,194 of record CM063509.1, on the reverse strand, counting down.
TATATATATATACATATATATACATATACATATACATATATATATATACACATATATATATTTATATATATATATATATATATATATATATATATATTTATATATTTATATATATATATATATTATATATTTATATATATATATATATATATATATATATATATATATATATATATATATATATATATATATATATATATATATATATATATATATTTATATATTTATATATATATATATATATATATATATATATATATATTTATATATTTATACACACACACACACATATATATATATATATATATATATATATATATATAGAGAGAGAGAGAGAGAGAGAGAGAGATTACATAGGAGATTAGACCCTATTATTATATTTGCCCGGGATTGCTGAGTAAAATACTCTTAGTAGAAATGCAGTCGTGAATCCTCCAAAGAAAAGGACAACTTATTGAGGATCAAAACGCATTCGTTTACCGATCGTTTTTACAGTGCAACAGTAGTAATATAAATTGTTATTAATATAGGTTTCAGCTATATACTTATAAAATGATGTCCTCTTCTACGATTCTTCCTATCAATAATTACAGTTATATATTTCTATGAATATAAGTTTTCTCTGTATATTCATAAATGAACAGCCTTCTACAATTTTGTCTATCATTAACCATACTTAAAAATTTTGGGGAATATAAGGAGTTATAAATAGAAGTTTTCACTGTATATTTATTAATAAACAAACGCCATTTTCAAAGCTTCATCCTATCATTAACCATAATTAAACATTTTGGGGAATACTAGGTATAGCCCCTTTGAGAACCACTGCTTAGAGGTACAAGAAAACTAATTTAACCGTCACAGTCTTGGGACTAAGCCCATTATAAACGTCTAACTTCTCCAAACTTACAAGTTCACTGCCCATCAACATTATCCCACTGTCTCCCGGGGGGACGGATCGCCTCCGTTGAGAACTACTGCTTAGAAGAACAAAAAAACGAACTTAACCGTGACAGTCTTGGGATTAACCCCATTATAAATGGCTGGGTTAAAACTATAATATATTTTATAGCTACAAATCATTGCAAACTTAATTTCAGTGTTGATGTAGCAACTGGCTAGTTATTTACATAGAATGAACACAATTTTAAAAAATAATACCCCAAACACCTTCAAAAAACATTAGTTTAAGACAACTGCAACATATTTAGTATTTATTGATTTAACAATATAATCCTTTTTTGCAATAAACAGGGGGTCTTGTATTGAAAATTCTTCTTCTTTTTCTTCTTCTAAAGCACTACAGTCTGTTACAGGCCAAGGCTGCCCCACGTAGTTTTTTCCAGGCGTTCCTATCTACTGCAAGACTCCCCCAGTTTCCCTTTTTGACAGTAGTTAAGTCCCTCTCATAAAAATAAGAATCCAGTACCAAACTGATGTTTATCTTGACAGCTGTAGTAAACAAGATTCATCTTTTTTTCAAAGATGTCTTGTCCAATACAGCGAATTTCTTGCAATGCCAAGACATCAATGTTATATTCTTCAAAAGCATCAATTAAGTTTCTCAATGCACCACTCTTATAAAGAGTTCGTATATTCAAAGTACCAAAAATCATATCCTTTTTCTTGCCTCTTCATTTGGGTAGGTTCCGTCCGTTATTAACTATTTGGGATTTCTGAACAAGAGAGTTTTTACAGGGTGGGGCTGTCAACCCTAACCCCCAACCTGGAGGGCCATTCCCCTGATAATCCCCAGGGTAGGGCACCTGGATATACCCCCAGGCACTGGGTACCCATTTTAGTCACCTCATACGACATGCATGAGCTACATTGGGACTATTCTTTCGCACCCGGTCACCACACGGGTAATATTGAAAATTAGAAACAGATTTAAATTTGATTACAAATAGATTGAATATGTTATTTATCTATAATGAAAAACTGGAGTTAGAATGTTGAACTGCAGTACAGAACTGGCCGAGCCGAAAGATGGTCGAATGGTAGGGTTCTCCTCTTCGGAACAGGAGTTGGTGTTTTCGAATAACTCTACTGGAATGGATGTTCATAGCTGTTCGCAATCGGTTTTAAACAGTAGGGCCTGGTTTCATTGAATCTAGTATAGAAAAGAAGTAGACTCAAGCGTTCCAACTCATTCCATAGCTAGCCAAATAAAACCTCACAATTACAAACAAGCCTCATAATTTGGAGCAACATTTTGATGTCATCTATTAGAGGATATCTTTATGAAGTCCAATGAACTCATCAGAAATTTTCCGGTTCCTATTATAGAAAAGTAGTAGACTCTAGCGTTCCAATTCATTCCATAGCTAGCCAAATAAAACCTCACAATTACAAATAAGCCTCATAATTTGGAGCAACATTTTGCTGTTATATATTAGAGGATATCTTTATGAAGTCCAATGAACTCATCAGAAATTTTCCGGTGCCTAGTATAGAAAAGCAGTAGACTCTAGCGTTCCAACTCATTCTATATCTAGCCAAATAAAACCTCACAATTACAAATAAGCCTCATAATTTGGAGCAACACTTTGCTGTCATCTATTAGAGGATATCTTTATGAAGTCCAATGAACTCATCAGAAATTTTCCGGTGCCTAGTATAGAAAAGCAGTAGACTCTAGCATTCCAACTCATACCATAGCTAGCCAAATAAAACCTCACAATTACAAATAAGCCTCATAATTAGAAGCAACATTTTGCTGTCATCTATTAGAGGATATCTTTATCATGTCCAATGAACTCATCAGAAATTTTCTGGAACCAAGTTGGTGAATTTTTCACTAGATGGCCCAATCCTATAAAAAGTGTACAAGATACTGCTGGGGGGCGTGATCATGCTAGAATTTTTTTCTCATTCTAATAGCTTTATCATAGAAAAACATTCCGTTTTTAAAAAGAAAAGGTTTACGTAATGAGAAAATTTTACTTCATGGAACTAGAGCTTTGGTGTCAAAACCGTCTGCAAACAAAGCAGACAATATCTTATCAGTGAACCTTTAAACATGAAGAAGCAATGATGTAGTTTCACTACGATAGTAGCTAGACAAATTTTTATCTTTGTAGTTCTATATTAGTGAAATAAAAGTTTAGTCATTCCTGACTGAAATGTTGTCTCTCTTTTTTTTCTTTTCTCGACCGAAGCTCATCCACCTCGTCGAGACGACATCATTCGGCGGAACCTCTACTTTCAAGCGGGAGCTGGACCACCCCTCGCGATTCCTGGCGTCATACCGGATTCTGAGTTTGGTGAGTCCTAACTATCACTCTCAACTCCTTCTAGAAGTAGAGTGAGCCGCGGTTACTCAGTCGGCAAAGGAAACGCTCTCGTAACTGGACAGTTGCGGTTTCGGAGTCCAAGCCGGCCAAGGATAAGTCGTGTTCATTAAAAGTGACTGGGGCACGGAAAATATGTTCGTGGTCAGAATGTTCTCCAAGTTCTCAATCAATACCTCTGGGGGTGGCAGGCCAAGCCTATGGGTCTTCTGCTTGGTTCCTGCTTCAAAATTACAAGGATCCACTTGAGTATTAGTCGTACTTTCACCCTTGAGGTTCTAGTTAAAAACCAAAGGCTCACCCCTTTGCCTTAATACGACAAGCCTACGGCTCAATCGTGCTTGGTTTGACCCAGTGGCATAAGACAACAACAATAGGTAGAGTAAAACTGCAGAATAAATCTACGGCTTTGAATGTTTTTTTACTTACGAGATCTAGCTTCCAGGGGCACACCTCCTTTAGGTGTGTACGGGGTTCACGATCCCGCGGTACCTGAGTGATCTTTTCCTAGCGTTCTTCCTGGTAGTCACGAGCTTACCTCTATAGTGTTTACTCCATACCGGGTTAGATCACATTAAAATCGGACCATGGCGAGCTTCTCGCAGGTCAGCGGTGGCTTGGTAGCCATTTATGGGTCACTGTTGCAGCACGGTCATCATTAGTTACTGCTGTATGTCTTCGGATGGGTCAGCGTAAAACACACTTTCTTACGAGATCAGTAGGGGGAATAGGGGTACAGATTCAGGAAAAAACATACCAAACACGGAACAACCAATTAAAAGCTTAACCCATCCACCGACCACCCTCCCCACCTTTTTCCCGTTCAAAACAGTCACCCTTTTCGTAAATTTCAGACGGAACTTACCGTATCATACTAGAGTTGCCGGTTTAAAAGTTGTCAGGCTACTTTTAAGTTATATTCTCCCTGCAAGGTAAAGGAGTTCGGTTACGCAAAATTAGTTTCTTTCATTTATTATCGCTTTGCAATATTTTTTTTCCTCAAAAGTGTGTTATACGAGTGCGAACGAGAAGGGGTCGAAAGGTCCGTTTTCGAACAGGAATTCGCTGTCGAATCCCCGTCGACGCGTCCGTTCAGTGGGTTAAACCTTATGAAACAACTTAGTGGATGCAATCTTGTAGGCAGGAATTTATTCTTACAATGACAACTAAATTTAAAGTGTAGTGACCTCCCATTGACAATACTCAGTCATTTGATCGCTGAACAAAAGTAGTTTTCCAACTTCAGTCAGCAAGCATTACACACGTATCACATGAAAATATGGGTCGGCATATACAATACTGCAATTGTTAAACAGATTTAAAATATCACTGTTTTTCTCTTAACACATTGTATGCAGGACACGTATTAATACGTTTTCTGACGATTGATACTTGAGTGCGGGACACATACTAGTAAGTTTTATGACAATTGATACTTGAGCGCGAGTAACGTACTAGTACGTTTTGTGACGATTGATACTTCAGTGCGGGACACATACTATAGTGCTTGTAAAATCTATTGGCGCTTCGAGGTCACACTTTCTCGTTTCCCCAGTCATCGGTTACTATGGTAGCGACCAAGAAGGAGGTGCATTCACACTTATTTTCAACACTTCAGTTGAGGATTTGATTCCGTTCAGACGACTTGCTTTTCTCTCTTCTCGTATATAATTATTTTGCTCTTATCGGATATTACCCTGTCATTTTTTATCTTTTTATTCATTATTTTATTTAAATTTTTCTTTATATTTATATATTTTTACTTCGTAAAAATTTCCTGTAATGGCTAATTTTGATCTTAGAAAACAGTCCAAAATACAGGTATTTAACGTATACAGCTACTTGAAAGGTCTTGTTGAATCCAATCCGGATGCTACAGTTTTGAAATTATTTCCTCAGATTCAACAAGCAACTGCTAATGTCTGTGGTATTTCCAAAAGAACAGATCAAATTACTTATAAATTTTTGTGTGTTAAGTATTAAGTGTTCTTCAAAGAGTATTATAAATAAAAATACTTTTATCATGCACCTAGAGCCCTTACGATGCATGACACCTCTTAACATAGTGGGAAAAAAGAGTAAAGTCATTCCTCAACTGTCGTTACCATAGTTACACTTGGTCATCGGGGAAAAATCAGTGACATTGAAGTGCCTATAGAGTTTACACAGAGTATAGTACGTTTTCTGACGATTGATACTTAAGCGCGGGACACATACTAGTAAGTTTTATAACGATTGATACTTGAGTACTAGTACGGGTTAGTGTAACAACATGGTTTGTTAGTGGGTACAAAAATAACGGTATATACAGGAAAACGAAACCGAATGTTCTTGTCTACTACATAGATTGTGGAAAAATGTAGAC
>CM063509.1:85491536-85494036 GCA_032207245.1 Pardosa pseudoannulata | reverse complement strand
GGTATTCTAAGTTTTACTTTTAAAATATTTTCGGTATAATTTAAAGGGAACAAATGTATCTGAAATTGCAATATATTAAGTACCTGAATTTTTAATTTTGCCAGCTTAGAGTCGTAACTATCACCAACTCAATACACTGGTGTGAAAGAAAAAGCAAAATATATTTTAAAATCTAAACACCCTTCACCTCCCCTAATAAACGAAGATTTCATAACTCAATATGGAAAATTCTTATATATTACTATAGCACCTCAAATATTTATTTAAGATATATTATTATGTACTGCACAAAAAAATGTTTACATTAAAACATATCTTTGAGTTTATTAAAAATGTCACATTGAAAAATATCTTGCAATTTCCATATTTGGATGTACACTTGTTACCTATAAAAGAAATCAATGCAATAATGATATTTTAGTATTTTCAATATTTTTTAAAATTTAAATTAAATAAATTTTTTCATTTCTGATTGGCTGTTTAAAATTGCTGTTCATAACCCACTTATAATATAATTACTTTATTTTACAGTCAACACTTTAATGTACATTTAAACTTAAAATTAAAGACTTAAGAACTAGGATTACTTTATAAAAAACAAAATTTGTTTTAAAGTAGGAAAATGTTATTGTATGAAATGTATAACTGTATTTATTCATGAATAACACATACACTGTATTTAAGAAAAAAATTACTAACAATTATACCTCTTGCATAACGCACCTTTAGCAATTTGTGTATTTAGCAAGAAAAATGCGAGAGAAGAATTTTATCTTTTGTGTATCGCGCACCCTGATTTTACAAGAAGATAAAATTGAAAAAAATTATGCCTCTTACATAACGCACACCCTGTTTGTAGAAAGAAAGTGAGAGTGTTGTATCTCTTGTATAATGCGCACAATAATTTTAAGACAAGATAAAAATTGCCAAAAAATTATACCTCTTGCAAAACGCACACCCTATTTGTAGAAAAAAAAAATAGGAGAATCCTATCTTTTGTATAATGTGCACCCTAATTTTACGACAAGATAAAAATTGCCAAAAAAATTATACTTCGTACAAAATGCACACCCTCTTCCTAAAACATGTGTATATAACGAGAACACTGGTTTTAGGAGAACATAAAAATTGCCTAAAAATTATACCTCTTGCAAAACGCTCCTGTATGTAGAAAAAAAATGGGAGATTGTATTTCTTGTATAACAGCATCCTAATTTTACGACAAGATTAAAAATTGCCAAAAAGTTATACCTCTTGCAAAACGCTCACCCTGTTTGTAGAAAAAATGGGAGATTGTATCTCTTGTATAACAGCACCCTAATATTACGACAAGATTAAAAATTGCCAAAAAGTTATACCTCTTGCAAAACGCTCACCCTGTTTGTAGAAAAAAAATGGGAGATTGTATCTCTTGTATAACAGCACCCTAATTTTACGACAAGATTAAAAATTGCCAAAAAGTTATACCTCTTGCAAAACGCTCACCCTGTTTGTAGAAAAAATGGGAGATTGTATCTCTTGTATAACAGCACCCTAATATTACGACAAGATTAAAAATTGCCAAAAAGTTATACCTCGTACAAAACGCACACCTTGTTTCTAGAAAAAAAATGGGTGTATAACTCGCACCCTGATTTTACGACAGGATAAAATTTGCCAAAAAATTTTACCTCGTGCATAACACACACCCTGTTTGTAGAAAAGAATGGGAGAATTGTATCTCTTGTATAACATTAGACGAAATACATTAGACGAACTTGTATTCATTATACGAAAAGATAAACGTTGCTAAAAAATTATACCTCGTGCTAAACGCACACCCTGTTTCTAGAAAAAAAAGGGTGTATAACTCGCACCATAATTTTACGACAGGATAAAAATTGCCAAAAAACTTTACCTCGTGCATAACGCACATCCTGTTTGTAGGAAAAAAATGGGAGAATTGTATCTCTTGTATAACATTAGACGAAATACATTATACGAACTTGTATACATTATACGAAAAGATAAACATTGCTAAAAAATTATACCTCGTGCAAAACGCACACCTTGTTTCTAGAAAAAAAATGGGTGTATAACTCGCACCCTGATTTTACGACAGGATAAAAATTGCCAAAAAACGTTTACATTGTGCATAGCGCACATCCTGTTTGTAGAAAAGAATGGGAGAATTGTATCTCTTGTATAACATTAGACGAACTTGTATTCATTATACGAAAAGATAAACATTGCTAAAAAATTATACCTCGTGCAAAACGCACACCTTGTTTCTAGAAAAAAAATGGGTGTATAACTCGCACCCTGATTTTACGACAGGATAAAATTTGCCAAAAAATTTTACCTCGTGCATAACACACACCCTGTTTGTAGAAAAGAATGGGAGAATTGTATCTCTTGTATAACATTAGACGAACTTGTATTCATTATACGAAAAGATAAACGTTGCTAAAAATTTATACCTCGTGCTAAACGCACACCCTGTTTCTAGAAAAAAAAAGGG
>CM063509.1:85479036-85486536 GCA_032207245.1 Pardosa pseudoannulata | reverse complement strand
CTAAACTACGGTATTTTCTAGATATCCACCACGCGCAACAATAATATGGCGCATTCTGGGAACGAAATTATCAGAAACCCGTGTAAAAGTCTCAGGCGGAATGGCTTCACATGCAGAACAGATGTACTGCTCCAGTTATTCAATTGTTTCTGAATTGTGGAGGTACACCTGGTCTTTTAAGAGCTCACACAGACAAATATCGTACATATTTGGCCAAGTCCGCTAAAACGAACAATCAAATAAATAAAATCTGGCGGGTTTATAAAAACTTCTATACGGCTTAAATATCTAACAAAAACTTTAAAATATATTTCTATTACATAAACCCATATTTGGCCAAGTCCGCTAAAACGAACAATCAAATAAATAAAATCTGGCAGGTTTATGAAAACTTCTATACGGCTTAAATATCTAACAAAACTTTAAAATATATTTCTATTACATAAACCCATATTTGGCTGAATCCGCTAAAACGAACAATCAAATAAATAAAATCTGGTTTGTTTATGAAAATTTCTATACGGATTAAATATCTAACAAAAACTTTAAAATATATTTCTATTACATAAACCCATATTTGGCTGAATCCGCTACAACGAACAATCAAATAAATAAAATCTGGCAGGTTTATGAAAACTTCTATACGGCTTAAATATCTAACAAAAACTTTAAAATATATTTCTATTACATAAACCCATATTTGGCCAAGTCCGCTAAAACGAACAATCAAATAAATAAAATCTGGCAGGTTTATGAAAACTTCTATACGGCTTAAATATCTAACAAAAACTTTAAAATATATTTCTATTACATAAACCCATATTTGGCCAAGTCCGCTAAAACGAACAATCAAATAAATAAAATCTGGCAGGTTTATGAAAACTTCTATACGGCTTAAATATCTAACAAAAACTTTAAAATATATTTCTATTACATAAACCCATATTTGGCCAAGTCCGCTAAAACGAACAATCAAATAAATAAAATCTGGCGGGTTTATAAAAACTTCTATACGGCTTAAATATCTAACAAAAACTTTAAAATATATTTCTATTACATAAACCCATATTTGGCCAAGTCCGCTAAAACGAACAATCAAATAAATAAAATCTGACGGGTTTATGGAAACTTCTATACAGCTTTAATATCTAACAAAAACTTTAAAATATATTTCTATTACATAAACCCATATTTGGCCAAGTCCGCTAAAACGAACAATCAAATAAATAAAATCTGGTGGGTTTATGAAAACTCTATACGGCTTAAATATCTAACAAAAACTTTAAAATATATTTCTATTACATAAACCCATATTTGGCCAAGTCCGCTAAAACGAACAATCAAATAAATAAAATCTGGCAGGTTTTATGAAAAACCTCTATACGGCTTAAATATCTAACAAAAACTTTAAAATATATTTCTATTACATAAACCATATTTGGCCAAGTCCGCTAAAACGAACAATCAAATAAATAAAATCAGGCGGGTATATGAAAACTTCTATACGGCTTAAATATCTAACAAAAACTTTAAAATATATTTCTATTACATAAACCATATTTGGCCAAGTCCCGGTAAAACGAACAATCAAATAAATAAAATCTGGCAGGTTTATGAAAACATCTATACGGCTTAAATATCTAACAAAAACTTTAAAATATATTTCTATTACATAAACCCATATTTGGCCAAGTCCGCTAAAACGAACAATCAAATAAATAAAATCTGGCGGGTTTATAAAAACTTCTATACGGCTTAAATATCTAACAAAAACTTTAAATATATTTCTATTACATAAACCCATATTTGGCCAAGTCCGGAAAACGAACAATCAAATAAATAAAATCTGGCGGGTTTATGAAAACATCTATACGGCTTAAATATCTAAAAAAAACTTTTAAAATATATTTCTATTACATAAACCCATATTTGGCCAAGTCCGCTAAAACGAACAATCAAATAAATAAAATCTGGCAGGTTTATGAAAACTTCTATACGGCTTAAATATCTAACAAAAACTTTAAAAATATATTTCTATTACATAAACCAATATTTGACCAAGTCCGCTACAACGAACAATCAAATAAATAAAATCTGGCAGGTTTATGAAAACTTCTATACGGCTTAAATATCTAACAAAAACTTTAAAATATATTTCTATTACATAAACCCATATTTGGCCAACTCCGCTAAAACGAACAATCAAATAAATAAAATCTGGCGGGTTTATGAAAATATCTATACGGCTTAAATATCTAACTAAAACTTTAAAATATATTTCTATTACATAAACCCATATTTGGCCAAGTCCTCTAAAACAAACAATCAAATAAATAAAATCTGGTTTGTTTATGAAAATTTCTGTATGGCTTAAATATCTAACAAAAACTTTAAAATATATTTCTATTACATAAACCCATATTTGGCCAAGTCCGCTAAAACGAACAATCAAATAAATAAAATCTGGCAGGTTTATGAAAACTTCTATACGGCTTAAATATCTAACAAAAACTTTAAAATATATTTCTATTACATAAACCCATATTTGGCCAAGTCCGCTAAAACGAACAATCAAATAAATAAAATCTGGCGGGTTTATGGAAACTTCTATACGGCTTAAATATCTAACAAAAACTTTAAAATATATTTCTATTACATAAACCCATATTTGGCCAAGTCCGCTAAAACGAACAATCAAATAAATAAAATCTGGCAGGTTTATGAAAACTTCTATACGGCTTAAATATCTAACAAAAACTTTAAAATATATTTCTATTACATAAACCATATTTGGCCAACTCCGCTAAAACGAACAATCAAATAAATAAAATCTGGCAAGTTTATGAAAACTTCTATACGGCTTAAATATCTAACAAAAACTTTAAAATATATTTCTATTACATAAACCCATATTTGGCCAAGTCCGCTAAAACGAACAATCAAATAAATAAAATCTGGCGGGTTTATGAAAACATCTATACGGCTTAAATATCTAACAAAAACTTTAAAATATATTTCTATTACATAAACCCATATTTGGCCAAGTCCGCTAAAACGAACAATCAAATAAATAAAATCTGGCAGGTTTATGAAAACTTCTATACGGCTTAAATATCTAACAAAAACTTTAAAATATATTTCTATTACATAAACCCATATTTTGGCCAAGTCCGCTAAAACGAACAATCAAATAAATAAAATCTGGTAGGTTTATGAAAACTTCTATACGGCTTCCATATCTAACAAACACTTTAAAATATATTTCTATTACATAAACCCATATTTGGCCAAGTCCGCTAAAACGAACAATCAAATAAATAAAATCTGGCGGGTTTATGAAAACATCTATACGGCTTAAATATCTAACAAAAACTTTAAAATATATTTCTATTACATAAACCCATATTTGGCCAAGTCCGCTAAAACGAACAATCAAATAAATAAAATCTGGCAGGTTTATGAAAACTTCTATACGGCTTAAATATCTAACAAAAACTTTAAAATATATTTCTATTACATAAACCCATATTTGGCCAAGTCCGCTAAAACGAACAATCAAATAAATAAAATCTGGCAAGTTTATGAAAACTTCTATACGGCTTAAATATCTAACAAAAACTTTAAAATATATTTCTATTACATAAACCCATATTTGGCCAAGTCCGCTAAAACGAACAATCAAATAAATAAAATCTGGCGGGTTTATGAAAACATCTATACGGCTTAAATATCTAAAAAAAACTTTAAAATGTATTTCTATTACATAAACCATATTTGGCCAAGTCCGCTACAACGAACAATCAAATAAATAAAATCTGGCAGGTTTATAAAAACTTCTATACGGCTTAAATATCTAACAAAAACTTTAAAATATATTTCTATTACATAAAACCAATATTTGGCCAACTCCGCTAAAACGAACAATCAAATAAATAAAATCTGGCGGGTTTATGAAAAACTTCTATACGGCTTAAATATCTAACAAAAACTTTAAATATATTTCTATTACATAAACCAATATTTGGCCAACTCCGCTAAAACGAACAATCAAATAAATAAAATCTGGCGGGTTTATGAAAACATCTATACGGCTTAAATATCTAACAAAAACTTTAAAATATATTTCTATTACATAAACCCATATTTGGCTAAGTCGCTACAATGAACAATCAAATAAATAAAATCTGGAAGGTTTATGAAAACTTCTACACGTCTTAAATATCTAACAAAAACTTTAAAATATATTTCTATTACATAAACCAATATTTGGCTAAGTCCGTTACAACGAACAATCAAATAAAATCTGGCAGGTTTATGAAAACTTCTATACGGCTTAAATATCTAACAAAAACTTTAAAATATATTTCTATTACATAAACCCATATTTGGCCAAGTCCGCTAAAACGAACAATCAAATAAATAAAATCTGGCGGGTTTATGAAAACTTCTATACGGCTTAAATATCTAACAAAAACTTTAAAATATATTTCTATTACATAAACCCATATTTGGCCAAGTCCGCTAAAACGAACAATCAAATAAATAAAATCAGGCGGGTATATAAAAACTTCTATACGGCTTAAATATCTAACAAAAACTTTAAAATATATTTCTATTACATAAACCCAATATTTGGCCAAGTCCGCTAAAACGAACAATCAAATAAATAAAATCTGGCAGGTTTATGAAAACTTCTATACGGCTTAAATATCTAACAAAAACTTTAAAATATATTTCTATTACATAAACCCATATTTGGCCAAGTCCGCTAACACGAACAATCAAATAAATAAAATCTGGTGGGTTTATGAAAATTTTTATACGGCTTAAATATCTAACAAAAACTTTAAAATATATTTCTATTACATAAACCCATATTTGGCTGAATCCGCTACAACGAACAATCAAATAAATAAAATCTGGTTTGTTTATGAAAATTTCTATACGGATTAAATATCAAACAAAAACTTTAAAATATATTTCTATTACATAAACCCATATTTGGCCAAGTCCGCTAAAACGAACAATCAAATAAATAAAATCTGGCAGGTTTATGAAAACTTCTATACGGCTTAAATATCTAACAAAAACTTTAAAATATATTTCTATTACATAAACCCATATTTAGCCAAGTCCGCTAACACGAACAATCAAATAAATAAAATCTGGTGGGTTTATGAAAATTTTTATACGGCTTAAATATCTAACAAAAACTTTAAAATATATTTCTATTACATAAACCCATATTTGGCCAAGTCCGCTACAACGAACAATCAAATAAATAAAATCTGGCGGGTTTATGAAAACTTCTATACGGCTTAAATATCTAACAAAAACTTTAAAATATATTTCTATTACATAAACCCACATAGAAATATATTTTAAAGTTTATGTTAGATATTTAAGCCGTATAGAAGTTTTCATAAACCCGCCAGATTTTATTTATTTGACTGTTCGTTGTAGCGGATTTAGCCAAATTAACTGTTAAAAAAACACCAATGTTTATAAGTTGCACTTGAATTATTTGTTTAATTAATTTTTATATAATTAATTTGTAACTCTTTGTTTTCTTTAATTGCTTAAGAGTTTCAATAAAACATGCATACCGAAGACTGAAAAACGGAATACTTTTAAGATATGTTATTAAAATTCAACATTTTTATTGAAACTCTGTGCTTGTAAAATAGGAATAAAAATTGTATAAGATAGCTTTCAAAAACTGTTTTTATGCTTTTCATTTTGAGAAACTTTTCACAATTAACATTAAAAATAAAGACCAATGTTGGTAAATTGCACTTCAGTATATTTAAAGAAAAATTGTTTGAATTAAGTAATTAAGGCTCTAAATTTACTTTTAACTTCCTCTTCAATCTATTTAGCTTTGACGAAAACAATTCTTGACGGCAAAAAAGAATTAGTTTTAGCAAACTGCTTTGAACTAAGAATTTAATCTTCAGATTGAGAATGATTTAAAATGACACATTGGAAAGAGGGCATAAATCCATTATTCTTATCAATATTTTGACTAGTTCTCAATCTAAGTTTTGATAAAAATATTTTCATTGAGTTATCTATTTTCGACTAAACTTCCTTTTTTGGGATTAAAAATCTTAATTTTTTTTCTTTAGTTTATCCAAAAATACTTATATTTTCACTCAAAGAAAATGATTAGCAATATTTAAAAGGGTGCAAAATCATCTGGAAATTTTAAAGTTCTCAAGGGATTTTTTGTCAGAATTTACAAAGAAAAACCAGAAATTTAGTGAAAAACCTGAAATCTTTTAATCTTAAATAATTTTAATTTACCTTACATAAGCACTTCCTATGTATAGTATATATTTTTGAAATAATCTTTATAATTTTATTCAGTTCAGTATTGAACACAAATTTCTTCCTGAACTTCTATAAAATAATAAAATATATTTTTATAAAGAAGATATCAATGGTTATGTTAAATTATTAATATCTAGATCAGGGGTAGGCAACGCGGCGCCCCCAATCGATTTTTAATGCTCCCGCGCTGAACTAATGTAAATGTATGATAGCCAGAGCGATTTACTTACTCTTGTCAAACGGCTATATACAGCAAGTAGTCAGTTGAGTTTAGGACATTCAAATGCAAGTTAGTGTTGTTGAAATCCCATCTATTGAAAAAATCATTATCACATATCCCAAATATAAAATATACTGTTGAGAGTTTAAATTTAAATAACGAAAATTTTACTGCTACATCATATTTAGAAATTATAGATAATCTAATAGAAGAGTTTTTTCTAGATTTGACGATTTTGCAGCATTAGAACCCGTTCTAAGATTTTTCATAAATCCATTCAATGTTACTGAAGATGATGTCCTTGAATTAGTTTCAGTGTATTTCGAGCTACATAATATCGAAGACCTAGAATTAGAAATAATAAACTTGCAAAGTGATATTATTTTAAAAGCGCATAGTAATGATAAAATGTTTTGGAACTTAGTCGATGAAAATAAGTATCCTAATTTAAGGAAATGTGCGCTAAAAATTTATTCATATTGTGCAACATACAAGTCTTTGTTCTCAAATATGAAAAATTTGAAATCAAAATACCGAACAAAGATTAATGACTCACATTTAGATAATTGTTTAAGGACCGAGAACTCTAAATATATCCCCAATTATAAAAAATTAGCTGAAAATATGGACACCCAAGTTTCATACTGAATTATATGTATCATTATGTATGACACCAACAAAATAAAGTTATAAAAAATCTGTTTTTTTTTTTAATGCCTATTTATACCTGTTGATTATCTGTAAAATATGCGCCCTCGGTGATTTTCAAATTTAGTATTGTGCCCTTAAGGACAAACAGGTTGCCGACCTCTGATCTAGAGTCCCTACAAATTTGATGTTATGCTGTATGAGGGCCGAACGCTGGCCGATTGGTTAGGGCGCTGATCGTCGGTATCAGAGTTCGTGGGTTCGAATCCCACTATGGCATGAATGTTCGTAGCCTTTCG
>CM063509.1:85469036-85471536 GCA_032207245.1 Pardosa pseudoannulata | reverse complement strand
TTTCGGTCTGGATTTGTGAGAGCAGAATCACGACGATAACCACGATATTAAATATCGTGGTACGATTTTATGACGATTACTATACTTTCCTTTTATCTTGTGTATACAAGAAGATAAAATATATGAAAATATATTCTTTTTAAATCTCCTTTTCAAGCAAAACGGCTAATCAAAAATGCTTTCGGTCTGGATTTGTGAGAGCAGAATCACGACGATAACCACGATATTAAATATCATGCTTGGATTTTATAACAATTACAGTACTTTCCCTCACTTTTACGTGTACAAGAAATTTTTTTAAAAATGAGAATATAATCTTTTCAAAATCTCCATTTGAAGCAAAACATTTAATCAAAAATGATTTTAGCTTGAATTTATGAGAGCTGAATGACGACGATAACCACGATATTAAATATCGTGGTAGAATTTTTATAACTATTGCAATACTTTCTTCCTATTTTACGTATACAAGAAAATAAAAATTTGAAAATATTCTTTTTAAAATCTCCTTTTGAAGTAAAATGGCTAATTAAAAATGCTTTCGATCTGGATTATGAGAGCAGTATGACAACCATAACCCTGATATTAAATATCTTGGTTTGATTTTATGACGATAACAATATATTTCTTCTATTTTGTGTATACAAGAAAATAAAATGTATCAGAATATTTTTTTTTAAATCTCCCTTTGAAGCAAAACGGCTAATGAAAAACGCTTTCGGTCTGGATTTCTGAGAGCAGATTCATGACGATAACCACGATATTAAACATCGCGATTCGATTTAATGACCATTACAATACTATCCTTTGAATTTGTGTATAAGAAAATAAAATATATGAGAATCTGCTCTTTTTATTAAGATCTCTTTTTGAAGCAAAACGGTTAATCAAAAATACTTTCGGCCTGGATTTATGAAAGCGGAATAAACACGATATTAAATATCGTGGTTCAGTTTTATGACGATACAATACTTTCTACCTATTTTATGTATACAAGGAAATAAAAAATTGAGAATATTCTTTTTAAAATCTCCTTTTGAAGCAAAACCACTAATTAAAAATGCTTTCGGTCTGGATTATGTGAGCAGAATCAAGACGATAACCACGATATTAAATATCGTGGTTCGATTTTAGGGCGATTACAATGCTTTTCTTCTATTTTGTGTATGCAAGAAGATGAAAGAAAAGGATAATATATTAAAAAATCTTCATTCGAGTCAAAATGGCTAGTAAAATGTATTCGGCATGAATCAAAGAGAGCAATATTACGACAAGAAATACGATACAAAATACCGTGGTCAGATTGTAGGACGATCACAATACTTTCCTTCTATTTCTTGTAAACAAGAAGGTAAAAAAATGAGAATCCACTCTCTTTTATGCCTCTATTCGAAGCAAAACGGTTAATCAAAAATGCATTCGGCCTGGATAGTAGTTCGGAAGCTGTGCAAACAAATGCCGGTGAAACAACTTTGACAGTGACCCCGATAATAAATAGTTCAGTAGTGTGGTAGTAAGAGGTAGATGCATTGGCCTTAGACATGTAACGGAAGCGTCTGATTAGAGAGGAAAGATTACCAAGTTCACTTTGCCTGAGAGGCTATATCTGGCTAAATTTGCATTTTTTGGATAAGCATCGATGCGAAACTTCATTTAGGCGTTCGTGTTTTGAAATCGTTTTCGTGAAATATTCATCTTATCGTGCAGCATTCCGATAAGCATTTCTTAACACTAGAAAACTTGTCGGTGTTTCTGTGAGATGAAGTATGGAAATTGTTTTGAAAAGTTCGAAAAGACATTCATATATAGATATATGGTTGAACAGGGAGAACAGGCTGCCCCCGCCAACTTGGCGATAAAGCTCTGACCATGGTAACCTATCCAAACTCCTCTTGTGAAACCCATTTATTATGTATTTAATGCTTAAAAATATTACATATAATGAACCATTAAAGGTTGACTATGGCTATTTTTTAACTAGCCTCTCATATAACGGGATTAGTAAAATTTTTAATTTTCCAGAATTGTAAAGTACCTTATGAGGCAGATAATTTTTTTTTTTTGTGTTTATGAGCATTTATCTAGTACACACGGAGCATAATTTGCTTATCTTAGTACTCATCTAAAGTCTTCCGATACCGATACTGTTGAATATAGTTTAGAATCGTCATTGAATTTTTTTTACTTATAACTCTAAGTTTTTGTACCTACGTTAAAATTACGTCATTAAGTCTTCCTAATTTGTTTGCCACAGTAATTAATAGAAGTGCCGGCAAAGGGAATGAAACTATCATTTCCACTACACCTTTAGGGGTAGACAGAAATTTTTTGTTAATACACGTGATAAAATTTTCATTAGCAATTAAATAAAAATCGATGATTCAATTTAAAATCTGTACCTTAATTTTGCACTTTAACCATCCTCTTAAAAAGAAAAAAAAATATGCATTTACATTTATAAAACGGATTTAATGCAGACGATATTTATGAACTAATTAAA
>CM063509.1:85459036-85466536 GCA_032207245.1 Pardosa pseudoannulata | reverse complement strand
TATACATTTGTTGCAATGTACTTATAACACTAACACCTGTATTCGTTTGCAAAGAGGAGATACAATAAAAATATAATACCTTATATTTGGACTAAAACATTTATTCTGTACACTATTTACAAATTGCTACATTACTTAATTTCCATATAACATAACCAGCAATTATTTGGATTTTATATTCATCAATACGCAGTAATTATTACAATTTTCTTTTGTTATACGTTATTCCTTAATCAAAATATTGAATTACTAACTGAGGCCTAAATAATCATCATGAATATGTTAAATCTGTTTACCTCCAGACATTACAGGAGAGCGGGCTGGGGCTTTCGTCAGGCTGTACGACGGTGCTGAACTTCGGACGTAAAGGGTGTCGGTACTGACGTAGAGGTCGTTATTTTGCTGTACGTCTATGCTCGCGGGACTGGATTGCTGGTCCGGGATCTCTGGATGTCCAGCAACTCTTCAGTCCCGACCTAGACTCCTCTTTGTTAAGTCTCTTTCCCAACTCATCAACTCGGTTTTAACCAGTGGCGTGCGGTCCATATGTGCAGGGTGTGCACTGCACAACCTGGCAAAATTATGAGGGATAATAATTTTCTGCACCTATGTCTACCTATCTTTATATGGTATATAATAAATATTATTTATAATATATTCAGATATTATGTTGATTTGCTTGCTTGTATTCCCGCAGTGCGTGCGGTACTAGGTGCTGCACCACGTAGCGCATAAACGAACATAAGAAGTTCTGATATGTAAGCACTACGCACTAAATTGAAAATCACGCTTTATGTGTATAGGCTACTGGAGAAGAACAGCATACCATGGCACTGAGGCAAGTGCAGCTATTTTTCCTGCACTTGGCATTCAGAATCATCCGAAGGTACGGTTTATTAAGCGTTGTATTAGAGCGGGGACTTTTTTGGGTTTTTTTTTTAACTGATTAACTGGCCATACGATTTTGCAGACGGTTAATGTTTAAATTTATATATTGTAAGATTTTGTTTTCATGGAAATATAAAAGAAGTATTTCATCAATATAAATTGAAATGTTTTAGTGTGGTAAATTAATTTATTATACTTATTGAAATAATTAGCTAAAAAAATGTTGTTTTGTTTTGAAGAAACGAATTTTAACAGAACAATCCAAATTTTACCTTTCATTGTGTCTTACAGACAGTATATAAGTTATACCTGTAACACCATATCCCTGTTTTTGTTTTTAAAAATTGTCAAGATGTTTTTTGCAAAATATATTATTTCCAAATGTTAAAAACAATTAATAAATATAATTTAATCCACTGACCGAACAAGAAACAGTTCGCTCTATTGTGCCAGCGTGCAGTGAAATCCTCTGCACGTGGAATAGGCTTTCGGTTTGTCGGCACCAATGAACATCCGGATGAGACACCACAGCGGCGGGCGCCATGTGATGCTACGTTTGCTGAAAGTTTTTCGTAGAAGCTCAAAGCGTTGCTTTTTCGACGCCGATATGATACCATACAACAAAGACATGATTTTCGCTTCAGTGTTAGTAGAATTGTCATAAGTTTAGCTGTTTTTATAGTTATAACTCGACTACTCGTTGGTCAATATTTTATTTATTGTTATCTTTAAATTTATATTCATAATAAATAACCCGTTTCAGAATGGAGAACTCAGATGTATCAATAATTAAAGATTTATTGGAAAATCCATGTTCTCTGCACAGCCTGCATGAAAACCTACCGCACGCCACTGGTTTTAATGCCCCTTTTTTTCTTTACCAATCGCTTATTGGTGAAATTTTCCCACATCTGCTCCCTCTTCAGCTTTCAGATTGGCTCATTAAAATAGCCCCTTTTCTGAAACCTGACATTACTTTTTAGCCCCTTCCCCCATAACTCACGGTTATATCTCTGTGAGAGCTTGTCCGTTACGCTTGTGCCATTCCGTGATCTATAACACCTCCACAGGGGTCCCTAAAACTCGAAGTCAACAGCTGCATCTAAATTCTGCTTGGAACTTTCTTCCACATCTGTGCATGCACGTGCTGAACTACGTGGGAAAGTACCTCGGTACAACATTACCGCTTAAATTTTGTTTCTATATCTTTTAGAACCAGAGTTAAACCATTTTTAATGCAAGTCAAAACTCAGTTTTAATACCGGATGTGTTCTTCTACAAACCCGAAGTTGTTTGAAAACTTTGATTACCTTGTCAAATTCAACAAAATCTTCTGATGTAATTAAGATACTATTAATCCGAGATCAAAGAATTTAAACTTAGAGGTATTATTGTTTTTATAAAAAAAAATCTGACAATAACATATTCTTGGAGTAGCATATAGCCCGTCATATGACGGGATTAGTAAAATTTTTAATTTTCCAAAATAGTAAAGTACCTTATGTAAAAAAAATAGTTGTTTATTTGGCTGAAATTTATCTGGTACATGCTCAATAATTTGTTTATCTTCATATTCCTCTAAAGTATCCCGATACTGTGAATGCTGTTTAGAGCCGGTCTCACCAAAGTCGTTTAATGGTTAACCGCGAATAATCTCTGTTGACGTCATACGTTAATTGTGGTTAGCAGTTAAACGACTGTGGTGAGACTGGTCAGAATCACATTCATTGAGTCAAACCATGTGGTTATGTATAAAAAACAAACACACAAGCCAACAATTTCTTAATTTTCAAAGATATATAAGTTAAACACTAGATATTTATTATTCCGTGAAATAGACTCTTAGACTTTTATGAAAAGAATTTGGTGATAACACCTGTGATAAAATTTTCATTGTAAAAAAAATAATCAATGATTCAATTTCAAATTATTACGTATGTACCTAATCTATTATTTACTCAAATATAAAAGAAAATTATTTACATAATATCTAAGTTCAGTGTTAAAACGTATGAAAGTAATTCAGACGATATTTAAATAATTTAAAATAAGAAATGATGAAATGAGACGGTTAAAGGAATGACGTCATAATGCTAGAAATAAAATGTTATTTTTTACCCATTTATTATGTGATAAATTGGTGAATTTAATCGCCTGCTCTTAATCGGAGAAAATAGGGCTTGAAATAATGGTATTAAATGCTCGAAAAGGGGGAAAGGGGTGGATTTCGAACGTTTTAAAGACTTGCTTTGAATTTTGCTAATCCTAACTCAACAAAATTCCAATATGTATGCCCTTATCCAGTCCAGGTCCAATCACTTCATAAATTAGAGGACAGACGGACAGATAACTTAGGCTATTATTATATTGGGGTTTTAGCATCTTAGGTTTCTAGTAATTCTTTGCTTATCTACCCAAGTTTGCTGACGGAAAGTGAAATAAGCGTTTGACTTGAATCAGACCCGTAAACTTGTGGAAATTTAGAACGTAAAATAAATGATACAAAGTGGTTCCAAACATAATTTTTCATTCAAGATATAATGAAATTCCCTTCAGCATTGTTGAACAATTTTATGGCGTACATGCATGCAAAATTAGGAAGTATATACAAGACTTACGTATATATGTACTTTGTATGTATGTGAGAGAGTATGTGTGAAATGAATATTTTTATGAGACTAAAACTTGATTTTACTTTACATTATAACTTTGCATATTTCCTGAAAATAGATTCCTGCTACTTCACTTCATATACATAAATAATTTTTGAAATACTGAATTCAAATTGCATATTTACTTACTTACTTACTTACTTGAGTTACATAAGTAGAGTATAAATCTGTAATTAAGTATAAGAATATATAAGAATAAATATATGAGTACAAATATGTAGTTAAATATAAATATATAAGTAGACTATAAATATATATTTTAGTTTAAATATATAAGTAGAGTATAAATCTATATTTAAATATAAAGATATATGTAGATTATAAATCTATATTTAAGTATAAATATATGAGTAGTGTATAAATATAGAGGTATAAGTAGAGTATAAATCTATATTTAAGTATAAATATATGAGTTTAAATATATATTTAAGCATAAATGTTTAAGTAGAGTATAAATCTATATTTAAATATAAAGGTATAAGTAAAATATAAATCTATATATAAGTAGATATATATGAGTAGAGCATAAATCTGTAGTTAAATATAATAGTAAAAGTAGAGTATAAATCTATATTTAAGTATAAATATATGAGTAGAGTATAAATATATATTTAAGTATAAATGTTTAAGTAGAGCATAAATCTATATTTAAATATAAAGATATTAGTGGAGTTTAAATCTATATTTAAGAATAAATAAATGAGTAGAATATAAATATATATTTAAGTATAAACGTATAAATAGAGTATAAATCTATATTTAAGTATAAATATATGAGTAGATTATAAATCTATAGTTAGATATAGAGGTATAAATGGAGTATAAATCTATATTTAAGTAAAAATAAATGAGTAAGGAAAAAAGTATAAATGTATATTTAAGTATAAACGTATAAGTAGAGTATAAATATATATTTAAGTATAAATATATAAGTAGAGTATAAATCTATATTTAATTATTAACATATAAGTAGAGCATAAATATATATTTAATTATAAATATATAAGTAGAGTATTGATATATAATCAAATATAAATATATAAGTAAAGTATAAATTTATATTTAAGTATAAGTATATAAGTAGATTACAAATATGTATTAAAGTATAAATGTATAAGTACAATATAGGAGGATAACAATATAAAGAACAATACTTTAAAAAAATCAATATTTTAACCATATTTGAGGTACTGTGATTCTTTAGATAAATAAATAAATAAAAGTAGTATTTCAGAATTATTCTACCCTTGAACTTTTAGTCTACTTCCGTATAAGGATTTTACTTCTAACCTTGGTTAAAAAGGATGTACTTATGTGGGTTAAATCCCAATTTAGTCAGTTTGACAGTCTTTTCCACCGTCACGAAAGCTTAAAATAGGTATATATTTGCGAAGATTATTTTAAGTTATTTTCTACTTTGAAAATTGGCAACGTCCGGAAATAGATAAGCGTGCCCGATTTGCTTCTGAATAATAGTATACATATAGATAAAAGGAAATCGGTTGAAATAAAGTTGTAGGTCATATTGATGTTATATTTAAAATTTGAAGGTAGACAGTAAGCCTAATTCTTCCACTCATGCTTTGAAAAAGTGTGCTATAGTGGGGGATTTTAATTAAAAAGTAAAAATAAATGTAATAATAAATATTTACTTTAATAAGTAAAAATAATAAAAGTAAAAATAATAATAATAATTTTAAAGAAAACTAGAAATCGGGAATAGTCTGCCTTGCTGTGATGTTAGTAGCAATATTATAAGCATTTCTACTCTTTTATATAAGTATTTTAAAAGCTGATACATCATTTCGCACCACTTTGACCATACTACTATAAAATTGAATGCGGCTACCACATGACATACAAGTATATCTATTAAAGCATTGTGTGCGGGTACAGCGGAATTGTACCGGAAGCGGGCGTTTTGCGCGTGAATTCAGTTAAATCTCAATAGATTGAAAATTATTTCATTTTTTAACCCACTTTTCTTATTTTATTTATTATAAACAAATATATAAAGAAATATATATAATATATTTAAAAATAATAAAAATAATAAAATAAAAAAATATTTTTATATAAATTTATAATGATATATTCAAATAGAAATTTATTTATAATTTATTTTTTCGATTATATTTATATAGTATTTTACATTTTATGATATAAGTGGATCTTTTTTTCCTAAAACCACATATATATTTATTTGATTATTTTTATATTTTTTTTTTTATTTTTTTTTTTTAAAATTTTAATATTAATATATATTTATATTCTATAATTTTAACATTTAACTTTTTTTCTATTTATATTACACAAATATATTATTTATTTATTTTTACTTTTAATATGTATTATATATCTATATATAAATATTTTTTTTTATATTTATATATTTATATAAATATATTTTGTTTTATATTATATTATATGTTTTTGTCTTTTAGTTTGCCAAGAAATTTTTTTTTTTTTCTACTTTTTTCTACTATTTATTCTGTGTTAACTATTTTTTTTGTTTATTTTTATTTTATTTTACCTTAAAATCTTTATAAATAATGGTGTTATAAAATGTTTATAATGAAACAAAAACGAGGAAAAACAGTCCATTCTAAATTTATTTCATAAAACTTCTATGTTTTTTATTCACCTTTATTTAGAATCATCACCCTCTTATTTTCATTTACTTTTTATAAAATCTAAAAATTATTATAGATTGTTAATTTTTAATACACTTAAGCTCGTCAAGTAAGATCATCCGATAAGAAATATAATCTATTTCAAATATATTTTTTATTTTATATTTTTAAAGTCATCAAGATATTTATTAAAATTAGAGATACATTATTACCGCAAATAATACTTAAAAATAAGATTTATATTGCTTAGTTTGTTTATAGATAATTCAATAATTTACTGTTGCATCCTAAACCTATTTTTCATTACTTTGTACTTACATCCATTTTACTTTTAATTTTTATCAAAATTTATACAAAATTTCTTTTTAAAGTGTAATGGTTAGGAGTTTTGTGTTTTGTTTTTTGTCTTGTTTGGCGAAGTTTGTCTCAAGAGGATTTTCTACCCATTTATTTTCTTTTTATTAATCTGTGTTAACTGTTTTTCCTATCTGTTTTAGACACCTTACCTATTTTTTTTACCGTATCCTCAAAACTGGTTTTGCAAAGTTGGTGTTACATATTGTTTAGTTGTTTTGAGTTTTAAGTTTTTTTTTTCGTTTTTGTTTTTATATTTTTAAGGATTTCATATTTGTAAATATAATATAAAATTTTTAATTATTTTTATTTTTTTAATTTAATGTTGTCTGTTTAAAATCATTTTTAAGAGGATTTGACTATTTATTTGTGTTAACAATTTTTTCTATTGTTTAAAGCTAACTTTTTATTTTCTCAACATTCGTTTATAAATTGGTGTTATAAAAGTTTACTGTTAGTGTTTTTGTCTTGTGTTTCGACCCTTTAAAATCTCTGCTAAGTTTTTTTTTCTATCTGTTTTAGACACCTTACTCTTTTTTTCTTTTTACCTTATCCTCAAAACTGGTTTTACAAAGTTGGTGTTACAAATTTGCTTAGTTCTTTTGAGTTTTATTTTTTTTTTTTTTTTTGTTCTATTTAAGTTTATACAAGAGATTTATACTACATATATTATAATATTTTTTATATTAATGTCATGTCTTCTTTTTGTAGAATATATTCTATAAAGGTTTGAGCAAAATTTTCATTTTCATTCTTATCCACTCAAATACATTTGTTTTGTCAAAGATTTTCACTGGATTAAAATTGACCGTTAATTTACGGCGGCGTGGTTTTTCAATTTTTTTTTTATTATTATAAATTCTTTTTTATATTTACATAAATCCAAATTTTAAAATACATATTATTTATATTTATATATAATAATGTTTGTCTATTTATATAATGTATATTTT
>CM063509.1:85441536-85449036 GCA_032207245.1 Pardosa pseudoannulata | reverse complement strand
TATATATATAGCATGTTTAACTATGGCGTCATTCATCGGAGTCTGATTTACACTGGTGTGCAAAACTTAAGCAAGGGTGGGTTTTTTGCCATAACTCCACGAGAAACCATCTGAGAAACATGAAATTCAGATATTAGGGAGAGTATTGTGTGCGTAAAGGATGAAGAAAGCATCGGGGCTGAAAAAGGAATACAATGCATACGGTATGGAATCAAACTAAAACAAGCTTTATTGAACGAATAGCATCGTGACTCATTGTCTATCCAAGTACATAGCGAAGTGGAAAGTCTTCACTTTAGCCGAAGGTGAAACAGATCAAAACATCAATTTAGGCATTAATGCAAAGTAACCAAACAAAAATTTAATGCACTCTGGCTTCCAAGGAATCAAGGAGGTGAGTACGTTCTCATGAAAAATTATGAGTAACCAACGCGTTGTCTTAAAGGATAATTATACTTGAACCGTGACTATGACCAATAGGTATGGTAATCAATAATGCATAGCAATCAATGCAACATGAAGCTCAAAAATAAAAAATAAATAAAAATTGCAGTGTCTATAAAAAAATTGCAGCTACGTAGCAATCGACGCTCTCCTCTGGAATCAATGCACCATGGAAAATACACTGCTGACCGGTCGTTTCCTTGTCGTTTCACCATCCATATACCTCTTTCGATGTGTGCTCACAACGTGAACAGCCCACTAAAAGCGCCGTTTCTGATCCAAAGGATTTCTAACAAAAGACTGTTTGGCTCACCTGCAGTAAAACTTCTGCTGACAGGTAGCGGTCCATTCCCGGCTTACCTTGCAAGGATTCATCTAGCACCCTAGGCCCAGTGTGTTTGCAGAGAGGAAGGAACGGCAATGCACTATTGTTGCTATTGCCCTCTCACCCAGTCAATGCACGCAAACCCACCAAAACTGGACCACGGTAATCTGTGGCCAGAGCAGATGAACAGCAAGATTTTGGCCAGGAAGGCAAAGGCCCTTGTAATCTGGTTAAGGGAAAACCATGACGATGTAATGGCACCATGACTGTATATCAGACAATGTAAATTAGTGTTTTATCTGTTGGAACCAGTGTAATTGTAAGGTAATTCCTAAGCTTACCCAGGCATTTCGCCCATACAGCAGCTATTACTGAAAACCACAACCCCGACAGCTATAAAGCTGCAGCTGACCTACGAGAGGTCCGTCATCGCTCGAGAATTAATGTGGTCAACCCCAGTAAGGAACAAGCACTACAGAGGCAAGTTCGAGACTACCAGGGAAGACACTAGAAAAAGATCACTCAGGTGAACCCCGGGCTCGTGATACCCGTGTATACCTAAAGGAGGCATACTCCTGAGGTTGTCTCTCATTTAGCACTACCCAGGGGACAATACGGCTTGAAGCTCGTGGCCTCGGATGCGAGATACGTTGTCCCCCCCCCCAGTGTAATTGTAAAGAGGATGTTAGCAATTTATTATCATAAGCAATTGTTTTCTAAAGAAAAAATAGTCCTTCTAAAATTAATATTAACAAACTGTCACTTTTAACCCGTACAGGAGCAGGTAGGAGCCTAGAGCATAGACAGGACTCATGCGAGAGGCCTCACTGTATTCCCAACAGGATTGTAACAGGGATCATTTCCAGATCGCGTAGCCTAATGTAGTTGTGTTATATTTATCTCAGCTTTTATTATTACTATTATTATTATTTTTATTCCTTTTTTATATTGTTATTATTTTTAAATCATAATTTCTTTACCTTTTTTATGCAATTTATAGTTTTCATTATTTATTTTTAAATAAAGTTAATCACTATGGGTAGGCGCATGCTGGGCGATTTGTGTTCCCAGGGTTGCCCTGAATGCCTACGCCACCCCTACGGGAGGTTGGCTGCAACCCGCAGGGTGTAACATGATATTGATGCTCCCAATCGCCGAGCCATAACGATTTGACTTTTATCGAAGTCTGATAAATCAGCTGTTTTTCCCATTATGTAGCTAGTCACGCTATGTTTGGAAGGACAGTGCATAGTGCTTTATGTACACCCAACATCAGCCGCGCAAGAGCAGTGGTTTTCCTTCTGGGCGAGCCCATTGTTATAATTGGAAGGTAGTCATAATGTTATGGCTCTTTGATTTATATACAGGGTGTCCCAAAACGACCGTTTAAACTCTGCCCAGCTAGATTCCTCGTTGGGAGTAAATAAAAACTGCGCAAAGAAGCGTATCTGTAAGATCTATAGTTTACCAGAAAAATACAAAAAACAAAGTATTACGTCACTGCCGGTGCAAGGAAAAAACACTATGGCCCTTACTCTGGGAGTTGCGGTTCGTACCGCAAGTGCGGTATGACGTAGTCGCGGAAACTTGGCCTAACGATACCTAGTTGCCGCAACTAAGCTCAAACCGTACTCTGGGAGCACGGAAACGAAGGTGCGGTAACTAGCTTACTATCGAGTTTGAGAAATAAATCCCGCCTTTGGGCTGGGCTTATTTTAGAGGCGGAGTTTAATGGGATCTTCTACATTGCACCATTTAAACCAATCAGAAATTTAGAATTATAATTCTGATTTTCAGTTTCGGCAACAGCAATGTTTGTAAATATAAACAAATAAATAATTCGCATTTTTCTTTGCATGCGTACGGTATTGATAAAAGTGGCATCCAAATCTCAAGAGTTTAAATCGAAGAGATTGTCTCACGGAAACTTTTACCCATGATTAGTTTTATGGAACATTATTATATACAGTATGGAATTTTATTAAGCATATAGAGGCGCTTTCCATAGGTTTGGTTTGGAGTGCTACGGTCTACTTTTTGCAACACGAGTGCTAATGAGACCGGGACCTGCAGCTTAATTGACCTGCAGTTGAATTTTCTGGGTTTCTGCAAGTTACATTCTCTTACAGATATATTTTATACATTACAATTATGATGGAATGCATAAAAATGATGTAACTGATGAATATTATGATGTAAATATTACTGCATTGAGATCATTGATAAAAAAACTTGATAAAAAGTTATATTTGTACTGAAAAAAACTGTAAAATGATAGTTATTCCATCAAAATTTATCATATTACTACTATATATCAATACCTAAAATCTAAACATCAATGTTTTGTTTTGAACACAGTTATTAAAATATATAAAATGCAAGAAATTAAAATTTGAAAATCACAATATGAAAATTATGGTTATGATGAAAATAAAAGATATAATATGATGAAAATTAAAGATAA
This sequence comes from Pardosa pseudoannulata, assembly GCA_032207245.1. Taxonomy (NCBI): domain Eukaryota; kingdom Metazoa; phylum Arthropoda; class Arachnida; order Araneae; family Lycosidae; genus Pardosa; species Pardosa pseudoannulata. The sequence continues at coordinate 85,445,803 of CM063509.1, read as the reverse complement.
ATAATATTTAAATCATACTTTGATAGTATTTTAAAAACAGTTTTATTATATGTAAACACAAATTTTGGGTTCAGACTAACATCACAGGTATCCATGAAGATTGTAAATTTTGTGCTTAAAATATGTAAAATAAAAGCCGAAAGTTATAAAGGCTTCGATCTTTTTATTACTTAGCATTGTTAACAAGATTTCTACTAGTATGAAAAACATAAAATATAAGATCAAAACTGAAGATACACAATATTTACATCCTACTTTTATACTGCTCTAAATTCAGCATTAATATATTTAAAAACAACTTTTTAGTTCATACTTTTAATATCAGTGGTATCCGTGGAGATGGCATGGAATTTTCTACATTTTGGCAAAACAGGCATGCTTTTCCTAACTGAGCTATATATTCGTAACTCAAATAAGCCGCCATGTTTTCTTACTATCGGGAAGTTCTCTCTACCAAATTTGCTGCCGGAAAGTTTCCGCAACCTGCAGCTATCGGTAACTTTCCGCATGTAACCCCAGAGTACCGAAGTATCGTTTGCTCTCAAAATTTCCGCGAGCTGACGTCAACGTGACGTCATACCGCACTTGCGGTACGAACCGCAACTCCCAGAGTAAGGGCCTTTATTGGACATATCAACAACAGTATTTGCATATCTTTCCAGGCGATAATGTTTAAAACGTTCGCCGCGCATATCGCTTCATGAATGCGAGCGCTCCATGGAATGACGTTAAGCCGCCTTTGAACTGGTATTTAAAAGGCTGCCTCTTGCAGCTACCAGCAGTCTTCGTTGTAAACATTTTATAACGAGGAAGCTTCTTGACATAATTCTCGGTTCCTTTTCAACCAACCCAACACATCGATAAAAATAACCTTGCACAAATAAATGATGATCAATCCACATGCGATGGTAACTGACTTTATTCTTAAATATCATCACTTTATTATATAAAACACTTCTTAAAAACACATTAAGTTAAACATAAAAAAGAGGCATTTTCAATAAATATAGGACATATAGAGAAATGAGACACAGCTCACTAACCTTCAAAATAATACCACCACCACAGCATACCGAGTGACTTGCCTTTATATATATTCAACTGGTCGTGAAATGCAGTTCACAAAACAAATTAGCATGCCGTGAGGGCTTTTTCGCGGAGAAGAAGAAAATACAATTAGAAAGTGCTGGTTATATTGAAACTTAACTGAAGGTTACTTTGACAAAAATGTTAATCAGTGTGTGGTGGAAACAAAAATAGACAATATAAAGTTAACAATCGTCTGGTGGCCATGTATTCCGTTCGTGACTACTGCGACATGTACCTGATGTACGGCCAATGTAATGGAAATGCCTTACTGTAAGGGAATATGCCCGTGCTTATATTGCTTTTAACCCCTTCCCTGTTTTGCCCGTACGCCGTACGGGCACAGCTTTCGGGACTTTACTGATTTGCCCGTATGGCGTACGGGCAATCTGATTTCTATTTCGCTTGCACTGTTTCGGCCTTATTTTTTCCAATTTTAGTAACAAATTATTCGTATAGATGTCCAGTAAATGATAGTTTGCAGTTTATTGTATTTTCTACTCTGATTGGTTCAAAAGCGCGGATTTTTTCGCATGTTTTGTATCAGAAGACGAATTGTTATCTTTCAGTGTATAGCTTTCTGGTTATATTTTACTAACCACCTGATAATTTTATTGATGTAAGAGTTGAATAATATATTTTTACTTTTAAATAATGGATAATTCAGAGTGTATGGAGCTAATTTCTTGTGATTCGAACTGTGACTCGGAATCAGAAACTGAATTATCTGTAAATGATAGTAGCGAAAGTTTACTAGATGACCTGGATAGTAATGACTCTGATAGTAGTACAGATGGAATCAGTCAAGCAAGACAATTTTTTGAAATTAATTGTGATAATCCTTCGGATCCGCCTCCTAGATTTGCTTCACTGGAATTCCAAAAATTAACTTGGATATCCATGAGACTAAAGGTAAACTTCAGTTCTATGATGCTTTCATAGAAAGAAAAAAAGTTGTAATAAAGACTTAAAAATATTAGAAATGTTAATTTTAATAACATATCTTTACTTAAAAATGTAAAATGAACAAAAAAATGCAGTAAAAAAATGTGACATTTTTTTGACCGAATTCTGGAAAAAAATGAAACTGTCAAACGGTTAATATGTTCAATAAAGTGTTTTTTCTTGCACCTGGCAGTGACGTCATGTTTTTTGTATTTTTCTCGTAAACTATGGGTCGTACAGGAAAGCTTCTTTGGACAGCTTTTATGTACTCCCAAAGAGGAAGTTAGCCGTGCAGACTTTATGTGGTCGTTTTGGGACACCCTGTATATATATTTGTGCATCTTTGTACATCTATGCACACACATAAACCAAACGAACAACCATTGCATTATAACCACCCTATTAATAACATATAGGTCCCCCTTTACCCCTTAAAACTGCCAGCCGTTTACATATACGGATAATTTGAAAATACGGAAAATGATACTTGAAACATCTAAACTAAAACTTCCATTATTTATTCCAGTGATACACGGACCTCATAATTATAATTCCTATGAATCTTCTAATGACTAGTTTTTATTTCAAAACATTATCCTCACTGTAGCTGCAGCTATTTTATAATTCATGCTGTCAACACAAAAACGGAAAAAATCAGAGCCCGAATAAGATACTTTTTTGCCCAGGGCACAATCCAATTTTTGTGCCCTCCACCCTCATGCAAATTTATTGCGACAAGTTATTATCATAATTATAGTCATATAAAAATTATAACATTGAATTAGCAAACAGATTTAAGAAGTTAGCATTAAAGTAATATTCAAAATCAAAAACACCAAATTTTCATTTTACGTAATCATTATTATCTCTGTTTAGCCATGCTAAAAATTAAGGACTTTTAAAGACCTAGAGTGACCAATTTTTTTAATTTTTACCTTGTCACACTCACAAGCTCTGTGGTGCAGAAAACAAATAATAATAAAATTAAAAATAATTTAAATTGATGAAATGATTTAATGGTTTATAGTGGTACGTTGCTAATAATCTGTCTTATGATTATGCAATAACCCATAAGATAAAAAGAGCACCATGTTTGTGGAGGGAATTATATATCAAGTAAATAACAGTAAAATTAAAGTGAATAGGAAACAATATAGTTCATGACAAACACAATTACCTCGTTTAATAATTTATTAAAACTTAACAATGGTAGTGTAAGTTTGCAATTTTTTCCCTCTTAATATGTGTTTCAAGCAGTGGCGTGCGGTCCATATGTGCAGGGTGTGCACTGCACACCCTGGCAAAATTATGAGGGACAATAATTTTCTGAACCTATGTCTACCTATCTTTATATGGTATAAAATAAATATTATTTATAATATATTCAAATATTATGTTGATTTGTTTTCTTGTATTCCCGCAGTGCGTGTGGTACTAGGTGCTGCACCAAGTAGCGCGTTTTAAAGTAAACGAACATAGAAAGTTCTGATGTGTACGCACTGAGCACTAAATTGAAAATCACGCTTTATATGTATGGGCTACTGGAGAATAACATCATACTATGGCACTGAGTCAAGTGCAGCTATTTTTCCTGCACTTGACATTCAGAATCATCCGAAGGTACGGTTTATTAAGCGTTGTATTAGAGCGGAGACTTACGTGCTGAAGCGCTTTTGGTTATTTAACTGATTAACTGGCCATACGATTTTGCAGACTGTTAATGTTTAAATTTATATACTATAAGATTTTGTTTTCATGGAAATATAAAAGAAGTATTTCATCAATATAAAGGGAAATGTTTTAGTGTGGTAAATTAATTTCGGAGATGTATTCTATTTATTGAAATAATTCGCTGAAAAACAATGTTGTTTTGTTTTAAAGAAACGAATTTTAACAGAAAAGTCCAAATTTTATAATTCATTGAGTCTTACAGACAGTATATAAGTATATCTGTAACACCATATCCCTGGATTTGTTATTAGAAATTGTCAAGATGTTTTTCGCAGAATATATGATTTCCAAATGTCAAAAACAATTATAAATATAATTTAATTCACTAACCGAACAAGAAACAGTTCGCTCTATTGTGCCAGCGTGCAGCGGGCGCCGTGTGGTGCTAGGTTTGCTGAACATGTAAGTTTTTAGTGGAAGCCCGAAGCGTTGCTTTTTCGACGCCGATATGACAACATACAACAAAAGACATGATTTTTGCTTCAGTGTTAGTAGAATTCTCATA
>CM063509.1:85421536-85436536 GCA_032207245.1 Pardosa pseudoannulata | reverse complement strand
AATTAAAAGTAGTTTTTCATTTTATAAGTATTTTTTCTTTACAGTTAAAAGAACATCATAATACACTTTTTGAACGAAAATTCTATCGCTTCAGTTCTAGTCTATGAAGAAAGAAACTTAAGGGTGCTACAATATTTAAGTCGACATATGTCCCTGGTGACTTCTGCGTCGTAATGATGTCAGAGAGGGAAATCTATGGTACCAAATTCCCATATCTGGTGATTTCTGACGTCATCATGATGTAGACGTCACCAGTGACATATGTCGACTGTAATATAGTAGCAGCCTTAATTTCACATTTTTTGTTATACGATCAAAATATTTTTTGATTTAAAAGTATTTTTCGTTTACAATTAAGAGAACATCAAAATACTCTTTTTGAACGACAATTCTGTTGCTTTAATATTAGACTATCAATAGAAATTTTGATTTCATATTTTTTGTTTTACAAATATAAATAGTTTTTTCGTTTTAAAAGTATATTTCATACACAATTAAAAGAACATCATAATACTCTTTTCGAACGATAAAGCTGTCTCTTTAATATTAGACTATCAAGATAGAAATTTTTATTTCATATATTTCGTTTTACAATTAAAAGTAGTTTTTCATTTTATAAGTATTTTTCGTTTACTGTTAAAAGAACACCATAATACTCTTTTTGAACAACAAATCTATCGCTCCAATACTAGACTATGAAGATAGAAACTTTAATTTCACATTTTTCGTTTTACAATTAAAAGATTTTTCGTTTTAAAAGCATTTTTCGTTTACAATTAAGAGAGCATCATAATACTCTTTTCGAACGATAATGCTGTCTTTTTAATATTAGACTATCAATAGAAATTTTGATTTCATATTTTTCGTTTTAAAATTAAAGTAGATTTTCATTTTTATAAGTATTTTTCATTTATAGTTAAAAGAACATCATAATACACTTTTTTGAACGAAAATTCCATCGCTTCAGTACTAGTCTATGAAGATAGAAACTTCGATTTCACATTTTTTCGTTTTACGATTACAATATTTTCGCTTTATAAGTATTTTTCATTTACACTTAAAAAAACACCATAATACTCATTTTAAACGACAATTATATCGATTTAAGACTAGACTAAGAACTTTGATTTCATGTTTTTCGTTTTACAATTAAAAATAGTTTTTTTTTCGTTTTAAAAGTATTTTTTTCATATACAATTAAAAGAACATCATAATACACTTTTTGAACGAAAATTCTATCGCTTCAGTAGTAGTCTATGAAGATAGAAACTTTAATTTCACATTTTTCGTTTTACAATTAAAAGATTTTTCGTTTTAAAAGCATTTTTCGTTTACAATTTAAAAGAACATCAAAATACTTTTTTTGAACGACAGTTGCTTTAATATTAGACTATCAATTGAAATTTTGATTTCATATTTTTCGTTTTAAAATTAAAAGTAATTTTTTCGCTTTCTAAGTATTTTTCATTTACAGTTAGATGAACATCATAATATTCTTTTTGGACGACAATTCTATCGCTTTAAGACTAGATTAAGAGGATAGAAACTTTGATTTCATGTTTTTCGCTTTACTATTAAAAGTAGTTTTTTTTTGTTTTAAAAGTATTTTCGTTTATAATTAAAAGAACATCATAATACTCTTTTTGAATGACAATTCTAACACTTCAATACTAGACTATAGAGATAGAAACTTTGATTTTATAGTTTTCGTTTCACAATTAAAAGTTTCTTCTTTTTAAAAATATTTTTTATTTACTGTTAAAAGAACATCATAATACTCTTTTTGAATGACAATTCTAACACTTCAATACTAGACTATAGAGATAGAAACTTTGATTTCCTGTTTTTCGTTAGTAGTTTTTTCGTTTTAAAAGTATTTTTCATTTACAGTTAAAAGAACACCGTAATACACTTTTTGAACGAAAATTCTATCTCTTCAGTACTAGTCCATGCAGATAGAAACTTTAATTTCACATTTTTTCGTTTTAGAGATTAAAATATATTTTTATTTAAAAGTATTTTTCGTTTACAATTAAGAGAACATCAAAATACTCTTTTTGAACGACAATTCTGTTGCTGTAATATTAGACTATCAATAGAAATTTTGATATCATATTTTTCGTTTTACAATTAAGTAGTTTTTCATTTTATAAGTATTTTTCATTTGCAGTTAAAAGAACATCATAACACACTTATTGAACGATATTTCCATCGCTTCAATATTAGACTATGCAGATAGAAACTTTAATTTCACATTTTTCGTTTTACAATTAAAAGATTTTTCGTTTTAAAAGCATTTTTCGTTTACAATTTAAAAGAACATAATACTCTTTTTGAATGACAATGAGGAATTTTAACGTTTTCTAATTTTGATTTTAAAGGATAAAAGACAAAAAAGTAAGCAGGACAGTAGCTATTTTTCTTTCATTTGGGGGCCCAATGAGTGATTTCTAATGGGTTTTATAGCGGACTCTTTAACGTCTCTCAAAAACGATACTTTTTCTCCGCCGAGTTTGTGACGTCATCGTTCATGTTGACACCGAGCGCCTATGCTGTTTACATGTTAAAAGGCGACTTTTAAATTTGTTTTTGTGTAAAGTATCGCATATAATAGAAATTTTTTTGTTATGTGTGGCATTAAAAAATCATACTCTAAATATTGTATTGTGCCACTCTGTAAAAATACAACAACTAATTGCAATGAGAAGATATTTTTTAGCGTCCCGAAAGACCCACATACACGTAAAATCTGGACAACTGCGATGAAAAGGGATGAGAAATTAAACCCCAAATTATCGTATAAATCATCTTTATGGGTTTGTGAAGACCATTTATCTATAAGTAAATGCTTACTTTTGTTTAAATATTACTAATTTAGAACAATTAAAGTATATAAAAATACATCTATACCTTTAAAAGGATTGTTGATTAACCACTGCTATTTAACTTTTAAAACTGCTAATTTTCGAGTATTATCACAGAGTTCAAGTACAATAAATATATTATAAAGCATATAAATATCGAAAAACTTATAACTATCTAAAGCATATAATTATCTAATAAATAACTCGGGGGAGGGGAAGGTTATGTATTTTCAAGGTATTATAAATATTTTCTTCAGAGATGCATACTTTCTTGTGTATCAAATCACAGTGATATTTTTCGATTAAATTGGTGACTAATTTGAAAAAAGTATAACATTTTTAAAATACTTAATAATAATATTACTTTAAAAATTAAATTTAATTTGAGAAATTTTATACATTTTTTAATTTGACATTAAAGGCAATAAAATTGTATTGCTATTTAAAAATGTATAAATAATTAAGTAAAGCCGTTTAAAGATTTTAAATTTCTTTTCATCATATTTAAAATATCTAAGAATTGGTTTGGTTTTGGAGTGCACCGGCTACTTTTTTGCAACACGAAGGCTAATGAGACCGGTCTCACAATAAATACCTCCTCTAATTTTTATTTTAATATTACATCCGTCTCTATTTATAAAAAACGATGCTACTACAAATGTGTGTGTATATGATATATGTATATTTATTTGACTTGTTTGTGTTTACAAAGAAAAGAGCTGTGTTTAGCATGAATAAAGTATTAATACATGTTAAGTAAAATTGGAAAAAAATATAAATGATTTTATACACCTTTGGGTTTTAATTCCTCGTATTTCTGCCCTCATAAAATCCGGGTTTTTTGCCAAGAAAGAAAACATTGACATTCTGTCAATTTTCTAGAGGTTGTCTGATTGTCCTTTGGTAAATCCAGGTAGAAGAGACATTTATGACAAATTAAGATAACTAAGCTATCTAGATCGATAAAATAAACCTTCAGGTTTAAATAAAAATAAATTTTGATAGCTAGAAAATTTCAGGAACTTGCAAAAACAAAATCGGAAAATAGTGCGCGCTTAAAAGCAATACAAAAATATTGGTCTGCATGAACGATGACATCACAACCAATCACGGAGCGTTTTGATGTCACGTGATTTTCGCTTAACTTTAAAATAAATTTTTTAAATGATGGACCCAGTTTTTTACATTTTTGAGAACATTTTTGGAATCTACAAGAATGAAATTATCAGAAAAACACGAAGTTGTTCGAATCCCCCCACATGTGCAAATTCCTCATTCTATCGATTCAATACTAGGCTATGAAGATAAAAACTTTGATTTCGTGTGTTTCGTTAGTAGACGTTTTAAGAGATATTATGTTACATAATTTTGTTATTATGGTACATAATTATGTTAATAAAAAGAAGAAAAAGGCTAGGACTTGCAAATGTTTAGATTCAAATAAAGTTGATACAGATAAAATTTTACGTTTACGGAAAAAATAGAAAATATTTAAAAGTAACTCTCATGGATAAAGAAAATAACTTTAAAAGTATCTTTTTTATTTCTTATTAAGAACATCAACTGTCTTTGCAAATTCCACGTCTTTGTTTAGTTGTAATATTTTTAGGGGTCAAAAAACTGTAAAAACAAATGTTTTGTTATCGTATTATGACCGTAAACGATTTTTTGTGTCACATAACATATCGTGTGTTCTCTTTTTTTATTCCAGAACCAGTAATACCATGGGCTTTGTTCTTCAGCGTTCGAAATTTACGACAGAGGAAGATAAATCCCATCCGGAACTGAACAGGGGAAAAGCCGAATTTACAACTCAAGCGGATTTGACGTCTGACCTGAGCTTACTCCATTTCCTTTACGGTTTTCGTCTCATTATACATTCCATGTGTTTTAAAGAACATTCGACTCTTTCACGAACTTAGTCTCGCCTTTTCATTCTCAGCTTGCCGTGCATTCAGTGGCCGTCCATGTTTTAATATGGTGTAATTATCTCACTAAATAAATAAACATGCACCTTTTTTCTTGGTTGTAGTGTTTCCCTTATCCTACCTCGCGTCGATAAAGCTAACGAGTTAGCAAACATCGGCGGTTAAATTTTCGTCTCACTCGAAAAATTAATCGCCGTTTAACTGTAAGGCGATTTTACGCAACAGGGCACATCTCAACTTATTCTGGCATTCGTTTCAAATGGAAGTGCAGCTTATAAGGCAATTTCACGCAGTAGGGTACATCGGAACTTATAACAATTCTGATTCTTGTTTCAAACGGAAGGTCAGCTTATTGTTTGCCTATTGGCTGTCGTAAACATGCAAATAAATGGGAAGGGATTGGCTGTCGTAAACATGCAAATAAATGGGAAGGGCATTAAAGTACTTTGTGACGATGCGTGAAATTGCATTATTGTTTTACTGTAAATATCCTGTTGAAAATCTATTTTAGAAACCATTTTGTTTGACAATGTAAGGCGCATACGTTCTAAATAGATCTCTTTTGCGCCAAATAAGTTGGAATTATCTATCCTTCGCCAAGGGTATTATACTCTTGAGTGTTTCGAATTTCACGTCCCGGATAAATGAATATCTCTAATAATCGAATGTATGCAGACTTTGATGAAAATTTTTGAAAAAAGGGTAGAAAATATTACATTATTATACTATAGGACATTAATAATTTAATTAATATGAAAGAAATAGAAAGTAATTTAAACTGAAATTGCATTATTGTTTTACTGTAAATACCCTGTTGAAAATATATTTTAAAAGCCATTTTGTTTGATAATGTAAGGCGCACGCGCTGTAAATAGATCTCTTTTTCGCCATATAACTTGGATTTATCTATCTTTCGCCGACGGTATTCTACGCTTGAGTGTTTGGAATTTCGCGTCCCGGATAAATGAATATCCCTAATAATGGAATGTATGCAGACTTTGATGAAAATTTTTGAAAAAGAGGTAGAAAATATTACATTATTATACTATAGGGCATTAATAATTTAATTAATATGAAAGAAATAGAAAATAATTTAAACTGAAATTGCATCATTGTTTTATTGTAAATACAATGTTGGAAATGCCATTTAGAAACCATTTTGTTTGACAATGTAAGGCGCAACCGCTCTAAATAGATCTCTTTTGCGCCAAATAACTTGGATTTATCTATCTTTCGCCGACGGTATTATACTCTTGAGTGTTTGGAATTTCGCGTCCCGGATAAATGAATATCCCTAATAATGGAATGTATGCAGACTTTGGTGAAATTTTTTGAAAAAAGGGTAGAAAATATTACATTATTATACTATAGGACAGTAATAATTTAAGTAATATGAAAGAAAGAGAAAATAACTTAAACTTTAATTTCCTTTAAATATGCAGTTAATACAATACAAAAAATAATAGAAATGTAGTTTAGTGTTTTGTGAAGAATGAAATAATAGAAGTCTGTTTCAATTTTATGTCCGTAACGCAAGAAGTTCCACTTCTCTGTGGTAAAATTAGAATATTTTTTAAATCAAAATTTGAAATTCAAAGCAAAAGTCTGATCTTGACAGAACAGAATGTTGTACTGCAATAACATTAATATTGTAACGTCAATGGATTCTCGGGTAGATTGTGGGTGTCGAAGTGTTTGTGACACAAAGTACAGCTTATAACAATAAAAACTATTATTCTTGACTAAATAGAAGCTATTTACAAATTTTCCGAATGGAAATCACAGGTCTCAGTTGAGCTGGTACGGGCCTAAAAATCCCAGGTTCGAGGCGAACCTGAAAAACAATCTGCGGTCAGATGCCGAGAAATATACCGTTGTACAGGGGTACAACTTGGACTCCTTCAGTCCCACACAAAACTGGAGATTGGCATTCCAAAAAAAACAAACCTCATCTCCCGTAGCCTTTGCTCGTTCTCTTCTCTTTTTTCGTAGTCAATCTTCTTCCGGCGAAAATTCGCGCTGCCGGACGTCACCTTTTGCCTCTCTTCCCATTGGCTTTTCCTTCCTGCCTTGCCGTGCTGCTACCCTCCTATTTTTCTTTTCGTTGGCACCTGACAGTCTGGCATTTCGGAGTCTCGTCCGATCTTCTAATCACCTCGCACATCTCAAGGTGTGTCGAGGCGAAAACACTTTGTAGTTTAGTCTCAAAAACCCAGAAAGTCGTCTTGGACTGGACTTTAACAAAACCTCTTTGTGAACCAATAAAATCGAGAACAATCTTTATTTTCAAAGGAATTTACTGGACATTCTTCCAAAGGATGAGAACAATTCCTCCCTGAATTAAATGTTAGATATTTCTCCTTTGTATTTATTTACATCATCATATTTCAGTAAAAGGTCAAAATAAATATAGTAGAATATTCGAATAGTATAACTTTAATACTGGTATTTACGAGAAGGTTGAGAACAACCTCTATATCCAAAGGAATTAAATGGGGGCTCTTCCACGAGATGAGAACGATTTGTTCGTAACATATTTTCATTTGCATTCAATTGCATTGGTATATTTCAGAAAAACCCCTAAACAGACATATATTATGGTTCTGGTGGTATAACCTTAATGTTGGAATTTATTAGAAGAACGAGAATAATTTCTATTCAAAAAGGAATTTACTGGAGACACTTCCAAAGGATGAGAACAATTCCTCTCTGAATTTAATAGATTGACATTACATCTTTGTATTCGTTTCTATTGGTTTATTTCAGTAAAAGTGCAAAACAGATATGGCAGAATGTTCCGACGGTATAACCTTAATATCGAGAACAACCTTCATTTGCAAAGTAATTTACTGGAGACTCTTTCAAAGAATGAGAACCCTTCCTCTCTGAATTTAATTACTTGTTATTACATCTTTGTATTCGTTTATATCGGTATATTTCAGTAAAAACTCAAAACAGACATGGCAGAATGTTCCGACGGTATAACCTTAATATCGAAATTTACGAGGATGTCGAGAACAACCTTCATTTGCAAAGGAACTTACTGGAGACTCTTTCGAAGAATGAGAACCCTTCCTCTCTGAATTTAACTGCTTGTCATTACATCTTTTTATTCTTTTACATTGGTATATTTCAGTAAAAGTGCAAAACAAACATGGCAAAATGTTCCGACGGTATGACCTTAATATCGGAATTTACGAGGATGTCGAGAACAACCTTCATTTGCAAAGGAATTTATTGGAGACTCTATCGAAGAATGAGAACCCTTCCTCTCTGAATTTAATTACTTGTTATTACATCTTTGTATTCGTTTATATCGGTATATTTCAGTAAAAACTCAAAACAAACATGGCAGAATGTTCCGACGGTATAACCTTAATATCGGAATTTACGAAGATGTCGAGAACAACCTTCATTTGCAAAGGAATTTACTTGAGACTCGTTCGAAGAATGAGAACCCTTCCTCTCTGAATTTAATTGCTTGTTATTACATTTTTGTATTCGTTTACATTGGTATATTTCAGTAAAAACTCAAAACAGACATGCCAAAATGTTCCGACGGTATAACCTTAATATCGGAATTTAAGAGGATGTCGAGAACAATCTGTATTTGCAAGGAATTTATTAAAGACTCTTCTAAATGATAAGAACCATTACATTCGGAAATAATTTGATATTTCACCTTTGTTTTCAATTACATTAGCATACTTCAGTAAAAGTCCGAAATTAATATGAAAAAACGTTTCACGGGAATACCATTAATATGGGAATTAATACAAGATAGGGAACAATCTCTTTATTAAAAAGGAATTTATTGAATACTTTTCCAAAGTAAGAGAACCATACCTTTCTGAATTAATTGCTTGATATTTCAAATTTGTGTTCATTTACAGTGATATACTTCAGCAAGAGTCCAAAATTGATATTGCAGAATGTTCCACTAGAATGACATTAATATAGAAATTTTCATTAAGGTCATGAAAATCTCTGTTTTCAAATGAACATGTTTTAGACTCTTCTGAAGGATGAGAACCAGTTTTCTCTGAATTAATTTCTTAATATATAACCTTTGTATTCATTTACTTTTGTATACTTCAGTAAATATCCGAAATTTACATGGTAGTATGCTCTGACTGTATAACAATAATATCGAAATTTATAATAAGATCAAGAACAATCGTTACTTTTAAAGAAATTTGCTGGAGATTATTCCAATGAATTGCAACCATTCCTCTCTGAATTAATCGCTTGATATTTCAAACTTGTATTTATTTACAATGGTATACTTCAGTTAAAGTACGAAATTGATATTGCAGAATGTTCCACTAGAATGACATTAATATAGAAATTATCATTAAGGTCATGAAAATCTCTGTTTTCAAATGAATGTGCTGGAGACTCTTCGAAAGGATGAGAACCATTTTTCGTTGAATTAATTTCTTGATATCTCACTTTTGTATACTTCAGTAAATATCCGAAATTTACATGGTAGTATATTCTGACTGTATAACAATAATATCGAAATTTATAAGGTCAAGAACAATCGTTACTTTCAAAGGAATTTGCTGGAGATTATTCTAATGAATTACAACCATTCCTCTCTGAATTAATCGCTTGATATTTCAAATTTGTATTTATTTACGGTGGTATACTTCAGTAAAAGAATGAAATTGATATGGCATAATGTTCCACTAGAATGACATTAATATAGAACTTTTAATTAAGGTCATGAAAATCTCTTTTCAAATAAATATGCTGAAGAATCTTCCAAAGAATGAGAACCATTTTGTTTAAATAATTTCTTGACATTTCACTTTTGTATTCATTTACTTTTGTATACTACAGGAAACATCCGAAATTTATATGGTGATATGTTCTGACAGTATAACAATAATATGGAAATTTATAATAAGTCGAGAACAATCTTTATTTTCAAAGGAATTAACTGGAGATTCTTCCAATGAATTAGAACCATTCCTTTCTGAATTAATTGCTTGATATTTCAAATTTGTATTTACTTACGGTGGTATACTTCAGTTAAAGTCCGAAATTGATATTGCAGAATGTTCCACTAGAATGACATTAATATAGAAATTTTTATTAAGGCCCTGAAAATCTCTGTTTTGAAAAGAATATACTGGAGACTCTTCCGAAGGATGAGAACCATTTTTCTTTGAATTAATTTCTTGATATTTCACCTTTTTATTCATTTACTTTTGAATACTTCAGTAAATGTCCGGAATTTACATGGTAATATGTTCTGACTGTGTAACAATAATATCGAAATTTATAATAAGGACGAGAACAATCTTTACTTTCAAAGAAATTTGCTAGATATTATTCCAATGAATTACAACCATTCCTTTCTGAATTAACTGTTTGATATTTTAAACTTATATTCATTTACAATGGTATACTTCAGTAAAAAGTGCAAAACAGACATGGCAGAATGTTCCGACGGTATAACCTTAATAGCGGAATTTACGAGTATGTCGAGAACAACCTTCATTTGCAAAGGAATTTACTGTAGACTCTTTCAGAGAATGAAAACCATTCCTCTCTGAATTTAATTGCTTATTATTATATCTTTGAATTCGTTTACATTGGTATATTTTAGTAAAAGGGCAAAAGAGACATAGCAGAATGTTCCGACAGTATAGCCTCAATATCGGAATTTACGAGGATGTCGAGAACAACCTTCATTTGCAAAGGAATTTACTGGAGACTCTTTCAGAGAATGAAAACCATTCCTCTCTGAATTTAATTGATTGTTATTACATCCTTGTATTAGTTTACATTAGTATATTTCAGTAAAAGTGCAAAACAGACATGGCAGAATGTTCCGACGGTATAGCCTCAATATCGGAATTTACGAATATGTCTCGAACAACCTTCATTTGCAAAGGAATTTACTGGAGACTGTTTCAGAGGACAAGAACCGAAAAAGTCCGAATTTGATATGGCCCTAATGTTCCACTAGAAGGAGATTAATATAGAACTTTTAATTAATGTCATGCAAATTCTCTTTTAAAATGAATATGCTGAAGAATCTTCCAAAGGATGAGAACCATTTTTTAAAATTAATTTCTTGATATCTCACCTTTCTATTCATTTTTTTATATTACAGGAAACATCTGAAATTTATATGGTGATATGTTCTGACGATATAACAATAATATGGAAATTTATAATAAGTCGAGAACAATCTTTATTTTCAAAGGAATTAACTGGAGATTCTTCCAATGAATTAGAACCATTCTTTTCTGAATTAATTGCTTGATATTTCAAATTTGTATTTATTTACGGTGGTATACTTCCGTAAAAGTCCAAAATTGATATGGCATAATGTGTCCACTAGAATGACATTAATATAGAACTTTTAATTAAGGTCATGAAAATCTCTTTTCAAATAAATATGTTGAAGAATCTTCCAAAGAATGAGAACCATTTTGTTTAAATAATTTCTTGACATTTCACTTTTGTATTCATTTACTTTTGTATACTACAGGAAACATCCGAAATTTATATGGTGATATGTTCTGACGGTATAACAATAATATGGAAATATATAATAAGGTCGAGAACAATCTTTATTTTCAAAGGAATTAACTGGAGATTCTTCCAATGAATTAGAACCATTCTTTTCTGAATTAATTGCTTGATATTTCAAATTTGTATTTATTTACAGTGGTATACTTCAGTAAAACTACAAAACAGACATTGTAGAATGTTCCGACGGTATAACCTTAATATCGGGATTTACGAGGATGTCGAGAACAACCTTCATTTGCAAAGGAATTTACTGGAGACTCTTTCAGAGAATGAGAACCATTCCTCTCTGAATTTCATTGCTTGTTATTACATCCTTGTATTAGTTTACATTGGTATATTTAGGTAAAAGTGCAAAACAGACATGGCAGAATATTCCGGCCTTAATATCGGAATATATATATAACCTTAATATCGGAATTTACGAGGATGTCGAGTACAAACTTCATTTGCAAAGGAATTTACTGGAGACTCTTTCAGAGGAGAAGAACCGAAAAAATCCGAAATTGATATGGCATAATGATCCACTAGAAGGAGATTAATACAGAACTTTTAATTAAGGTCATGAAAATCTCTTTTCAAACGAATATGCTGAAGAATCTTCCAAAGGATGAGAACCATTTTTTAAAATTAATTTCTTGACACTTCACCTTTGTATTCATTTACTTTTGTATACTTCAGTAAATATCCGAAATTTACATGGTAATATGCTCTGACTGTAAAACAATAATATGGAAATTTATAATAAGGTCGAGAACAATCTTTATTTTCAAAGGAATTAACTGGAGATTCTTCCAAAGAATTATAACCATTACTGTCTGAATTAACTATTCCATATTTCGCTTTGTAATTCTTTTACATAGGTATATTTCTTTAAAAGTATTTTCCATAATCACTTTACATTCTTTCAAAAATAGGCTCTTATCCCCGGCGTCTCAGACCTCCATTCGTCTGTTATTTGAGTGAAGATAAAGCCATAGCTCTTTGGAGAAAAACTGAGTAGTAAATTCAATATACTAATCAGTTAGAGAGGAACAAAATGTCCATCATGTTTTCCCCATTTTGCAGGACTAGTTTTATTGTCGGCGAAAATAGCATAAAGATACATACCACGTCCATATACCTATCAACATTTTTATACACACGCTACCCGAGAATTGAAATGGTATGTGACATTTGTTTCAACACCTGTCGCCCACAACTAAAACTCTCGCCTGATCTATAATGAGGACTGCGTGTGTATTATAAAGCATATACTTTGATGTTTCCACAGCAGATCGTGATGCCGATATGAATGAAAGCATTGCGGGTTTTCAATGAAGATGGACTTCCTTCTAAAAGGAAACACGTTAAAAACTCAATATCACCTTTGAATGCTGATCGCGAAGTAGGATATCATAGAGAAAGCAAACTATAGAAATCCGCCATTTTGTTTCTAAGTCCGACTGCACTCGTTGATAATGGGGCAGTTCTTGGATATGATTGCTTGTATTTCAGGCTTTAGAGGTGTGGGGCAACTGGATTCTCTGGGCCGAGTCCTCTAATTAAGAGATTTCTGATAGTAAGCATAAAAATGACACAGAGAGGGCAATAAACAACTAAAAGGTGAAAAAAAGAAATAGTGTAGTAGATTCGTGAGTTTATAAAGCAAAAATTTAGAAATTAGAAAGTTTAAGGATTGAAAAATGCACGATGTTTTTGTAGCCAGGACATCACTACTTTATGGTGACGAGAGGTAGAATGAGTAGTTTTCTTATTCCGAACGATTCAACCGGATGCAGGAAGGCCAATCAAATTACAGGGATATGTCCAATCAAATTCCTTTATTTCAGCAAGTAGATAATTATATAAAACTTACCCAGCAGTTTAAAATTATGGTTCTTTCAAATGTTTAGAAGTATAGCTAAGCAATAAGCATTTCATTTAAGAAATTCATTCATGCACAATCCGGGTAAATGGCCGTGAGGCCCTCCAAGTTTGCCCAAGCTGTGATGGGTAGATCACAAGTGCTGGTCCACTTTACCTGACTTATCCAGCCTGTCAAAGTGTCCAAGAAGCGCCCGTTGAGCAGCTATATTGGGAAGAATTTGGAAAACTACTGGGTACTCTAGCGGGCCTCTTGAAGACGTTTCGATTAGTGAACTACGAGAGTCGAATGTAGAGTTACTCGTGTATCAAGAAGGTTTTGCACATTGCATTTCGAGACGAAATCCGGTTGGCCGAAAGAAAGATTAGGAAATTTTGAGAGGCGGAAGTCTTAAAACTGGGTTTTGAAATCATCGCTCTTGAGTCATTGCGGAGGGAATTTGACTCACCCTGTGGAGCCCATGTGACCCGGCTTGTTTGACAACACCCACCAGAACCTCGCACCAGTCCCAGGGTAAAAATTAACCTGACCAAATAATATTAAATAATGATAATAAAAAAGTAGGGGCTGTGTAGAAGGCAGTTATAAAAAAAAAAGTCGAGCTATGGTCCCCTCAGGGACTGTGGTCAATTTGACTTGGCTGCAGAGGTTAGCTTTAAGGGTCATAACTTTTGGGTTATGCTGACCATATATCCGATTCCCTCATGATTGTAGTTTTCATTTAACACCTGTACCAGAGATGAGCAACCTGTTTATTATTATTTTAAATTGGACAGTAATAAAGGAGGACGCATAAGTTAATATACCTATGAATGCAAACTTTGTAAGATTATTATAGTTTTTAAATAGTTTTATCAATTTATATAGAAATAAGGGACAAATTGATTATAACAATTTGATAATCAATAGAATTGTATTGTTGTATGTTAATTTTTGTATAACTGAATATTTTTAAATATGCAGCTATATATTAAAATACCATTTAAAATAAAAAATAATAAGTTACAAGTACTTGTAAATAAATTTATTACACTATAAAGGAATACAATAGCAAATTAATAAGAAGTTATAAAATGCAAATATAGCAAAATTATAACTCTATTGATTTTCAAATTGTCGTAATCAGTTTAATTAAATATTAGTTAATACAAGAACAAAGCTTTTAGGAACCATTCAAAGCAACAAATTTATGTGAAAAATCGTTTTCGACGTATGTGATAGCAAAACGAAACAGCGAAACAAGCTCAAAGCTTAGTACTAAATGCACCTGGAGATAACATTTATAATTGATTTCAGTGATGTACTATATCCACAAGCTGTATGTAATTAAGAAAACAAATTGTGCAACCGACTAACTTTCAGTTCTCTAACATTTTATTGATGGCTGTGTATTTACTTCAGTTACCACATCAGCATTACTATTTCTAGGCCATTTAGAGCAACAAATTTATGTGAAAAACAGTTTTCACCATATGTGACAACAAAACCAAATAGCTGAACAGGCTGAATGCATAGTAATATTTATAGAGCTGTATTCTGGTTGCTTGTGTAAAAAAGAGCAAATACATTCCAGTCAATGAATGCAATGATGTAAGAGTTACTGACACCCATAGCAAGAGTTCTGATATTTATGTGAAAAATCAGTTACGTTTAGGTGACGAGGTTCTGTTATGTATTAAATCTAAATAAGATAAAATAATAAATTGTAAATTCAGTTGCATCACTTTTGCTTATTTTCATTACTTTTATCAGCATCTTTATGATGTAATGAACATTTAATTTACTTAAATTT
>CM063509.1:85414036-85419036 GCA_032207245.1 Pardosa pseudoannulata | reverse complement strand
GCAGCCATAAAGTGATTCACTTTCATTTCTATGTGACGCAAATTATAGCATTTTTATATAAGAACTCATTTTAAATTTAATTCTTGGTTAATTTTTACGTTACAATGAAATGTTTATCAACAATATTCTAACAAAGTACAAATTTCAGCGACTCTCATTGGCAAATAAAAACCTATTATTTTATACTGTTATCTTTATATTCGTATAGTTGTCAATATGAATGCGTGTTTCTGTTTCATACAATACCATGTGGTTTGTCATAAATTTCCTTAATTTTGGACAACAATTATTAATACCAACAAAATTAGCACTGTTGCTGTCAAAACCTCTGCTTCCTATTCTACCACGTAATATGGCTAGATCTATTAACGTTGCTAATCAACGTACAGTAGAGCAATTTGTCGCACCGTCACGAACTACTATAATGCCCTTCCCATTCATTTTCATGTTTAAATCAGCCAATAGACAAAGAATAAACTGCCCTTCCGTTTGAAATTAAAGCCAGAATTGTCATAATTTGAGATTTTCCCTACTGCGTGAAATCGCCTTGTAGTAATAGAGTAACGTAATTAGGGTGTAACTTATATTTTACCATAAAAATAGTTTGAGCAAAATTTAACCCTCCGAGTGGAACACACCGATTAAAAAAAGTCTCCAAAAATACGCTAAAGGTTTATTGTGTCAATGGCCAAAGCGTTCTAGGATTTTTTACTTCACCCTTTGTCGACTAGAATGGAATACGGGAAACCCACCCTCGTTATTGTCCCTTTACTTCCGGTTATAAATAGATATATAAATAGATATTATAGATTGTCAATTTTTAATACACATAAAGCTCGTCAAGTCTGGAAGATCATCCCATAAGAAATAATGGATTCTAAAAGTACAAATAAAAATATACTTTAAGAGAATTATTTATATTTTTTAAAGAAAGTTATCCAAGATATTTAAGTGGTGCAATTAGAGATACATCTGTTACCGCAAACGAAATACTTCGAAATAGAGATTTACAAAGCCATGAAAAGCTATCAGCGTCTTTGTGCCTCAGTGGCTAAGGGTGCATCTCTCAATAAATGTCAGTCAAAGAGGGATGCAGTTTCTAAACAATCGACCTGACCCTTCTACCTCAAACACTGGCAGAAATGTACATTACATCCATTTTCGGAACGTTTTTGGAGGTCAAAAATTGTACGTGACAACCGCTTTGAAGACATCATCGGTTTGGCGGAATTGTACGTGCGAACCGCTTAGAGGGTTAATATGACACAAATTTGATGCAGATTTAATCGCTAGCATGTAAACATATATTTTGTTATTATTATTTATTGATATTAAGAACATATAAGGCGATTTCACGCAGTAGGGCAAATTCTCAAATTATGACAATTCTGGCTTTAGTTTCAAACTGAAAGGCAGTTTATTGTTTGTCTATTGACTTTTTTAAATAATAAAATAAATGGGAAGGGCATTATAGTAGTTCGTGACGTTGCGACAAATTGCCTTGTTCTAATACGCTTATAATAGAAATATATAAATATGCCAATGGCTCGAACTAAACTGTGATGAATTTAGAGAGTTATTCACGAAACAAAATCTTTGTTTAAAAGTAATATATTAAGTTTATCGTAGCGAAGCACGTGCACACTTGTTAGTCTATATATATAAAAATGAATTTGTGTCTGTCTGTCTGTGTGTACTCAATAGACTCAATAACCATGCATCAATCACTGTGAAAATTTGGGAAATGTTTAGGTATATCCCTGGGAAGGTTTTTGAAAATTTTTAACGTTCGAAATCCATCCCTTCCCCCTTTTTCGAGATTTCATATCATTATTCCAAGTATTATTTTCCCCGGTTAAAAGCAAATGATTAAATTTTTAATTTATGGCATGATAACTAAGTGAAAGAAGCAATATTTCTAGCAATATGACGTCATTCGAAGTAATTGTTTTAAACTCGGTTTTCCTCGGTTAAAAGCAGGAGATTAAAATTTTCAATTTATCGCATAATAAATAGGTTAAAATGATATTTTTTTATCATTATGATGTCATTCCTTTAAATATCTCATTTATTCATTTCTTATTTTATATTTAAACATCGTCTGAGTAGTATCAATTCGATTTGAGCTGGAAATTGAGATATAAAGTGATTAACTTTCATTTCTATGTCACGCAAATTATAACATTTTTATGTAAGAACTAATTTTAAATTTAATTCTTGGTTAATTTTTACGTTACAATGAAATGTTTATCAACAATATTCTAACAACGAAAAGAACAAATTTCAGTGATTCTCACGGGCAAATAAAAACCTATCATTTTATATAATTATCTTTACATTCATATATGGTTGTCAATATGAATATATGTTTCTGTTTCATACAAAACCATGGGGTTTGTCATAAATTTTTTAAATTTTGGACAACATTCATTTATTAATACCAATAAAATTAGCAATGTTGCTGTCAAAACCTCTGCTTCCTATTCTACCACGTCATATGTCAAGATCTATTAACTTTGCTAATCAACGTACAGTAGTAATACAGTAATGTAATTTAGGGTTCAACTTATATTTTATCATAAAAAAAGTTTGAACAAATTTAACATAAGACATAAATTTGATTATAAAAACTGAATAATGTTATAATACTCTTATAATAGAAATATATAACTATGCCAATGACTCGCACTAACTGTGACGAATTTAGAGAGTTAGTTACGAAAAAAAAATCTTTGTTTAAAAGTAATATATTAAGTTCACCGTAGCGAAGCACGGGCAAACCTGCTAGTTATACATATCTGTAATTGTACATCAGCAGTCTCAATGCGGATTATTTTCCGTAAAGTGAATTGTATCTCTATTGCTCTTTGCTTCAAAGAGCAGATTAAATTTCTCTTTTCAGTTTCTTCCTACGCCAAGAAAATATATTTCCGGTTAACCGTCTCCAATTCAAAATCATTTCCATAAAGATTGAAAATCTAAAACGAAACCCATGTACTGGAAACTAGAATAGGAGTTTCACAAAAAGGGATAAATAAGTAAAGTAAATCAAAATCCAAGTACATCCCATCTCGAATTCGTTCGGAGTGGTAATAACAATAAAGAAAAAAAGAGCAGGAAAACAAGACCTTTTCAATTTCAGACCTTTCTCTTTTTATTTCTTTAAAAACATTTATCGTTTAAAACGGGATTACATCAGTTTTATTTTGCTTTCTGCAACGATAAATACGACAGATAATAAGAAATAAAAATGATTTATTCTTTATATCCCAATAATCTGGAATTAGTTACATGACAAACAGGTTTTGTCGAACAACAGTTTTAAATAATCATTCGGAATTGAAAAAGAATCCATTTTAATTTTCAAAGATATTAACACTGGAACTACCACTGGAAGGTTTTCACATTTCCTACTTAAAAAATTTCTTATAATTTCTGCATTGTTCTAGAATTCAATGACGCGTGTGATGAGGCGATTTAGATCAGTAATATAATTGATTCATTCATACAAGAAGTAAAATGCTCGGGATCTGAATCTGACCTCATTACATCTTTGAAAAAGGCAGAGGACCCTAAAATTATATTCAACGGATAATGTTGTCTTGTGCGGTAGTCTCGGGCGGGGTTCTGATCCCAGTTCCAGATTAGAATCCCGTCTCCGTACTTGACACTAAATAAGAATGTACCTTTGTGGAGTTATTTATGAGTCTCTAAGGGACAGTGCCCAATTAGAAGGGATAAGGTTTTCCACGTTGGCGGTCTCAAGGCGGGGTTTAAGCAGACCAATTAGATTTTTACAACGATCCCGATTGGACGATAAAAAGGAAGAGGGGACAAGGATGAAATTAATAAAATAAGAAAAATCTAAAAAAAAAAAGAGAAGGTTCGGGAGTCCGACAGAAGGTGTTCGGCAGTGCAGTCGAGGAGACAAGTCCGACAGAAGGTGTTCGGGAGTTCGAGTGAAGGTGTTCGAGAGTCCAGCTGAGGAGACAAGTCCGACGGGAAATGTTCCTGTATCAAATATTACGGCCGCACCCCAAACACTCAGAAGGAAGCCCCTGACCAGACCGACGGAAGATCCATACATACCCAATCCTGATCAGCCCTCAACCAGCAGTGTTCCGGGCACACCATATTAACTCACAAAGGTACCCCCCTTATACATATGTTTGAAATTGAGATTAGGTCCTCTCCCTTGTGAAACAATTAAGATTCATTTACATATTTACATAATTACTTAAGTGATGAAAAATTATTTGTCAGAACTAAATTAGAGTAGCACCGAATTTAAAGGTGTTCATAAAGCAAATTTTATGAAGATAGAATCAGATTGTGTGTACATAGATGTATAAATATATCATTATAATAAATTTACTTTTTTATTTTAAGCTGGTTTTAGATGCTTTTAATTTATCTTTTAGTTTATTTTTATATTTTATGTCTGTAGTTTCTCAGAACCTGTCGTTTAATTTAGTACTAAAATATTTTACACAACGCAACCAAAATAAATGCCACTATACATTTGATCACAGGTTAATACCCAAATAATAAAAGAGTACTACACGGCAACGCGACTTTTAGTGAAATATAAAGAATAGTTAAAATATTCCTATTCAATCTCCACTCACCCTCTTTAATTTCCACCACCACTATGACCAGTTTAGTATATTGTTTTGTTTTATATTACGGTCATTCCATAGAAACCGGTGACACACATTGATCTATTTTTTATCCC
Source organism: Pardosa pseudoannulata (assembly GCA_032207245.1). Classification (NCBI taxonomy): domain Eukaryota; kingdom Metazoa; phylum Arthropoda; class Arachnida; order Araneae; family Lycosidae; genus Pardosa; species Pardosa pseudoannulata. Next base: position 85,414,301 of record CM063509.1, on the reverse strand, counting down.
TTTTTCTATAAAATATATAATATTACAAATATATATTTTTTCTGAAGCAATCATAACACTTAAGGAAGAATTTTTCCGCAAATAAAGAATATGCTTCGATTTCCTTTAAATTTGGTTTCTATTTGCTTAGTCACTGACGCTCTAAGTATAACTCTTCTCTTTTTCAGTGGAGTAATCGCATTTGCAGTTCTAAAGTGGTGGAAGCGGTAATGATTCTTCCACTAAAGTGTCCGAAATTTTTTCTTTTATAAGTTTGGTTTCTTTA
>CM063509.1:85406536-85409036 GCA_032207245.1 Pardosa pseudoannulata | reverse complement strand
ATTAGCCGATCTTGCTCATTAGCCCGGGCAAGTAAAAAGAATAGAGGCTATATAATTATTGTGACTATAGGATATAATTATTACATATATATGTGTGTATGTGTCTTTGCAAAGAATATTTATTAAATTTATCCAAAAGGATGAAATTATTTCGCGAAGCGTAGAAACCTCATTTGATATCGAATATTCTTGTACATATAATATACTATAAGCATACATACACGCACACTTATATTTATATATATATATATATATATATATATATATATATATATATATATATATATATATATATATATATATATATATATATATATATATGCATATATATGTATATAGCATATATATATATATATATATATATATATATATATATCTTTGTGTGTGTAATGCAGAGAATACTTATTAAATTTATCCAAAAAAAAAGGAATTGTATCTCGAAGCGTAGAATACTCATTTGCTATCGAATATGCATACATATGTGGCATACGTATAAAACACATGTATATGCATATGTATGCACACACACAGACACACACACACACACACACACACATATATATATATATATATATATATATATATATATATATATATATATATATATATATTGTATGTATGTAATATTAAACTCCCTTATTTACGTATTTAATATTAATTTAATAACTTTTGTTCATAAAGTGAGTTCGGGGATTGCGCGGTCATTCTGATTTTTCCCTCCAGACACGCTATAGACTTAGTACAGCCTATGTCTGGACTACTTTATCCAAAAGTTAACGAGTTCTCTTTAAACATGGGTATTTTGTATCACGTGATCAATTATGCTTAGGAATTATTCGTAGTCTTTTAGTTTAGGAATCCATACTTGGAAAGTGTATGTGCGGGACCAGATGGTCTGTGTGCACGAAGCTGTAAAGCTGTCTGCCTGTTGTACGGATTTCATGTTTATTACCAGAAATAAACTGTGTTGTGATGTTGAATGAGTCTCGCACTTCATCACACACACACACACACACACACACACACACACATATATATATATATATATATATATATATATATATATATATATATATATATATATATATATATATATATATATTAGTGTGTATGTGTGTGTAATCTATTAAAATTATTACACTTCAAATGTCTCTTACAAATTCTTCTCTTCCTATTCTTATTCTTTCATATCTACACTCAAGAGCCAAAAAATATATGACCACCCCTACATTTTGGAATGAACTCGCATGGATGACGTGGACGGCACGTGATCAGGTGGAAGTGGTATTTAACTGCTGTTGGAGAGTCTGAAGAATCATTCTTTCACTTACTTCTGTGTGTGAAGGGAAAGGCTGCGGATCTAAGCGATTTTGATAGAGGGCAGATTGTAATGGCTCGAAGGCTCGGAACAAGTATTTCCGAAACTGCACGACTCGTGGGTTGTTCGCGATCTACAGTTGTTAGTACTTATGCAAAGTGGATGAATGACGGTGAAACCAGTAGTAGACGACATGGTGTTGGACGTCCACACGCTATCAAAGAAAAAGGTCGTCGGAGACTGTCTCGCATGGTGAAGCAAAACCGGAGCCAGACAGTGGCTCAGCTGACAACCCAATACAATGCAGGGCCAAGTAGAATAGTATCGGAGCACACTGTTCAGCGGACACTGTTGGATATGGGGCTACGTAGCAAACGTCCCACTCGTGTGCCTTTGCTGACCAAGCGTCATCGCCAACTGCGCCTACGCTGGGCCCGGGAACATCGCGACTGGTCCACGGATCAGTGGGAGAGAGTTGCCTGGTCAGATGAATCACGGTTTGTCATTCATAACGCCGATGTCCGTGTCAGGATGGTGAACAGTTGCTCCTTCAATGTACAGTAGGTAACACACAGGCAGGTGACGGCGGTATTGTGGTTTGGGAAACGTTCTTTTGGGTGTCTCTGGGACCAGTGGTTGTGGTAGAGCAGACCGTGAATGGTACATGGTATCTGAACATCACTGCGGACCAGTTGCACCCTTACATGGCCTCTGTTTTTCCAGCTGGAAATGGAATGTTCCAACAGGTCAAAGCCTGTGTCACAAGGCTAAAATTGTGTTGGAGTGGTTCCAGGAACATGATGCTGAATTTCTAGTTAATGTCCTGGCCACCTAACTCCCCGTATCTCAATCCAATAGAACACATTTGGGAGGTCATGGGACGTCAGCTCAGAGTTCAAAGACCACCAATTCGGAATATCTCGAATTTGCTTAACCGTTTCTTAAACATCTGGTACAATCTGTCTCCGGCCATCTACCAAGGACTTGTGGCATCCATGCCAAGGCGGGTTGAAGCTGTGTTGCGCTCCAAAGGTTGGCCAACTCGTTATTGACAGGTGATCATAATGTTTTGGCTCTTGAGTGTATTTTCCCAGACGTCTAGCATGTTATTTAACACGTTCGCTGCCACCGACGCACTGGCGCGTCAGAGCGGCACCTCGTAGTATGCCAACGACGCACTAA
>CM063509.1:85394036-85399036 GCA_032207245.1 Pardosa pseudoannulata | reverse complement strand
CTGAAATCTAAATATCTGTGAAATGCAATGTAAAATCTACCAGCACAATAAAATACCTCTCATGTATTACGGGCAGTGGAAATTCTATTTTACAGCGAGATTCATTCTGCAACAACAGAGGCATCCGGATAAACGACAAAAACGCAACTTTTTTTTTTTTACTTTTCTCTGTTCTTCCGTTAATATACACGCATTTGAATGACCTCGGATTCGCTACCTGTGTTGTCAACGTGATTTCCCGGATGCTTGTCGGTGACAACGGAATGTGAATCAACCGATGGTATCTTTCTGTGGAAATCGTATAAAAGCTTTTTAGACTTCATGCAGTTGTTAAGCTAGTCGACTCCGTTAATTCCACGTTGAAGAGGACGAAAGACGAGTAAAATATCTTTCTAAAACTATAAACTTAAGCGTTTTTAAACTTTTTACACCGATACATTAAAGTATAACAAATGATGCATATAATTTCTTCCAGGGAAAGTTCAGTTTGTTATTATTAAGCAATGTATTACTCGTTTTGTAGTACTTGGATCAGGTGTCACCATGGACATATGAGAAGATATATTATTTGCTCTGCAGTTAATTTTAGTTTGAAATTCCAAAATTTTGTTATTAATTATTTTGTAACTGGAATTGGTAGCTTCCTCTTGTAACATATTGTTACGAACTTCAGAATTGGGTTCTGGGATTGATTGGACTTTCAAGACTGACTACAGCACGAAGACAAATACTTTATTTGCAATCACATGGAAAAGTTACAACGTCATCGCGGAACAACTTGAGCACAATGCCGCGGGCTCACGTACCTCTTTCCGCATCAAACAACACACCGTGCGTACTCCGTAGACCAAGACATCCTCTTAACGACTCTTCTCCTTTGCAAGTCTCCAAGTAGTAAGTTGTTTCGGGGCTCCTTAACTGCAAGTTGTATCCCCAGTGGTGAGCAATGAACAAATCGTTACAGTATGCTTCTTTAAGTTAAAGGATATAGTTAAATGAGATTACATAAGGTTAAAACAAAATTTTTGAATTAAAAATAAAGGCCCTGTCCTCAATAATAAAAACAAAATAAAATAATAAAGTGAATAGGGGGAGAAAGGATAGAGAGTATTTTTGCGGATGAGATGCATCCAATTTATAAAAAAAATTTATAATTTTTTGGTAAGTTTTTTATTTTATATTTTTTTTTGCCTTATATAGGCCCGAAGAAACTGCTGGAACACTCCAGAAACCGTAACCGGAAATTTTCAAGTGACGCCCACTTGCCAACATTTGGCGACAGAACTTGGCGATGAACTTGGAGACAAAAATAGGTTGCCAAAACTGTCGCCAACGAGCCTATATCTCGCCAATTTGGCGAGATACCCATAGAGTCCCATGCAAAATTTACGTCTCATTAAACAAATTCGTAACAATATTCAGTCCCTGTTTCAGGTGACACAATAAAGAAGAAGGTGTTTCTTGATTAAATGATTTATTTACACCTTGCAGATATATACACATTTCTATATACACACGATAAAATTACAGTTAATATACACGCATTTGAATGACCTCGGATTCGCTACCTGTGTTGTCAACGTGATTTCCCGGATGCTTGTCGGTGACAACGGAGTGTGAATCAACCGATGGTATCTTTCTGTGGAAATCGTATAAAAGCTTTTTAGACTTCATGCAGTTGTTAAGCTAGTCGACTCCGTTAATTCCACGTTGAAGAGGACGGAAGACGGGTAAAAGATCTTTCTAAAACTATAAACTTAGGAGTTTTTAAAATTTTTACACCGATACATTAAAGTATAACAAATTATGCGTATAATTTTTTCCAGGGAAAGTTCTGTTTGTTATTATTAAGCAATGTATTACTCGTTTTGTAGTACTTGGATCAGGTGTCACCATGGACATATGAGAAGATATATTATTTGCTCTGCAGTTAATTTTAGTTTGAAATTCCAAAATTTTGTTATTAATTATTTTATAACTGGAATTGGTAGCTTCCTCTTGTAACATATTGTTACGAACTTCAGAATTGGGTTCTGGGATTGAATGGACTTTCAAGACTGACTACAGCTCGAAGACAAATACTTTATTTGCAATCACATAGAAAAGATACAACGTCATCGCGGAACAACTTGAGAACAATGCCGCGGACTCACATACCTCTTTCCGCATCAAACAACACACCGTGCGTACTTCTTAGACCGAGAGATCCTCTTAACGACTCTGTCTCCAAGTCTCCAAGTAGTAAGTTGTTTCGGGGCTCCTTAACTGCAAGTTGTATCCCCAGTGGTGAGCAATGAATAAATCGTTACAGTGTGCTTCGTTAAGTTAAAGGATATAGTTAAATGAGATTACATAAGGTTAAAACAAAATTTTAGAATTAAAAATAAAGGCCCTGTCCTCAATAATAAAACAATATAAAATAATAAAGTGAATAGGGGGAGAAAGGATAGAGAGTATTTTTGCGGATGAGATGCATCCAATTTATAAAAAATTTTAATAATTTTTTGGTAAGTTTTTTATTTTATATATATTTTTGCCTTATATAGGCCCGAAGAAACTGCTGGAACCGGAAATTTTCACGTGACGCCCCACTTGGCAACATTTGGCGACACTTGCCGACGAACTTGGCGATGAACTTGGCGACAAAAATAGGTTGCCAAAACTGTCGCCAACGAGCCTATATCTCGCCAATTTGGCGAGATACCCATAGTGTCCCATGCAAAATTTACGGCTCGCTAAACAAATTCGTAGCATTATCCAGTCTCTGTTTCAGGTGACACAATGAAGAAGCAGGTGTTTCTTGATTAAATGATTTATTTACACCTTGCAGATATATACACATTTCTATATACACACGATAAAATTACAGTTCATAAGTATGTGATCCAATAGACGTAGGCCTGAGCAGAGACGTACGCGTAAGCTCACTGCCGAAAGGTTTAATAACCGATTGAAGAAAACAATTCGGTAGCTTCGCGTAATAGTTCTCGGAAGTAATTATGTAGACAGTACATTCAATTTGACTAAAGTGTTTGAAGTAGCAATTGTGGTATCTTCGAAGAAGATAAAAGCAAAGTCAGAATTCCTAGGAGGAATATACGATCAATCCTGAAGAGGATCGAACTAAAAGAAAACCCAAGGCACAGGGTAAAGCTGTTCTCTCAAAAGAAGTGATCACAAGTTGGGATTTTCGCTAAGAAAACTCTCCGATCATTGATCAAGACGACCTACGAATTGGCTGGTTGCTAGCTAACTAACTACTTCTTAAAAAATCTCATCTCGTTCCTTTTTAGGGGAGGGGCCTCACCCACGATTTCATCCTTGGATCATCTGGCGATATCATCTTCAACCAACTGGATTGGTCTGGGCTAGACAATCAGCGGGCACAAACCCGGGAGTCTCTGGAATTTTATGTCGGCGAAAGATCCAACGTTCCGGCATTCCCTTTGAAGACTTGTTTCAACGATCATCTTTCTGGCTGTCAGTCTGGGCGCCCGGCCGTCTGCTCTGTTGTTTCGCTACTGTAGGACACAAAAGTCTAGACATCGTTGTCCCGGGGAAAACAACACCTTTGGCTTAACATAAGCGAAGTCCATTTTACAAACTCTTTTGAGAAGCAAAGACTTTGAGGTAGACAAGCCGTTACACCCTCTTATCTACATAAAAAAAGAAAAATGCAATGCAGGAATAAACAAGATGGACGCCCTGTCACCTAATAATTTCACGAATATGATTTTATTATACAACAGTTTTAGGAATGTAATTTTATTGCACAAAAAATAACAAATTATTAATTAATTAATACAAAAATAAATGAATGAAAATTATTCGATATTATATGCAATAAAAACCAATTTAAAAGAACTAATTATTTGTTTTTCTCAATTTCATAACCGTGAATTCTCTTAGAACATCTTTAATTCTATGTTCTTCAAGAGTTCAATTTTTCTGGGCTGCCAAGAGTCCCGTTAAATTTCTGTCATGAATAATTACATCAGTCGTCGTGGGCCGAACGTAATTTTTATTTCATCTCATCAAAATTAGGACAAAATCCTGAGATATCTGAACCGGACAGTATCAGAATACTCTCTGCGTAGATCTCACAATGCCAACCTTGAGCGAGAGAGAACGAAGTTCCACGTAGGGTCCGGCGGAAAATGCTGAGACAACAATTTCTTAAAGAGACTGACTTTTGACTACTGTGACGTCCTGAAGTAGGGGTAGGCGAGGCCGTCAATGATACAGGATGGACAACTGTTTACTCTGGATTAAATACTTTATTCGCGTGAATAATTATATACAGCTATGTACAGGTTTCAGTAGATTTTAAATCTTCTGAGATCTCGTGCTGAGATAAAGTTAACACAACTGCAAAGCGTGGGAACAGTAAAGCTAGTTTCTCTCAAACACTGAAACAATCCGCTAATTAGTGTGGGTACGAAACGCTGACACTATAACCTCCGGGCTGACGATCAGTACAGTCGGCTTCCACACTAAGGTTCAAACGCTCAGAGTGCGTATCACGCTGCAGTTCGTTGAGGAAACTTAGGATGCAAGACGATCCAGAATGAGAGTAAGGGTCACTCTCAGCGACCTACTTCTATGCACGAAGTAGGAAAAATATTAAGATAACGGGAATGAGATCCCAAAGTCGAAAATCGACTTCTTAGCAAAGCAGAGACGCTGGCGGTCTCTAAAGTAAAGCAAGCTCCGGCAATCGGAGAGACGAGTGGACTCTTCTCGAGCTCCACAAAATAGCTCCAAAACAACTCTCAAGACAAAATCCCCCTTCTTGGCTTCTTTTATAGGGGTCCCGGTTCCCTTCACGTGATTCTTCCGGAACCTTCCAGACCCAGGGTGACGCAATCTTGCGGTCAACTCCCAGCCTGGATCAGCTGATCCGTTTCCAGATGTGACCGAAAGGTTGTCTTTAACCCTCTAAGTGGTTTGCACGTACAATTCCGTCAGCTGTCTCAGACAATTTTCGACCCCCCAAAACG
>CM063509.1:85371536-85389036 GCA_032207245.1 Pardosa pseudoannulata | reverse complement strand
AGATTTATCCGAAATTACGTACTTTATGTATGTATATTTATCCGAAATTACGCACTTCAACTCTAGAACTAGAGATTATTTTCTGAGTACGGCTTTGGGTATAATAAAGAAAGAATATCTGACATTTCTTTCGAATTTAAAGCCTAGGCATCTATATTCTTTGCTATAGAGCTGTTCCTAAAAATTACCTTTGTGTTTAATCCCCTTTTCAAGGTTAGCAAATCTGCACTGTTTTTATCATAATCACACGAAGATATTTTTTTTTTTTTAAGGAAATCAATTGCGTCGACTAAAACAAGCTGTCAAAAGAGAAAGTAAACAATTAGAATATTCGTTCCATCAAAAAATTATAAATCCAACCAAGCGAGAATTAGATGGGAAACTACGAAAATTGAATCATTTTATCATGATGAATAAAAAAGGGAAGAAATATTATTAAGCAAATAGAGTTATAAGGTTTCATAACAATAATAAGCATATTAAATAAAAATGAAGAAATAAATAGAATAAAAATAAATAAATCGAAATGAATAAAAAGTAAAGTTTAGAAAAAATAAAAAGTATTAATTAATTAATGAAAAACAAAATTAATAAATTGTAGAATATAAATAAATTAAAAATAAAAGAAATTTGAAAAAAAATCCGTGGAAATTGAAAATTAAAATAGACAATGTCAAATGAACATTTTTTTTTGTCATTAATTTCAGAATTGATTTAAAATATTTGTTTTAAACAACACATGCTTCCAAAAAAAAAAAAAAAAAAAAAAAAGTGATTGCCACTTAGGTTTTTAAAACAATCTTAGTATGACTTAGTAATTTACTAATTTACCTGTAACTGAAAAGCCTATAGCATATTCTAATAGTTATATTAAGGATTCTCTATAACAATAAAATGTTTACATATAATTAATTTTAATTTAATCAGAATTTATATCTAATTTTAAAAAATCCTAGTATGACTTAGTAATTTACATTTAACTGAAAAACATATAGCATATTTTAATTGTTACATTAACGGCTCTCTGTAATAACAAAATGTAAATATATAGCTAATTCTAATGTAATTTAGAATTTAAATCTAATTTTAATAAAATTTTCATAAAAAAGCATGTTTACATGTTGTAAAAAGTCCGGTCCGAGAAAATATCTTTTAGCAATATTTTTTGCAGAGTAAAAAAAATTCTTAAGTGTAGTGAAAAGATTATGAATGGGAATGAGAGACAAGCGTTATGTTTGGCAGATGTTTGGGGAGCAATTTAACGCCAAAAATGAAAATACTGTAACCCGGAAGCTACAATAACGGAAATGACGTACAGTTACGTCAACTTGCTCCTCAAGTTCGCGAATTTAAGACAGTCAACATGTTAGTGTGAACATATTTTCTAAAGCGACAGGAGTCATCCAGTTTGAGGCAGTAACTACTTACATATGTTAAGCTTAAAGTCATTGGCTTCACATTAATTTTTTGCAAAAAAGATGCTTAGTATATCTCAGTTGCTGGTAATACCTGCATTATTGTTACTTCGCTTTTTAATCGGTTTTTCATTGTCAAATCTTTCAGTAAGAGGAGTAAGTTGGTCCCAAGAAGCAACTAAAGTAAGTAAAATTATCATGTTCAACATTACTAACTAAAAAGAAGAAAAAAGGTTTATTTAAAACGAGAGTAATTCTTTTAATATAGTGCTGTTTTAATGAAAGCATAAAGTATTTTCTTGTTATTTCTCAAACACTTGTTGAATGTTTTTAGAAAAAAAGAAAAATACAATAAACTTTAAAGAAAATCTTCTAACATGACAGTTCAGTTCATTAGACTCAGACCAAAATAATGTGCTGCATAGCTTATGAAAATTTAAATATGCGTTTTTCTTTGTCATGTTTCTCTCTGTCAGTATGTCATATGTTTTTTACCATAATTTTATGCTAGTATAATCATCTGTACATAATATATCTTGATCAAATTTTGTGATAAATTCTGTTTTTTATCCGATACTTACAGTTTATTTTCAGCTACTAATTTCAATACATTATTATTGTACCTTTAAAAATTAATTCTTTGCTGAATTCCAATGTTGTACAGTTCAGTGTTTGTTATTTTAATCAGTTTTGCTTTTATTATTATTTACAGTAGTTGACAGTGACAAAAAAATTTCACGTTTAATTTAATAAGTGATAAAAATATTTGATTTGCTATTAAATCACAGCAATAAGTTTTAATTAAACTGTGACAGTTTGCATATATTTATCTTGAATTTAACTGCCTATATATATATATATATATATATATATATATATGTATATATTTAGTGGATGGAAAAAAAGATTTAACTTCAATCATTCTTTTCACATTTTCAAATAAGGATTTAAATAGTAATTGTATTAAATTAAAAGTAATGTAATTAAAAATGTTTCTTTATTTTGAAAATTATAGTCTCCAAATTAGTACTTACATAAATTTAATGCTAGACTTTTAACTGATGCTGCAGTTATTTAAAATACATGAGCAATTTTTGTTTTGTTTCTTTCTCCTTTTTTAGGGGGAGAGGAATATTAGTTCTCAACCAAGAAACTTCATAGGTTTCTCTAATGTAGCTCTAAATGCAGAATAGATACTTACCATGCTTTCCATATATATTCTCAAATAATTTTTAATTTATATAAATTATTTTCAGGTTTGTTTAAAATTACAACTTAAAAATAATCAAAACCAAAAAAAAATTAGATTATTTTTTGTAAATTCATTCTTATGTGACTAAACATATGTCAAATGCTTTTATCTTCTTTTTTTTTTAACTTTTTCATAGCAGTTTTTTAAGCAGTCGCTTCTTCTACTTTCAGAAATGAAAACATAATTTTTTTCACTTTGACATAAGATAATAGTAGTAAAATTCTTTAATTATCTAAAATTGAAATATATATATATATATATATGGTTTATTACTTTTGTCATTTTTTTCCAATTATTTTTTAATAGTCAAAAGACAAGTTATTATTACATTGCACATAAAAAGTTATGATAATGTAAAAAGTTCATCTTTTATGGAATTTGACAAAACTTGTGCTTCTAAATTGAAACCTATTTTATCCCTGTAGATTTCTTAATTCTGCTAATCTTTTTAATCTTTAATTATATTCAATTTTTAGTACTAATTAATCTGTTTTAATTATGACATGACAGTCATTAATATTATAAAGAATTCTCTTGGTTTAGGTATTTACAATTGCTTTGTAGTTTAAGTACCTCTCTTATGATTTATAATGTTTTGAAAGCTATGAATAATTTTAATCTTAAACACTGGAATAGAGAATCCTGTGAAATCAGCAGAGTATATAAAATGTATTCATAATATAGATCAGGGGTATTCAAACTTTGACACTAAATAACTTTGATAAAGAATACTCTTGGTTTAGGTATTTACAATTGCTATGTAGTTTAAGTACCTATCTCATGATTTATAATGTTTTGAAAGCTTTGAATAATTTTAATCTTAAACACTGGAAGAGAGAATCTTGTGAAATCAGCAGAGTATATAAAATGTATTCATAATATAGATCAGGGGTATTCAAACTTTGACACTATAGGGAACCCTTTAAACTTATCATTTTCTTAAAAAAAATAGGATATCAAAGCTTTATCCCACTCAATTTTACAAAAGCATTATCGCATCTTTATTGTATCATACTGCAAATATCTTAATAAAATGTTGACTTGTAAGGTAGCTAATGAGGACCAAATGGTAGAACACTGCTCTTCAGTACCAGAGTTCATGGGTTCAATACCCACTGCTGTCATGGATGTTCATAGCCATTCAGAATCTACTTAAAGCAGTAGGTCTCAGTCTCATTAGCCCTCTTGAGCATAACAGTAGACTATAGTGCTCCAAACCAAACCAATATATGAAGAATAAAAAACAGCATTAATATTTTAAATCATAATAGATTAATTCTTTAAATTACAAGGTTCCCACGGTCATTAAAAGTCCTAAAGAACTCCTTAATTTTAGCTTTAATTTTTAAGGGCCCTTAAAACTACTTAATTTTTGTGAAAGGTCCTTAAAAACTCCTTATTTTTTAAACTGCAATGCAATCAATTTCTCCATCAATGAGATCCACAGTCGTTATGTGATTTCCTATCAATTTTCTTATATGATAAATATATAATCTTTATGCTTAAAAGGTTTAAAGTATAAAGTCAGCTGCCCTTTCCTAATAGCTAACAGTCATGCAATTTTTAATTAAACGAAGCATGGAGGATAGGATTTGTAGATATTTCAGTTACTTATGGAAGTTTAATTTTTCTTGCATTCAATATAATATAAAAGTCTAAAACTTTCTTCTTTCCCAGGCAACATCGGTTATAATCAGCTAGTATATACTCTCTCTCTCTCTCTCTCTCTATATATATATATATATATATATATATATATATATATATATGTATCTCAGTCATTTTTAAACCCTCAGAAAGTACTTTTTGTAATATTGTTTTTATTCATAACGTATTTTTAGTTTGATCACTCCAAAAACTTTAGACGTACATTTTTCAAAATTAGATTTTGTCAAATAGATTTATCTTATATTAATTTTTTGGCATTTTTAAAAACTTAATTATGAAATATTGTATGGCATTTATTGAACATGACTTGTCTGGTTCATAATCATTAAAATAGGTTCCTCAGGAGATACGGTTTATGTCGTTATGTCGTGTATTTCAAATAGGTCCTTAGAAAAAGTTACTTTGGTCCTTAGAAAGAAAGTCCTTAATTTTTGTTCTGGAGAAAGAGTGGGAACCCTGAATTATAACTAATATAATATTCATTAATTTTTTAAATTATAACAAAATTCTTCTAATGACTTGCTGTGATTGTTTTTTATTGCAAAGTATTTTTATGTCTGGATTAATTGTAAAATCTGTAACCTGATGTCATCTTCATCCCCTATTTTTTTTTTTTTTTTTTTTTCCACAGTGTATAAAAAGAAAATTTTCACATACATAGATAGGTTGAAACAAATGACATTAGATATTTCACAGCTTTTTTGGCAATTTATTGGTAGGTTATTCTTTTCTAGTGTCAGGCAAAAATGCATATTACCCACTTGGTTAAATTTTAGCTTCAGTTTAGTATTGGTCACTATATTAATTTGTTGTTTTATCTTTATTATTACAAGCAAACTGCATATAAGAATTCAATCTTTTATCAGAATTAAGATTTTACTTAAATTTTCAAGCTTTGACTAAGCAAATAGTTTTCCCATGACCTCTGTCAAAGTTTGAGACCCATGTTGAAGACCTCTGGTATAGATGAAGGAAGACTGTCCTAAATTGTTAACAATTAAATAAATTTTACTTTAGAATTTTTATTAGGAAAGAATAAAAAAAAGTTTCTCAGTTTCATTTTGTTACTAGAAGGGAAATTTTGTAACTTTATTTGTATTATTAGTAATTCTTTTGTTTTTTAGTGGCATCATACACCCTCAAGACTAAGTGATGAAGAGTTACATACAGTGTCAACAGTAACATCTGACTATGATGATTTCAATAGAACTTTAGGTGCAATATTAATAACAAGAGTTCCTGGAACAGAAGGACATGATAAAGTCAAAAATGTATGATTAAAATGTTGTTTAATAATTTTATATTTTATTTATTCCAGTAAAATAGCTTTGTGAAATGGTATTGAGTAAAATAAAAGTGGAAAAGTAAATACATGGTTTCCATGCACCTGGAAAGTCAGGGAAAATCATAGATTTAGACAATGGATTAATTTTGTCATGGAAAGTCTTGATTTTTTAAGTAAAATGAGTAAAAGTCATGGATCCGCTAAACTACGGATTAAAAAAAATGCATTGAATTGTTTAATTCTCTTTTTACTTGTCATTTGGCTGAAGTTACCGAGTTTGGTATTTATGTATTATCCTATTGACCAAGTAAAATTTGTTTACCAAGGAAACTCAAAGCAAAAAAGCTTAATGGGTGGGTAAATGTATATTATTCTAGTTTTTTCTTAAATTGTAGATTAAAATTTTATTAATATAATAATTATGTTTTAATAAAAATTAGTTAAGATTTTTGCACAAAATATGTTTATCTTTAGGGATATTGAATATAAATGTTATAGGGTTATATTTGTCTATTATTCATGGTCACCTGGATAATACCAAATTGGAAACATTTTGATTGAAAAATTGCTATATGATTAAACTTAGGTATGTAGATACAACAATTTATTTTTATGTATGTGAGTTTATTAACACTTATAAAGTAAGTTTATAGTTTTTTTTTTATGATAAAATTCCTGTAATTTCTCTAAAAGCATATTTTATTTGTATGTACATCAGAAGTTTTATTCATATATACTTTAACGAAAGCTTTTTAAAGTCATGGAAAATGATCTGCTAAATCAGGAAAGTCATGAAAAGTCATGGATATGAAAAAATTTATTTGGGCAGATACCCTGTAAATACATCATGATTTTTAAAAAAGTGAAGTTTATAAAAATTAAAAGTTTACTACTTATTCTATTCTAAATCTAATGTCAATATTAAAAGAAAGAGAATACAGGATAAAGTTTATATATTTCTTTTATCCTAGATATGTACATTTTTTTATTGCTGAATCTGTTTCCAGATATTTCTTAACACTTTGTTGACCGGCAATTTTACTGAAAATTTATCTCATATCACCGGCTATTATTTCGTAATTGGATTTGAAAGTAACGAACAATCAGATAAAGCATCCTCATATAATCAGGCTTGCAATTCCGTCACTTTTATCACCTTTAGTCACTTTTTTTACAATTGATCACTTTTAGTCACTTTTTTCAGTAAACAGTTACTTTTTTCATGGTGTATCACAGCAAAAGTCTGTTGAGCTAAGGGTGGCCATTGGCCTGTTGACTGGCCATTGTTGCCTTAAGAGGCACCTCAACATTATTGGCATTATAGACAGCCCAGTGTGTAGGAGGTGCCATATGGCAGAGGTGAGTTCATCACATATTTTATATGAATGTGACTACTACTGCGCCAAGAGATTTGAATTCCTTGGGTATCACTTCATCAAGCCGTTGGAGTTGATTAACTTCCCGGTTAAATTGCTGCTGAAATATATCTCAGCTATTGGTCTCTCTGAGATCTAATGGTTATTGTTCCTTAACCTTGTGCTAGAGCTCCTTGCTGCAGTGAATGGGGGGGGGGGGGTTCAGTACAATAGGCCTTGGGCCACAGTGCTGGTGCCCTTGTGGGCCGCCCCATCCTAAATCTAAATATAAAAGTCTGTTGTTGAAAAAAGAAAGTCTGAATTAATAACAAAATATTTTAATAAAAGACCAAAAATGTGATGCTCTAATCTTATTTTTCTTATTAAAATGTAATTAGTCATATGGTTTCCAGAATTTAGTGATTTTAAAAAGTCGTATAGAAGTGCCTAAAATCTACATTTGTACTAAAATGTACATTTAATACATTAAAGTAATTTACGTCAAAGCACACATTCCTCTTTTTTCTTTTCTTTTTTTTTTTTCACAATTTTTGTTTAGATATTCTAATCTAGCGTGTACATATTTCAAAACATCATTAATATATACAAAAAAATTGATTATAAAACTTGTATGTATCCAAATCTAATTTATAGATTTTCTTGAATAAAAATCAATGTTGAGTTATGTTAAACAAAACTTTTTGTTTAACACAAACAAAAATCTTTTTTGTATTTTTCACTAAAATCATGTCTTGCGTGAATCATTTGATTTAGAGTTAAAATAAATAGAATAATCTTAATAATAGCATCTGTAATCAAGAGGAGAAAAAAAAATTGAATTTTTTTTTTCAATGTTTAGTCACTTTTTAGTCACTTATTCTGTATTATTGGTCACTTTTCTCACCTTTTTGAAAGTACCTCAGCAGTTGCAAGCCTGTATAATTCATTGAAAAATTCTTCATTTCATTCCATCATCATTTTTTAAAATTTTTTTAATTATTAAATATTTTTTACAACAAAAGATTTGGCTGGTCTTATAAACGAGAAGCACAACTTGTGTTATACTGACCAACAATTGCACTGTATGGTAGCCAACAGAGAAAACAACAGCTATGCGGGAAAAAACTCATCACGAGTTTACTCATGGCTGGTCAGCAATGTTTGACCATAAAAACACGAGTTAACTCGTGACCGGTCAACAAATGTTTTAAGTGATGTTTATAAAAATATTACTTTTGCTGGTTTTTTTTTTAATTTTTTTAAAAAAGAGTAACAAACTGTCCACAAATGAAATAGGTAGGATAAAACTTTTTTTTTTTCAATAATAAAAAATATTTGTCAAATTTCAACCACGTTTAAAACTGATTTATGCCTTTTACTGGTCAAAATACTAGTTTTATTATTATATCTGCTATATAACTCTTTTAAAGATGTTCATGAAGATATTACTTTTGCTGCTTACATGGTTTCCGCGCACCTGGAAAGTCATGGAAAATCATGGATTTAGACAATGGATTAATTTTGTCATGGAAAGTCTTGATTTTTCAAGCAAAATGAGTAAAAGTCATGGATCCGCTAAATTACCGATTTAAAAAAAATGCATTGAATTGTTTAATTCTATTTTTACTTGTCATTTGACTGAAGTTACAGAGTTTGGTATTTATGTATTATCCTATTGACCCTATTGCCAAGTAAAATTTGTTCACCAATTAAACTCAAAGCAAGAATGCTTAATGGGTGGGTAAATGTATATTCTGATTTCTTCTTAAATTGTAGATTAAAATATTATTAATATAATAATTATTTTTTAATAAAAATTAGTTAAGAGTTTTGCACAAAATATAAGTTTATCTCTAGGGATATTGTATATAAACATTATAGGGTTATATTTGGCTATTATTCATGGTCACCTGGATAATACCAAATTACCCTAAATTCAAATTGGAAACATTTTGATTGAAAAGTGGCTATATGATTAAACTTAGGTATGTAGATACAACAATTTATTTTTATGTATGTGAGTTTATTAACACTTATAAAGTAAGTTTATAGTTTTTTTATGATAAAATTCCTGTAATTTCTCTAAAAGCATATATTTTATTTGTATGTACATCAGAAGTTTTATTCATACATACTTTAAATGAAAGCTTTTTAAAGTCATGGAAAGTGATTTGCTAAATCAGGGAAAGTCATGAAAAGTCATGGATTTGAAAAATTTTCTTTTGGCAGATATTCTGTGCATATATTTATTTTAATTGATAGAACAAATATTGCAAACGCAAAATTGAAAGGAACTAATTTTTTTTTTAAATCCAAAATATTTATTAAACTTCATACATGATTTAAAAATTTATTTCCTTTACTGGACAAAATACTAATTTTCTGGTTTTATGATTATATCTGCTATATAAAAATATTTGTTCTTTCATTGTTATATTAGTATGTTTATTCATATATATTTTTCTAATTTTAGTTTATTTTGAAAGAAATGCAAGATTTAGACTGGGATGTTGAAGAAGATACATTTACCGATCGTACACCTCATGGGCGCAAACCATTCTCTAACATTATTGCGACTTTGAATCCTAATGCATGCAGATTTATCACTGTTGCATGCCATTATGATTCTTTACACAACAGAGAATATACATTTTTGGGTGCCACTGACTCTGCAGTACCTTGTGCAATGATGATTCATGCAGCTAGGATGTTGGATTCACCTCTCAAAGAACAAAAAAAACAGGTACTTCAAGAAAAGTCTTCTGTTAATTCAGAGAAATTTTATGCATAATTTATTTTTATTTATTTATTTATTTATTTTTTTGGGGGGAGGGGGTCTGGATAATTATTGGTTTCTACCATTATGTTATTTACTCCTTAGGCATTATGGTTCAATTTCACAAAATACATGTTCTTTATAAAATAATCCACAGTAGTTCAGAGTTTAGAATATATTTATGTAGCTAAACTACTCAGTTTGGAAAAAATATTTTTGTTAGCTGTGGCTTGAATGACATATTGCATCAGCTTATTCACAATTAAACTTTTGCCATTGCACAACCTGGGTGCATCAATACTTTGGATCAGCATTATTGGAGCACCAACTTTCAGAATCAAGTTGTGGGCTTGCAAATCAGGATTGTGTACACGTACCAATTTTCACGTTATTTGGTTGTCTGGATCTTGAGTTACAAGGGAACAGACAAACAAAAAACAAATGCTTTATATATAGATACATCCTCGTCATCTCATCATCACCACAAAAACATAAACAATCACTCTCAATGACCAACTTGCATGATTTCCTTTTTTTGGTTCATTATCACACAGCTCAGAACAGGCACATGGAGCACTACTTTTGGCTGGAGGAGGCCAGAATGAGGTTAGGGTGGAACGAAACCTGTTTAAGAACCTTCCCCATGTAATTTTGTGTATGTGTACCAAATTTCACGTTATTTGGTTCTCTGTATCTTGAGTTACAAGGGAACAGACAAATAGACAACAAATGCATCTTATATATAGAGAGAGATAAAATTAAAAGGCAATTTTTCATTATATATTTATAATGTATTCAGGCTTGCAATTCTGTCACTTTTCTCACCATTAGTCACTTTTTTTTACAATTGATCACTTTTAGTCACTTTTTGAAATAAACAGTCACCTTTAGTCACTTTTTTTCATGGTGTATCACAGTAAAAGTCTGTTGTTGAAAAAAGATGATCTGAATTAATAACAAAATATTTTAATATGAGACCAAAAATGTGATGCTCTAGTCTTATTTTTTTCCGAACGATGGTTAGGATGCTGGCCTTCGGAACCGGAGTTCATGGGTTCGAATCCCACTGTGGCATGGATGTTTGTAGCCATTCGGAATCGGCTTTAAGCAGTAGGTCCCGCTCTCATTAGCCCTTGTGTCTCAAAAAGTAGACCATACTGCTCCAATCCAAACCAAACCTAATTTTATTTTTCTTATTAAAATGTAATTAGTCGTATGGTTTCCAGAATTTAGTGATTTTAAAAAGTCGCAAAGAAATTCCTGAAATTTACATTTGTACTGAAATGTACATTAAATACATTAAAGTAATTTATGTCAAAGCACACATTTCTCTTTTTCTTTTTCTTCACAATTTTTGTTTAGATACTCTAATCTAGCTATGTACATATTTCAAAACATCATTAATATATGCAGATTTGAATTTTGATTATAAAATTAATGTATTGTATGTATTCAAATCTAATTTATGGATTTCCTTAAATAAAAAGCAATGTTGCATTGTGTTAAACAAAATTTTTAACCTTTTTGTATTGGACGCTAAAATCATGTCTTGCATGAATCATTTGATTTTTAGTTAAAATAAATAGAAAAATCTTAATAATAGCATCTGTAATCAAAAGGAGAAAAAAAAATCGCTTTTTTTTTTTTTTTCAATGTTTAGTCACTTTTTAGTCACTTATTCTGTATTATTTGTCACTTTTCTCACCTTTTTGAAAGTACCTCAGCAGTTGCAAGCCTGTGTATTACATATTTATGTTAAAGCAATTTTTGTTTTTATTACAGAACAAGGAACTGACTCTTCAGTTTATATTTTTTGATGGCGAAGAAGCTTTTCAAAGATGGAGTCGTACAGATTCCCTGTATGGATCTAGACACTTAGCTGCAAAATGGAATCGTATGACTCCATTTCCTAGTGGCTTATATGATGGTCGTCACTGTAAATCAAAACAGTATGCCTCTTATTTGGACAGAATGGTAATTTATGATTTTGAAATAATTCTGTGATCTTTTTCGTAACCCATTAGTACCTAGCATTAATTTAGCATACACCAATATTGTATAAAAGTCATTATAATGATTCTTTTCAGGATGTTATGGTCTTATTGGATTTGTTAGGATCTGCCAGTCCAAAGTTTTATAGTTATTTTCCTGATACATATGGTCTTTATTCTAATATTGTTGATATAGGTAAGGTGATCAGTTTTATGCATAATTTTTAATAATTTCTATTTTTTTGTGATTACTAATGACTTTAAATATAAAACAGAACTAGCTGTATGTTTGTACAAAACAACTTTACCATTATAAATAAAAAGTCATTCATTTTTAGATAAGAACTCCCTGTTTATAAAATATTGTATGTAGAATTTGTTAAATGTCAGTGCCAGGGTTGGCATGATTTAAATCAGTTGATTTTTTTTTTTTAAATCATTGATTTAAATCATTTTTTTTCACTTCTTTTAAAACCTATATTCCAAAGACAGGAGAATTGGGAATCAGTCAGCACAGTAATACCAATAAGTAAATAAGTGTTAATAGATAGTATATGTTTTCCAATAATTTAGGGGTTGTTATCAGAAAGTATGTATATAGGTACAATGACTGATTATGACTGGTGGAATTCATTTTATCTAATGGGAGGTAAAGAGAGTATTACAGAACTTTAAATCCAGTTTGTCTACCAAATAACAACAACTGTGGCTTCATCTGCTGGAAGGGAAAGATAATTTTCTTCTTTTGGTATTGTTCATTCTAGCCTTCATAACCAATTAGGAGTGGATAAAGCATCAAAGCTAGTGTTTTTATTGAAACAAATTTATAATTCGGTGCTTAAAAAATATTGAAATGTGATTTGTCTTTTTAAATAAAGAGCTTGCCTTAAAAGAATATTTAATTTGTTCTTTAAATTTACATCTTATTTAGTTTGCACTATCCAATTACAAAATAATGGAATGTATTTAGATTAAAATTTATATATTTAATTTTAGGTAATCAGTGTGTAGAATATACTAGATAGATAAGATGTTACTTCTTATAACAAACTATTCTATATATATTGCAAAAAACATAAAAACAACAATTAAAATTAGTATTCAGAAAAAAATCAAGGAAATCTGATTTTTTTTTTATTATTTAAAAGAAAAATCATGTTTTTTTTCCAACCCTGCTCAGTGCTTTTATGATTTCTTTAAGTACCCCCCGTAATGATTGCTAAAACTATTTGCTTCATCAATTAATAGTTTATATGATCATCGCTTCAGTTAATGGCATGGTAAGACTAGAATTGAAGGAAGAACTCCTCTGTAAGGAAAATTTCTCACTATGCCCGTGATTTAAGTTTATAACTATGCATTGTGCATAGATAATCCAAAACTCTCTGGTTTTATCAACAAAGCTCTTGGTGATATTGTAGTCCCTGCTTACCCCTTTAATGTTGGCTTTCAATAAAGCACAGCCAGACAAAGGGACAGTGGAGAAAGAATTCTACTGGAGAATTCTTATTCCTCAGTTGTATTTGACAGATTAGATTGTGTTAACTCTTAATTTGGCTAAGTCTGGCCGCTACACTGTACATGTATATTTATAACTACTATATAACATAAAATAACCTTCATTGCATTAGAAAAAGCTGCAGAAAAGGTAAAGCTAAAGATAAATGAGGGAAAGATAAAATACATGTATTGTGAAAAGAATAATATTGGCTCTACTTTTAGCTCTAACAAAAGATTTTGGTAGTAGAGTTCTAATCTTGCATATGACATGTTTTTAATTTCAGAGCATCGTTTAAACAGCCTCAATCTGGTCCAAACACATCCTCCTGAAGGCAAAACTAATTACTTTGATAGCAGATCAACTTTGGCATTTGTGGAAGATGATCACATTCCTTTTATGAGGAAAGGTTGGTAAAATATTTCATCTCTTACTTTTGTCTTCTAGATCAGTGCTGTGGAACTTCTTTTAGTCTGCAGATTATTTTGTCTTCTAGAAATATTTTTTAGGCCAAAGATGGGTAGTACTTAACAAGTCCATTAGCTTTGTTAATAATTAGTTTATTTATATAAAAAAGTTGGCTAAACAATATATATATAGTTAAATCTATAGTTAATATATATATATATATATATATACATATATATATATTTATTATATATATATATATATATAAACTAAACTCCTTGGCACAATAGCCCCTAGGAGGCCAAGGACTACGGTGCCAATCTCCGTTTACGAGACCAAGAGCACTGGGGTGTGAGCCATATGTTCCGGTTAAGTGGTCAATCTAACGCGGAACCCCCAGTGTTTAGTTCCCAAGCACGCTTGGTCCTTGGTACTTTAAGATGACATCGTAAGCATTTTCACCAGATCTACAAAATATATTAGCATTATAGAGGGATTTATTATTGTAGTAAGGTTTTACTGTATATATATATACAGTCAGTACTGGCTATATGGTCACCTGCTTATAAGGTCACCCCTCTTATATGATCAGTTTTCTAAAGTCCCCTATAGGAAACAGTACACCACTTATACAGTCATTTTCTTTTTCTTGTTACTGGTTATATGGTCATTTTCATGTTCTCAACAAGTTTTTTTTTTTTTAAAGTAAATGAGAAATTGGAGTTGACCTGAATTCAAGCCTTTATTTTCCTCTTTCCTCCCTTTCCCCCTTACTTGTTTGTATAGACTCCACCTCTCTATCCGTTCTCGCCCCCAACTGATAACAAGTGGACATCTGTCTGTTTATTGGTTGAAGTTATCTCTCTTATTTTACTAATTCCGAAGCAGCAGATGGTCATTTAAAAGCTATTAGAGGCTTAGAAAAGGTTGTGTTAACAACCAACAAAAGGAAGCAAACCTATATGTCTGATTACTTTTAAATACATTGAACATGAATGTACGTTTGTACGTGTGCTGTGCGGAGCTTGGTAAGGTAAGCTAATAAATTTTCCCCCAAAGGAATATTGTATATTTTTACTGTAGATTTTACTTCTCTAATTAATTTTTAAACTGTTCTTAAAAGCATAATTATTGTTTATTAGTACTACATTCTGATAGGTGAATATAATCCTGCCACAATTCAATAGGGTTAGGGTTGTATTGTTCCGTATATATGGTTACCCCGCTTATATGGTCTGATTTTTTTGGACCATTGAGCTGACCATATAACCAATACAGACTGTATATATATATATATGTGTGTGTGTGTGTGTAATGCATAGATATTTGACACTAAAATCAGCAATATTTTTACTCTCCAGTTCCAATAACCAGATATCAGCATTAGCATATATTGTATCCATGTGTGTTATAATTTATACGGTTTTATGCTTTAAATATGAAGTGTATGTGTCGAATCATTTAAATGTACTTAAGCTGTCTGGAAAGTAATGTTATCAATGTGCAGTCACTTAAAAAAAAAAAAAAAAAAAAAGTCAAAATGTGTGACATTACTTTCCTGATGTCCTTGTATGGTAAGGAATATTAAGTAAGGACCATATATATATAAACTATTTTTTCAACATCTTAAGTTTCTTGATTGTATGGTAATAACTTTTGTTATGTCTGACACATTCCCATAAAACACAATTTGAAGGACACTGATCCTCAGTGTTAAAAATCAAAGGATTTTGTTTCTTCAAGTTTGAGATGATAATACAAAAATACTATAACCATTCAATTTTATCATATATATAAAAATGAATTTCTGTCGGTCTGTACTCAATAGACTCAAAAACCATACATCCAATTGGCGTGAAAATTTGGGAAATTAATAGGTATATCCCTAGGAATGTTTTTGAAAAATATTAAGGTTCGAAATCCATTCCTTCCCCCTTTTTCAAGCTTTTCATGCTATTATTCCAAGCATTATTTTCCATGGTTAAATGCAAACGATTAACTTTTTAATTTATCGCATCATAACTAAATGAAAGAAGTAATATTTCTAGCAATGTTACTTCATTCCATAAATCCCATGTAATTGTTTTAAAAGTAGTTTTCCTTGGTTAAAAGCAGAAGATTAAAATTTTCAATTAATCACATAATAAATAGGTGAAAATATTTTTTTTATCCTTATGATGTCATTCCTTGAAATATCTCATTTATTCATTTCTTATTTTATATTATTTAAATATCGTCTGCGTAGTATCAATTCGATTTGACCTGGAAATTTAGATATAAAGTGATTAACTTTCATTTCTATGTGACGCAAATTATAGCGTGTTTATATAAGAACTAATTTCAAATTTAATTCTTGGTTAATTTTTATGTTACAGTGAAATGTTTATCAATAATATTCTAACAACAAAAAGTACAAAAGTACCAGGTAATCCAGAATGTTTAGTAAGCAGGAGAAGTTCTTCGAAACTATTGTTCGCATTCTTATTTTGCACACGCTTTCACATCTTATTGATGTAAAACTCAGATTTAATGGACACTGAAGTATAAAAACTGAATATTGTGATAATACGCTTATAATAGAAATATATAAATATACCATTGACTCAAACTGAACTGTGACGAATTTAGAGAGTTATTCATGAAAAAAAAAATCTTTGTTTAAAAGTAATATATTAATTTCACCATAGCAAAGCATGGGCACACTTGCTGGTTATTATCTGAATTATGATTTTGGGATATGAAAGGCTTTTCGGATATAATTGGGATATGAAAGGCAACTCAGCTTAATTGTGATCTTCATTTAAAGTATAGTGTTTAAAATGTTTACTTTCTTTGTAGGTGTTCCAATTGTTCACGTAATACCTTCTCCGTTTCCTCAAGTTTGGCACAGAGAAAGTGACAATCTTGAAAATGTCCATCATCCCACTGTTGACAATCTCAACAAGATTCTGCGTGCATTTATAGCTCAGTATCTTCATTTAAACATTGACGCGGCAAGGAACTTTAAGATAATGAAATAATATTTCTATTTTATATACTATGACTTTGACAAAAGTTTTAAAAGATCAACACGGTATTTAGGAAGGAACTACGGTTTGATGAAATTTTTGAAGTATATTTTATTTTTGAATATTGTCTACTTTAGGTCACAGTGTATTATAGTTTAATGACCATGTGTGTGTGTGTGAATGTAAGTGTTTTAACTATTCTGGATGTGTTTATTGTTTGTATAAATGTGATTATGTATTTTTCAATCTTCAAACAGAACCTGTAAAAGGACTTGTCATCAGATATATGAAAGTTAATCAGTATGGAATTTTTTTTTTTTTTTTTTACAAGTCCTTCAAATGCTTCAGCATAACAAATGTTTTAAAATATTCACTTTTGAAGAGGGAAAAAAAAATACTGCCCAATCAGTTTTATTAAGGTAAAAACTGTTTGTGTACTTGAAGTTTAAAGAATATTGTTTTTAAATACCTATCTGATTTCTTTAATGGTGTTCATATTCATTAGAACTATTTTTCGCATTTTATATAGCTAAACCTCTTTTTATGCAATATGTTATTAAAAATTATTTCATAGCAAAATGATTTTTTATAAAATTATTTTCATTTTGCTTCAAACAAATGCACATGAAATATACAATAACTGTTTCCTGCTCAGCAGCAAATTCAAACTGCACACAGCTGTTATTTTCTTTCTTCATATAAAAAAAACTATGTAATTTCAGGAATTTTCTATAAAATAAATTGATATAAACTTTTTAGGTTAAAATCATGTAAAACAAAATTATTATAGGCATGTAACAATTAGTGATTTAGCCAAATGTCAAATATTCAGCAATCAAATTCT
>CM063509.1:85350451-85371436 GCA_032207245.1 Pardosa pseudoannulata | reverse complement strand
CATGATTTTTAAAAAAGTGAAGTTTAATAAAAATTAAAAGTTTACTACTTATTCTATTCTAAATCTAATGTCAATATTAAAAGAAAGAGAATACAGGATAAAGTTTATATATTTCTTTTATCCTAGATATGTACATTTTTTTATTGCTGAATCTGTTTCCAGATATTTCTTAACACTTTGTTGACCGGCAATTTTACTGAAAATTTATCTCATATCACCGGCTATTATTTCGTAATTGGATTTGAAAGTAACGAACAATCAGATAAAGCATCCTCATATAATCAGGCTTGCAATTCCGTCACTTTTTTTACAATTGATCACTTTTAGTCACTTTTTTCAGTAAACAGTTACTTTTTTCATGGTGTATCACAGCAAAAGTCTGTTGAGCTAAGGGTGGCCATTGGCCTGTTGACTGGCCATTGTTGCCTTAAGAGGCACCTCAACATTATTGGCATTATAGACAGCCCAGTGTGTAGGAGGTGCCATATGGCAGAGGTGAGTTCATCACATATTTTATATGAATGTGACTACTACTGCGCCAAGAGATTTGAATTCCTTGGGTATCACTTCATCAAACCGTTGGAGTTGATTAACTTCCCGGTTAAATTGCTGCTGAAATATATCTCAGCTATTGGTCTCTCTGAGATCTAATGATTATTGTTCCTTAACCTTGTGCTAGAGCTCCTTGCTGCAGTGAATGGGGGGGGGGGGTCAGTACAATAGGCCTTGGGCCACAGTGCTGGTGCCCTTGTGGGCCGCCCCATCCTAAATCTAAATATAAAAGTCTGTTGTTGAAAAAAGAAAGTCTGAATTAATAACAAAATATTTTAATAAAAGACCAAAAATGTGATGCTCTAATCTTATTTTTCTTATTAAAATGTAATTAGTCATATGGTTTCCAGAATTTAGTGATTTTAAAAAGTCGTATAGAAGTGCCTAAAATCTACATTTGTACTAAAATGTACATTTAATACATTAAAGTAATTTACGTCAAAGCACACATTCCTCTTTTTTCTTTTCTTTTTTTTTTTTCACAATTTTTGTTTAGATATTCTAATCTAGCGTGTACATATTTCAAAACATCATTAATAATATATACAAAAAAATTGATTATAAAACTTGTATGTATCCAAATCTAATTTATAGATTTTCTTGAATAAAAATCAATGTTGAGTTATGTTAAACAAAACTTTTTGTTTAACACAAACAAAAATCTTTTTTGTATTTTTCACTAAAATCATGTCTTGCGTGAATCATTTGATTTAGAGTTAAAATAAATAGAATAATCTTAATAATAGCATCTGTAATCAAGAGGAGAAAAAAAAATTGAATTTTTTTTTTCAATGTTTAGTCACTTTTTAGTCACTTATTCTGTATTATTGGTCACTTTTCTCACCTTTTTGAAAGTACCTCAGCAGTTGCAAGCCTGTATAATTCATTGAAAAATTCTTCATTTCATTCCATCATCATTTTTTAAAATTTTATTAATTATTAAATATTTTTTACAACAAAAGATTTGGCTGGTCTTATAAACGAGAAGCACAACTTGTGTTATACTGACCAACAATTGCACTGTATGGTAGCCAACAGAGAAAACAACAGCTATGCGGGAAAAAACTCATCACGAGTTTACTCATGGCTGGTCAGCAATGTTTGACCATAAAAACACGAGTTAACTCGTGACCGGTCAACAAATGTTTTAAGTGATGTTTATAAAAATATTACTTTTGCTGGTTTTTTTTTTTAATTTTTTTAAAAAAGAGTAACAAACTGTGCACAAATGAAATAGGTAGGATAAAACTTTTTTTTTTTTCAATAATAAAAAATATTTGTCAAATTTTAACCACGTTTAAAACTGATTTATGCCTTTTACTGGTCAAAATACTAGTTTTATTATTATATCTGCTATATAACTCTTTTAAAGATGTTCATGAAGATATTACTTTTGCTGCTTACATGGTTTCCGCGCACCTGGAAAGTCATGGAAAATCATGGATTTAGACAATGGATTAATTTTGTCATGTAAAGTCTTGATTTTTCAAGCAAAATGAGTAAAAGTCATGGATCCGCTGAATTACTGATTTAAAAAAATGCATTGAATTGTTTAATTCTATTTTTACTTGTCATTTGACTGAAGTTACAGAGTTTGGTATTTATGTATTATCCTATTGACCCTATTGCCAAGTAAAATTTGTTCACCAATTAAACTCAAAGCAAGAATGCTTAATGGGTGGGTAAATGTATATTCTGATTTCTTCTTAAATTGTAGATTAAAATATTATTAATATAATAATTATTTTTTAATAAAAATTAGTTAAGAGTTTTGCACAAAATATAAGTTTATCTCTAGGGATATTGTATATAAACATTATAGGGTTATATTTGGCTATTATTCATGGTCACCTGGATAATACCAAATTACCCTAAATTCAAATTGGAAACATTTTGATTGAAAAGTGGCTATATGATTAAACTTAGGTATGTAGATACAACAATTTATTTTTATGTATATGAGTTTATTAACACTTATAAAGTAAGTTTATAGTTTTTTTATGATAAAATTCCTGTAATTTCTCTAAAAGCATATATTTTATTTGTATGTACATCAGAAGTTTTATTCATACATACTTTAAATGAAAGCTTTTTAAAGTCATGGAAAATGATTTGCTAAATCAGGGAAAGTCATGAAAAGTCATGGATTTGAAAAATTTTTCTTTTGGCAGATATTCTGTGCATATATTTATTTTAATTGATAGAACAAATATTGCAAACGCAAAATTGAAGGGAACTAATTTTTTTAATCCAAAATATTTATAAACTTCATACATGATTTAAAAATTTATTTCCTTTACTAGACAAAATACTAATTTTCTGGTTTTATGATTATATCTATCGTATAAAAAATATTTGTTCTCTCATTGTTATATTAGTATGTTTATTCATATATATTTTTCTAATTTTAGTTTATTTTGAAAGAAATGCAAGATTTAGACTGGGATGTTGAAGAAGATACATTTACCGATCGTACACCTCATGGGCGCAAACCATTCTCTAACATTATTGCGACTTTGAATCCTAATGCATGCAGATTTATCACTGTTGCATGCCATTATGATTCTTTACACAACAGAGAATATACATTTTTGGGTGCCACTGACTCTGCAGTACCTTGTGCAATGATGATTCATGCAGCTAGGATGTTGGATTCACCTCTCAAAGAACAAAAAAAACAGGTACTTCAAGAAAAGTCTTCTGTTAATTCAGAGAAATTTTATGCATAATTTATTTTTATTTATTTATTTATTTTTTTTTTTTTTGGGGGGGAGGGGGTCTGGATAATTATTGGTTTCTACCATTATGTTATTTACTCCTTAGGCATTATGGTTCAATTTCACAAAATACATGTTCTTTATAAAATAATCCACAGTAGTTCAGAGTTTAGAATATATTTATGTAGCTAAACTACTCAGTTTGGAAAAAATATTTTTGTTAGCTGTGGCTTGAATGACATATTGCATCAGCTTATTCACAATTAAACTTTTGCCATTGCACAACCTGGGTGCATCAATACTTTGGATCAGCATTATTGGAGCACCAACTTTCAGAATCAAGTTGTGGGCTTGCAAATCAGGATTGTGTACACGTACCAATTTTCACGTTATTTGGTTGTCTGGATCTTGAGTTACAAGGGAACAGACAAACAAAAAACAAAATGCTTTATATATAGATACATCCTCGTCATCTCATCATCACCACAAAAACATAAACAATCACTCTCAATGACCAACTTGCATGATTTCCTTTTTTTGGTTCATTATCACACAGCTCAGAACAGGCACATGGAGCACTACTTTTGGCTGGAGGAGGCCAGAATGAGGTTAGGGTGGAACGAAACCTGTTTAAGAACCTTCCCCATGTAATTTTGTGTATGTGTACCAAATTTCACGTTATTTGGTTGTCTGTATCTTGAGTTACAAGGGAACAGACAAATAGACAACAAATGCATCTTATATATAGAGAGAGATAAAATTAAAAGGCAATTTTTCATTATATATTTATAATATATTCAGGCTTGCAATTCCGTCACTTTTCTCACCATTAGTCACTTTTTTTACAATTGATCACTTTTAGTCACTTTTTGAAATAAACAGTCACCTTTAGTCACTTTTTTTCATGGTGTATCACAGTAAAAGTCTGTTGTTGAAAAAAGAAAATCTGAATTAATAACAAAATATTTTAATATGAGACCAAAAATGTGATGCTCTAATCTTATTTTTTTTCGAACGATGGTTAGGATGCTGACCTTCAGAACTGGAGTTCATGGGTTCGAATCCCACTGTGGCATGAATGTTTGTAGCCGTTCGGAATCGGCTTTAAGCAGTAGGTCCTGCTCTCATTAGCCCTCGTGTCTCAAAAAGTAGACCATACTGCTCCAATCCAAACCAAACCTAATTTTATTTTTCTTATTAAAATGTAATTAGTCGTATGGTTTCCAGAATTTAGTGATTTTAAAAAGTCGCAAAGAAATTCCTGAAATTTACATTAAATACGTTAAAGTAATTTACGTTAAAGCACACATTTCTCTTTTTCTTTTTCTTCACAATTTTTCTTTAGATACTCTAATCTAGCTATGTACATATTTCAAAACATCATTAATATATGCAGATTTGAATTTTGATTATAAAATTAATGTATTGTATGTATTCAAATCTAATTTATGGATTTCCTTGAATAAAAAGCAATGTTGCATTGTGTTAAACAAAATTTTTAACCTTTTTTGTATTGGATGCTAAAATCATGTCTTGCATGAATCGTTTGATTTTGAGTTAAAATAAATAGAAAAATCTTAATAGCCTCTGTAATCAAAAGGAGAAAAAAAATCGCTTTTTCTTTTTCAATGTTTAGTCACTTTTTAGTCACTTATTCTGTATTATTTGTCACTTTTCTCATCTTTTTGAAAGTACCTCAGCAGTTGCAAGCCTGTGTATTACATATTTATGTTAAAGCAATTTTTGTTTTTATTACAGAACAAGGAACTGACTCTTCAGTTTATATTTTTTGATGGCGAAGAAGCTTTTCAAAGATGGAGTCGTACAGATTCCCTGTATGGATCTAGACACTTAGCTGCAAAATGGAATCGTATGACTCCATTTCCTAGTGGCTTATATGATGGTCGTCACTGTAAATCAAAACAGTATGCCTCTTATTTGGACAGAATGGTAATTTATGATTTTGAAATTAATCTGTGATCTTTTTCGTAACCCATTAGTACCTAGCATTAATTTAGCATACACCAATATTGTATAAAAGTCATTATAATGATTCTTTTCAGGATGTTATGGTCTTATTGGATTTGTTAGGATCTGCCAGTCCAAAGTTTTATAGTTATTTTCCTGATACATATGGTCTTTATTCTAATATTGTTGATATAGGTAAGGTGATCAGTTTCATGCATAATTTTTAATTATTTCTATTTTTTGTGATTACTAATGACTTTAAAAATAAATATAAAACAGAACTAGCTATATGTTTGTACAAAACAACTTTACCATTATAAATAAAAAGTCATTCATTTTTAGATAAGAACTCCCTGTTTATAAAATCTTGTATGTAGAATTTGTTAAATGTCAGTGCCAGGGTTGGCTTAATTTAAATCAGTTGATTTTTTTTTTTTAAGAAATCATTGATTTAAATAATTTTTTTTTTCACTTCTTTTAAAACCTATATTCCAAAGACAGGAGAATTGGTAATCAGTCAGCACAGTAATACCAATAAGTAAATAAGTGTAAATAGATAGCATGTGCTTTCCAAGAATTTAGGGGGTGTTATCAGAAAGTATGTAATAGGGATAGGTACAATGACTGATTATGACTGGTGGAATTCATTTTATGTAATGGGAGGTAAAGAGAGTATTACAGAACTTGAAATCCAGTTTGTCTACCAAGTAACAACAGCGTTGCTTCATCTGCTGGAATGGAAAGACAGTTTTCTTCTTTTGGTATCGTTCATTCTAGCCTTCGTAACTAATTAGGAGTGCATAAAGCATCAAAGCTTGTGTTTTTATTCAAACAATTAAATCCATAATTCGGTGCTTAAAACTATTGAAATAAATGCGATTTGTCTTTTTAAATAAATAGTTGTATTCAAAGAATATTTAATTCGTTCTTTAAATTTACATCTTATTTAGTTTGCACTATCCAATTACAAAATAATAGAATGTATTTAGATTAAAATATATATATTTAATTTTAGGTAATCAGTGTGTAGAATATACTAGATAGATAAGATGTTACTTCTTATAACAAACTATTCTATATATATTGCAAAAAACTTAAAAACAACAATTAAAATTAGTATTCAGAAAAAAGTCAAAGAAATCTGATTTAAATCAAATAAATCTGATTTTTTTTATTTAAAAGAAAAATGTTTTTTACCCAACCCTGCTCAGTGCTTTTATGATTTCTTTAAGTAACCTCTGTATGTATAGCTAAAACTATTTGCTTCATCAGTTAATAGTTTATATGATCATTGCTTAAGTTAATGGCATGGTAAGACTTGAGTTGAAGGAAGAACTCCTCCATAAGGAAAATTTCTCACTATGCCCCTGATTTAAGTTGATAACTATGCATTGTGCATAGATACTCCAAAATTCTCTGGTTTTATCAACAAAGTTCTTGGTGGTATTGTAGCCCCTGCTTTCCCCTTTAATGTTGGCTTTCAATAAAGCACAGTCAGACAAAGGGACAGTGGCTAAAGAATTCTGCTAGAGAATTCTTATTCCTCATATTCTTATCAGTTGTGTTTGACAGATCGTGTTAACTCTTAATTTGGCTAAGTCTGGCTGCTACACCGGACATGTATATTTATAACTACTATATAACATAAAATAACCTTCATTGCATTAGAAAAAGCTGCAGAAAAGGCAAAGCTAAAGATAAATGAGAGAAAGGCAAAATACATGTATTGTGGAAAGAATAATATTGGCTCTACTTTTAGCTCTAACAAAAGATTTTGGTAGTAGAGTTCTAATCTTGCATATGACATGTTTTTAATTTCAGAGCATCGTTTAAACAGCCTCAATCTTGTCCAAACACATCCTCCTGAAGGCAAAACTAATTACTTTGATAGCAGATCAACTTTGGCATTTGTGGAAGATGATCACATTCCTTTTATGAGGAAAGGTTGGTAAAATATTTCATCTCTTACTTTTGTCTTCTAGATCAGTGCTGTGGAACTTCTTTTAGTCTGCAGATTATTTTGTCTTCTAGAAATATTTTTTAGGCCAAAGATGGGTAGTACTTAACAAGTCCATTAGCTTTGTTAATAATTAGTTTATTTATATAAAAAAGTTGGCTAAACAATATATATATATTATATATACATATATTATATATATATTATATATATATACATATATATATATATATATATATATATTATATATATATATATATATATATAAACTAAACTCCTTGGCACAATAGCCCCTAGGAGGCCAAGGACTACGGTGCCAATCTCCGTTTACGAGACCAAGAGCTCTGGGATGCGAACCATATGTTCCAGTTAAGTGGTCAATCTAACGCGGAACCCCAGTGTTTAGTTCCCAAGCACGCTTGGTCCTTGGTACTTTAAGATGACATCGTAAGCATTTTCACCAGATCTACAAAATATATTAGCATTATAGAGGGATTTATTATTGTAGTAAGGTTTTACTGTATATATATATTACAGTCAGTACTGGCTAGATGGTCACCTGCTTATAAGGTCACCCCTTTTATATGTTCAGTTTTCTGAAGTCCCCTATAGGAAACAGTACACCACTTATACAGTCATTTTCTTTTTCTTGTTACTGGTTATATGGTCATTTTCATGTTTTTAATGAGTTTTTTTTTTAAGTCAGTGCGAAATTGGAGTACCTGAATTCAAGCCTTTTTTCCTCTTTCCTCACTTTCCTCCTTTTTTATTTGTGTAGACTCATCGTCAGAGTTTTCCACCTCTCTCAGTACTCGCCCCTCACTGATAACAAGTGGACATCTGTCTGTTTATTGGTTGAAGTTATCTCTCTCATACATGATCTCAGGTGTTATTTTACTAATTCCAAAGCAGCAGATGATCATTTAAAAGCTATTAGGGACGTAGAAAACGTTGTGTTAACAACCAACAAAAGGAAGCAAACTTATATGGCTAATTACTTTTAAATACATTGAACATGAATGTATGTATGTACGTATGGTGTACTTTGATTAGTAAGTTGAGCTAATAAATTTTCCCCCAAAGGAATATTGTATATTTTTACTGTAGATTTTACTTCTCTAATTAATTTTTAAAATGTTCTTAAAAGCATAATTATTTGTTTATGAGTACTACATTCTGATAGGTGAATATAATCCTTCCACAATTCAATAGGCTTGCATTGTTCTGCATATATGGTCACCCCGATTATATCGTCTGATTTTTCTAGACCATATAACCAATACAGACTGTATATATATATATATATATATATATATATATATATATATATATATATATATGTGTGTGTGTGTGTGTGTGTGTGTGTGTGTAATGCATAGATATTTGACACTAAAATCAGCAATATTTTTACTCTCCAGTTCCAATAACCAGATATCAGCATTAGCATATATTGTATCCATGTGTGTTATAATTTATACGGTTTTATGCTTTAAATATGAAGTGTATGTGTCGAATCATTTAAATGTACTTAAGCTGTCTGGAAAGTAATGTTATCAATGTGCAGTCACTTCACAATAAAATGTGTGACATTACTTTCCTGATGTCCTTGTATGGTAAGGAATATTAAGTAAGGACCATATATATATAAACTATTTTTTCAACATCTTAAGTTTCTTGATTGTATGGTAATAACTTTTGTTATGTCTGACACATTCCCATAAAACACAATTTGAAGGACACTGATCTTCATTGTTAAAAATCAAATAATTTTGTTTCTTCAAGTTTGAAATAATAATACAAAAATACTATAACCATTCAATGTTATCTATATATATAAAAACGAATGTCTGTCTGTCTGTACTCGATAGACTCAAAAACCATACATCCAATTGGCGTGAAAATTTGGGAAATTATTAGGTATATCCCTAGGAAGGTTTTTGAAAAATATTAAGGTTTGAAATCCATTCCTTGCCCTTTCCCAATCATTTCATGTTATTATTCCAAGCATTATTTTCCCTGGTTAAACACAAACATTTAACTTTTTAATTTATCGCATCATAACTAAATGAAAGAAGTAATATTTCTAGCAATGTGGCATCATTCCATAAATCCCATGTAATTGTTTTAAGAGTAGTTTTCCTCGGTTAAAAGCAGGAGATTAAAATTTTCAATTAATCACATAATAAATAGGTGAAAATATTTTTTTTATCCTTATGATGTCATTACTTTAAATATCTCATTTATTCATTTCTTATTTTATATTATTTAAATATCGTCTGTGTAGTATCCATTCGATTTGACCTGGAAATTGAGATATAAAGTGATTAACTTTCATCTATATGTGACTCAAATTATAGCATGTTTATATAAGAACTAATTTCAAATTTAATTGGTTAATTTTTGTTACAATGAAATGTTTATCAATAATATTCTAACAAAAAGTACAAAAGTACCAGGTAGTCCAGAATGTTTAGTAAGCAGGAGAAGTTCTTCGAAACTATTGTCAAACTATTTTCACCCTCTTATTTTGCACATGCTTTCACATCTTATTGATGTAAAACTCCAATTTAATGGACACTGAAGTATAAAAACTGAATATTGTGATAATACGCTTATAATAGAAATATATAAATATGCCATTGACTCAAACTGAACTGTGACGAATTTAGAAAAAAATCTTTGTTAAAAGTAATATATTAATTTTACCATAGCGAAGCACGGGCACACTTGCTATTTATACTGAATTATAATTTTGGGATATGAAAGGCTTTTCGGATATAATTGGGATATGAAAAACAACTCAGCTTAATTGTGATCTTCATTTAAAGTATAGTGTTTAAAATGTTTATTTTCTTTGTAGGTGTTCCAATTGTTCACGTAATACCTTCTCCGTTTCCTCAAGTTTGGCACAGGGAAAGTGACAATCTTGAAAATGTCCATCATCCCACTGTTGACAATCTCAACAAGATTCTGCGTGCATTTATAGCTCAGTATCTTCATTTAAACATTGACGCGGCAAGGAACTTTAAGATAATGAAATAATATTTCTATTTTA
Source organism: Pardosa pseudoannulata (assembly GCA_032207245.1). Classification (NCBI taxonomy): domain Eukaryota; kingdom Metazoa; phylum Arthropoda; class Arachnida; order Araneae; family Lycosidae; genus Pardosa; species Pardosa pseudoannulata. The sequence goes on along the minus strand of CM063509.1, from coordinate 85,361,187 downwards.
TATACTATGACTTTGACAAAAGTTTTAAAAGATCAACACGGTATTTAGGAAGGAACTACGGTTTGATGAAATTTTTGAAGTATATTTTATTTTTGAATATTGTCTACTTTAGGTCACAGTGTATTATAGTTTAATGACCATGTGTGTGTGTGTGTGAATGTAAGTGTTTTAACTATTCTGGATGTGTTTATTGTTTGTATAAATGTGATTATGTATTTTTCAATCTTCAAACAGAACCTGTAAAAGGACTTGTCATCAGATATATGAAAGTTAATCAGTATGGAATTTTTTTTTTTTTTTTTACAAGTCCTTCAAATGCTTCAGCATAACAAATGTTTTAAAATATTCACTTTTGAAGAAGGAAAAAAAATATTACCCTATCAGTTTTATTAAGGTAAAAACTGTTTGTGTACTTGAAGTTTAAAGAATATTTATTTTAAAATACCTATCTGATTTATTTAATGGTGTTCCTATTCATTAGTACTATTTTTCGCATTTTATCTAGCTAAACCTCTTTTTATGCAATATGTTATTAAAAATTATTTCATAGCAAAATGATTTTTATAAAATTATTTTCATTTTGCTTCAAACAAATGCACTTGAAATATACAATAACTGTTTCCTGCTCAACAGCAAATTCAAACTGCACACAGCTGTTATTTTCTTCCTTCATATAAAAAAAACTATGTAATTTCAGGAATTTTCTATAAACTGAATTCATATATATATATTTATATATATATATTCATATATATTTAAAATCATGTAAAACAAAATTATTATAGACATGTAGCAATTAGTGATTTAGCCAAATGTCAAATATTCAGCAATCAAATTCTTGTTTTTTTAAAAAACAAGGACTGTTCTGTTAAAATTCGTTTCTTTAAAACAAAACAACATTGTTTTTCAGCTAATTATTTCAATAAATATAATACATCACCAAAATTAATTTACCACACTAAAATATTTTACTTTATATTGACGAAATACTTCTTTTATATTTCCATGAAAACAAAATCTTACAATATATAAATTTAAGCATTAACCGTCTGCAAAATCGTATGGCCAGTTAATCAGTTAAAAAACCAAAAAAAAAAAAAAGTCCCTGCTCTAATACAACGCTTAATAAACCGTACCTTAGGATGATTCTGAATGCCAAGTGCAGGAAAAATAGCTGCACTTGCCTCAGTGCCATAGTATGCTGTGCTTCTCCAGTAGCCCATACATATAAAGTGTGATTTTCTATTAGTGTACAGTGCGTACACATCAGAACTTCCTATGTTCGTTTGCGCGCTACGTGGTGCAGCACCTAGTACCGCACGCACTGCGGGAATACAAGCAAGCAAATCAACATAATATTTGAATATATTATAAATAATATTTTTTATATACCATATAAAGATAGGTAGACATAGGTGCAGAAAATTATTGTCCCTCATAATTTTGCCAGAATGTGCAGTGCACACCCTGCACATATGGACCACACGCCACTGGTATTATGCAACTTAATTGAATAAATATTGGATTGCCGTACAATTATTGCAGTGAAGCGTAAATCTGCAATATTCTTCCTTAAATATTTGTAAAAGCATGGTTACACTATCTTTTATGAGTTTATTAGTCTAAATATCTAATAATATTCGGTCATAAGTATTAACCTAATTTCTGTAACTTCAGAATATTTGGCTGAAGGACCAAACACCAAGTAGTGGTAGAATATTTGCTACATGTCTATTACTATCCCAATTTTTGTAACTTCAGAATGTTGGCTAAAGGGCCAAACAACAAATAGTGATAGAATAACCCAATAGTTTATTATATTTAATCCCTATTAATCCTATTTCTGTTGCTTCAGTTTTGCACTTCAAAAAGTGTAAAAAATTACATAAAAAGAGGTTTAAGTATGTTAAAAAACGTTTTGTGTTTACCTTAAATATGCAGGACAAATTCAAAATCTATTCCTTGCATTTTGTTATGGTATTAAGAATGGCAAGGTACTACATATATATATTATAAATTATTTTATTTTATGCCTTTTGCATCAACTTTTAATGTATATAATATTTCACTCTGAACAAAAGTCTCCCAAAATTATTGTGCAAATGTTTTCTGTATAGCTGGAAAAAGTATTTTCCAGGAAATGTTTATGCAGCTAGCTTATTAGCATCAGCAGTGCAGTGAAACAATTTAAATTTCCATTGGAATGACACACATGAATTTTAAAAACATTAGGATCTGTAATTTTTAAACAAAAAAGGAATTGCTACAATTTACTCACATGTTCAATATGTGTTTCCCTTCCAATTTTTAAATACTGTATGGTGGTTGAAAGTACAAATGTTTAATATTTATATATCATTCTTTTAAATTCAAAGCTCTAGTAAGCTAAAACATTTTATAAAAGTGTTTATACTATGCATAATTTTGATGCTTTTTAACTTTGTTGAAAATTATATAAATAATGCAAAATTTTATAGAAACATATTTGAACAGCACCATCAATTTTTCTACAAACTTCATATTTAAAATACAGTATACCTTGACTTACAAGTTTTATATTTGTTCTGTAATGGATCTCGCAACATGGATCAATTTTTCAGTTGTATTGAATTAAAATTCCATTAATATACCCCTCTCCCTTTAAAAAAAACAGTGCAAGGCTTTTGTTATATATTTTTAAAGAAATGTGTACTTATTTTGAACATTGTACATAGGCTGTATAGTAAGTAATAAGACTGACTCATTTTATTGTTCAAAAACTACTCATCACAATAATATCTGCAGAGTAAAGCAATTTACAATAACATTATCTATGAAATAAAACAAATATTGGTGTCTTAGACTCCATACTTCAGCCTCTCTGCAGCTAGACAATGGCTGAATGGTAGAGCACTGCTCCTCGGTACCAGAGTTATCAGGTTTAAATCTTACTGGCATGAATGTTCATAGCCTTTCAGAATTGGTTTTAAGCAGTAGGTACTGGTCTCATTAGCTCTCTTCTTCTTCTTCATGAGCATAACAACCTATTATAGGTCCTAGCTGCCTCGACAGCACGCTTCCTCCGACTCAAACAGTCTAGAGCAACTCTTTTCCAGTTCTTAATCTTCAAGGATTTGAGCTCAATTTCAACATTGTCTAGCCATCTTGTAGGTGGTCATCCTCGGGTACGGGATCCCTCAAGGTTTTTAAAAGTATACAATTTAGTAGAGTTGTTATCAGGGGTTCTCCAGATATGTCCAAGCCATCCCAGTCTATTACTACGAATGACTTGTGTAACCCGAGGCTCTTTGTAAAGCCTATATAGTTCAAAATTAAATCTGGTTTGCCAGCACCCCTGATCGTTTACAGGTCCGAAGACAGCTCTTAGAACTTTTCTTTCAAAGGTATCTAGGGCACGCTGGGTGTCCAGGTTTAATACCCAAGTTTCGCTGGCATATAGTAGCACAGGAAGTATAAGAGTCTTGTCTCATACTAATTGCTTGGAAGTCAATAACTGCATTACTCAGTCTTTTACTTAGGATGAAACCCACACCAAAATGGTGGGCTTTTTCTTGACAGCTGTAGTACAATCTGCAGTTCTGTTTATCTAGAATTCCATTTCCTAGTCATCTAATTTCCTGGATAGCCAGGACATTGATGTTATAATCCATAAATACCTCAATTAGGTTATTCAAAGCACCGCCTTTGTACAGGGTACGAATGTTCCATGTCCCAAATAGCAAATCCTTGTTCATGCCAAGTTGTCTGGGAAGGTTAGAGCTGGGTTTAGCATTCTGTTGAAGTTTTGTAATGAGGTGTTTTTTTACGAGGTGGGGCCGTTAACCCCACGCTCGACCCTATTTTAGTCGCCTCTTACGACATGCATTGGGGTACATTGGGACTATTCTTGCTCCTTGGTTACCACACGGTCACCATACGGGGTCTCATTAGCTCTCATGTAGCAAAATAAAAGATCATAGTGCTCCAAACCAAACGAAATCAAATTATCCTCTATGCAGTCCTGATCTCGTACCATATGATTTCTGGCTATCTCCTATGTTCAAGCAACCACTATGTACAGGCTGCTATTTCAAGAACAATAAAATATATATAAAAGATGCAGACATAATTTTACAAGTGTTTAAGAAATGACTGTACATTTATTTGTACACATACGAACAAATGCATTGCATCTTATACAATATTTTTTTTTAACTAAATTATTAACAGTAATTTGTTTTCTTTGTAAACAGTCTTATTACTTATTGAACGGACCTTGTGTGAAACACTACAATAAAATGAATTCTCATAAAATCATGGTTTCCGCACACCTGGAAAGTCAGGGAAAATCATGGATTTAGACAATGGATTAATTTTGTCACGGAAAGTCTTGATTTTTCAAGTAAAATGAGTAAAAGTCATGGAAAGTCATGGATCTGCTAAACTACCGATTAAATAAAAATGCATTGAATTGTTTAATTCTATTTTTACTTGTCATTTGGCTGAAGTTACTGAGTTTGGTATTTATGTATTATCTTATTGACCATATTGCCAAGTAAAATTTGTTCACCAAGGAAACTCAAAGCAAGAAAGCTTAATGGGTGGGTAAATGTATATTATTCTAGTTTTTTTCTTAAATTGTAGATTAAAATTTTATTAATATAATAATAATTATTTTTTAATAAAAATTAGTTAAGATTTTTGCACAAAATACAAGTTTATCTCTAGGGATATTGTATATAAACATTATAGAGTTATATTTGGCTATTATTCATGGTCACCTAGATAATACCAAAGTACCCTGAATTCAAATTGGAAACATTTTGATTGAAAAATTGTTATGATTAAACTTAGGTATGTAGATATAACAGTATATTTTTATGTATGAGTTTATTAACACTTATAAAGTAAGTTTATAGTTTTTTTTATGATAAATTCCTGTAATTTCTTTAAAAGCATATATTTTATTTGTATGTACATCAGAAGTTTTATTCATATATACTTTAACGAAAGTTTTTAAAGTCATGGAAAATGATCTGCTAAATCAGGGAAAGTCATGAAAAGTCATGGATTTGAAAAATTTTATTTTGGCAGATACCCTGTAAAATTGTTTTTTTTAATATCATTTACCTGGAATATTCTGCGATTTAGAGGTGAGGTGAAGTGGAACAGAATTACTTATTATCAAACAAGTTTTTCTCATAACTTAACTGAAGTGAAGAAACTTCATGTCAGTTCTGCACCCACCCTCATACATATTTCATATGCATTTTCTTTTAAAGTGTTTATTAAGAATAAACATTGAATGAGAGCATTACAAAACTTAATGTAAAAGAATGTGTGTTTTAAAAAATGTTAGTAAAACAATTTCAAATTTTTTTCTTTTTACTAAAACAAGTCTGCAATATTTTTAAGTTTTTCATCAGACAGTTTATCATAGATTTTAGCTTGTAATTTGAGGCAAAAAAAAAAAAAAAAATGAAGCAATTACATATAACTCAAACTTGTGTCAGGGAACCACTGTATGTTAAAAAAATTACCATGTGTGTCAGTGATTGAATTCAGGACTTTGTCCAGTTTTTATGAAATGTTTGTACTTACTTATAGTTACTTAGAATTTGTTTTATAATTTTGTATATATTGAGTTTTAAAATATAAATGATATATATTTACTTACATTTTAATGATATATTTATTTTGTTTTATTTGGGGATAATATATAAATATATATTTTTGTTGGACTATTTTGTATATACATTTAAAAATTTATCTTATATGGTAATGATAAAAATTGCTTCAATAGATATATGTACAAAAAAAAAGTTCCAAGTTTTGGGAAAATTAAATTGTTATTGGTGTGGTTAACTAATCTGTGATGTGTATTGTTGCAGTAAAGTAGTTTCAATCAGCTGTAACATTTGGTGATATATTGAAGTTTACAAATAAAGTTATTCAGAAATTCATTCAAAATGGTTTTTTTTTTAAACAAAATCTACAGTCTTATAGAAATCAATATTTTTCAGTGCAGTTGATATGTGTGTATGTACAGAGTGTTTCAAAAATGACCGGTATATTTGAAAAATCATTAAAAAATAAACGGGCAGTGATAGAAATACAGTTTATTGCAATATGCTCAGGACAAATTAAATTTTTAGGCAAACTTTCAAAATTAGTTACAATATTCCACAACAGATGACGCTGCAGTCTGGAAAAATCTGAACTACGATATTTTCCAGATATCCACCATGAGCAACAATTATATGTCGTATTCTCAGAAGGAAATTATCAGAAACCCATGTAAACGTCTCAGGTAGGATGGCTTCACATAGAGAACAGATGTACTGTTCCAGTTATTCAATTGTTTCTGGATAGTGGTGGTACACCTGGTCTTTTTAAGAGTCACCACAGACAAATATCGTAGTTATTTTTCAGACTGCAGCGCCACCTGTTGTGGAGCATTGTAACTAATTTTAAAGTTTGTCTGCTTGAAAATTTACTATTGTCCCAAGCATATTGCAATAAACTGAATTTCTATCACTGTCCATTTAGTTTTCATTGATTTTTCAAATATACCAGTCTTTTCTGAAACACCCTGTATATATGTAACAGTGCTGAGTTTTAGACACACAACAATGCTGGAAAGAGGAATTAAGATAAATTTAAAATTTTGTATCCATTTTGTAGATCCATTAAACACAAAATTCACAATAAACAGTAGTGGGATATCACTTTTATTTTCTACACAACAAAAGATTTTAATGTTTATTTTACCAGATGGACTACATGTGTTATGCTCAAAGCATGACCATGCTCAAGTAAAGAATTCACAGCCTTGTGGGCTCCAGTGTATAGAATTATAAAAATATACAATTATCTGACATAAAACCCCTTATGTTACACATGTGAGATCTTAGGCCAAGGTAGCCTCTGCACATTGTCTGTTCTTAACTCTGTATACATTCCACTGAATCAGGATAAAAAAAATGAAGCTTGAAATTAAAGTTTAATACTTTATCATGTTTATTTTAAATCATTATTTATATGATACATATAATGTCTGAATAATGTAATATTCTGCTTTCTGCAACTGTAGATAATCGAACCTACAGACTCATTACTGGTAGTGTTGGGCTCTAACCAATCCTCCAAAGCAGTTTGTGAGAGTATTCACCTATAACATGTATTTAAAATAATTTAATTTTTTTTAAACAAATTGGTGTATTTTATTTTTAACTATTTTATGTATTAAAATAAATCTGACAAAAATTAGCATAAAATTACAAATTAATAAAGGATATGTTCATTACAGAATTATATCTTTAAAATATTAATGGGGTTTTATGTTAGTCTTATGTGTGTGTGTGTGTGTGTATTCACAAAGAAAACTTTTATACATTCTTAAATGAAGAAACTGCTCATTTGATTCTATATTTTTAAAAAAAATTTCGATTAGATGTGGCTACTTGTTTTTATATCAACAAGTTTATTTCTATATTAACGCAGTTTTTTTTTAAATATATCCTAACTTATATAATGTAGAAAAATTACAGGAAAATTTATCAAATATTATTTTCTACCAATTTCTTTATTTGAATAGCCTCTAGAGATAATGATTTCTGTCCCCCACAATGGTATTTATGATTATAAAAATCTTAAGCAGCACTATACAGCCTGGTACAGGGCAAGGCTTTCTCTGTCTGCCTCCTCCAAACAGCACGAATTTTTGCAAGGTTTCTCCATCTATTAATACCCAAGATCTCCAAATCTTTCTCCACACAATCCAACCACCTTGTTGCTGGTCTACCTCTTCTTGTACCCTCAATCTTTGAAAAAGTTAATTCTTTTAACTGGGTCCAAATCTGCTCGTCTGAAAACATGTCCCAGCCATCTAATTCTGTTGGATTTAATACTAAACATACCATATAACTTGTCAAATGACCCATAAGATATATGTAAAAAATAATAATTTTTAATTCATTTCCCATCGCGTTTTTTACATATACCTTAATTGTCATCTGACCCGTCATATATGGTATGTTTAGTGTTAATAACTCTCAAGATGTTAGGTTGTCTGTATTTAGATTATAAAAAGTTATTTTTAATATATTTATTATATTTTATTTATTACATAATGATTAAAAACTAATGATCCATCCTTTTTTGGGTCCAAAACCCCATCTGCTCTAATCACTCCCAAATGCAAATTTCACTACTCCAAAATGTTGTATTGTTCCACAACTGAAAGCTAAATTAGTAATTACCATTTTTTAGCATATTCTTTAAACTCTCCAATGAGATCATTGACAATCACTGTGTGTTAACTATTGTTAAAGAGTTGCGAGTGGGTATGTATTTTGCCTCAGCAAAAAAGGGTTGTGGTAGACATATTTCTCCCCAGTCTTGGAACTTGTCACATTTTAGACAAAAAACAGTCTACTCTTGACTGTCTGCCAATATTTGGGACAGATAGGTTTTTCTCATCTGACCTCTCACTATATTTTTATTATTGAATAAAAAGATTTTTTTTTTGCAATTATGCCAGCCTGTGATTGCATCTTTCACAACTTTTATTTTATATTTAATTCTGATGTTTTGAAGTAAGTTTATATCTTGATAGTTTGCTCAGTAAAATAAGATATTTTTCCTATAAGAATTTATCTCAAATTTTTCAACTTTCATAAATATACATACGTATATGCATACATGTGTATACGTAATGACACTCCTTCTTGTGATGTAATCCAAGATGTATAGCAGTCATGTGCAGAGAAGAAGGCAGATTCTTGTAACGAGGGATTTGTTTCATCTACAGCAAATGTTAATAGTGCCAACTAATTATTGACTTCTAGTAAACTCTACAAATCCTAGTGAACTGATCTTCTTATAATGTTATTGCTTGCGTATTTGACAGGTTCTCAATACAGTGGCCAGTGGATGCTATTATTTTACATTTTCTTATTGGCTGGGCTGTTACAGGGTTTTTCCCATTATTAGCTATAAGAAATTAAAAATTACCACCTGGGAACTTTAATTCTAGGGCTTAACTTACTTGCCTTGGGTGAACCTAGTTTACAATTTTTATTGTGTTAACTTCATTGTCTCAAGTCTATTTATCACATTATAGTGTCTAAAAATCTAAATAGGTAAAATGCTAGTCAAAATGAATAGAACTTGCTTGGGGCAAGTTAGTGGGTTTATTACTATATTTATTTTATACAAAATATTCAGTTACAGGAGTTATTTTTGTTCCTCAGCAAAACTCCCATAAGGCCTATATAATAAATTATTCACCTATGAGTATTAATTTTTATACTATTCAGCTATTCACTTATACAAAAAAAAAGTTCGATCTACAAAATTTTATTTACATATATGAAAGGAGCAAACTTTTTTCTTGTGTTGTGCATATTAAGATCTCCCTCTGGTTTTATTCCTTTTTTCAGATTTTTTTTGTTTGCACTATTCTTCAAACAGTAGAGAAAGATAACCATCTTTCTCTTCTATTTATCTTAACATCTAACATTATTTTACTAATTATTTTGGCTACAGCCTTGATAATTAGATGAATATATTTGATCTTTAAACAAATCAATTCATCTTTACCATAACTCACCAAAATTTGTAAAGCCCTTCTAGGCTACCATGAAAGAAATAGAATTAAAGATCTTTTTTGCAATATGCTGCCATCAATGATTGATTTGCTGAGTCATTTTAGTATTTCATAATGGAAATAATTTTTTCAATGTCAAAAAATACATATATATTTTAGGTGTATGTATGTATTAGCCACTGTATGCCATCACTAATGTGTAGAGGGGAGGATTGCTTATAGTGGTTGATGGTGGTGGACAATGGCAAAGGATGGCTTTGGCAGTAGTGTTCTCCAAATATCAAAGACAACCAGAATATACAACTTAAGTATACAGTAAGTGGCACAATTTGCCATTTCCATTCATTAAGATCAGCCAGTCAAGCCTTGGTGATGGCTACCATCATGGCAAACACTACAGGGGTCCATCTTAAGCAAAAGTGTACAAGAACCAGGAGAGAGAGACAGATTATATATATATATATATATATATATATATTTATATATATATATATATATATATATATATATATAAATGGGCTCAAACAAACCATCCTGAAATTTTGACCAAGATCATAAATTTGCATGTGATATGTTTAATTATTTTCATTACCTTATATATATATATATATATATATATATGGGGGGGGTATGCAACCAGTAAATAAATCTTTCACTGATTACACTGAGAATTATTCCATATTATTTGAATTGCCTGGGTTTGCTGGGCAATAAGAACTCCTAATGGAAGTGCAGTTGTGCAGTAACTTTTAAGTTTATTGGCAATAAACATGCATGGACCAACTGACTATCTTCAAACATAAAGAACTCTGCATCATATGGTACACGCAAAATGTCTTCAATGATTTTGCAAAACGAGAGATCGTATGATTTTGTTTCCAAGAGACTGGAAATTTCAGCAATTTTTGGGAGTCAAGAGTGAACCTAGATCATTTAAGCTAGCTCAAAACCACACAGCCAACAATTTAGTTATTCGAGAACTGAAACCATTTTCCTGGGATAACTAAAAAAAAGTCTCCAGGACACAATTAATTAGCATTTATGGCCAGTGTTATTTTTCAGAGATGGGTTAAAAGAATTTAAGTGGGAAAGCACTCCTTTATATTTGACATTTTGAGGCTGGGAAATTTGATATTAAAAATTAAGA